>CM025852.1:6655066-6672566 GCA_003952965.2 Morella rubra
AAAATTCAAAGCCTAAGTTAAGGAGGCTATTGTGATTGAGAATGAGCCGGCGAGAGGGAGATGCAAGGCTCTACTTTTAACCTTGACTTTGATTCCTTTTTCAATTTGCCGTTGAAGCTATTCCCTGCTTTGTCTTTTCCGTGATGTCAGGAGCCACAATAGCTTCTTGCGATGTTTGATCATTTTCTGCTTGCATCCGTCTGGAATTTTTAAGGGCTGTTGAGAGTTCAAATTGGAGCATTATCCGGTGGAGAATCTTCCGATATTCGAAATTAGCATGAGTTGAATCAAAATGAACATATAGAGATAGGCTGGAAAGCTGCCTACCTGCGAAAGCCGAATAGATCTGATTTGAAGGATAACTGTGAGCCTTCCAATCTGTTGAAATTCTACAACTCCGGATGGAGGGACTGCTATTTCAGAATCGATTTTTGGAGGTGAAAGCAAGGGCATAGGAATCCTGGAAGTAGGAGAGAAGCCAATCGCAGCTGCATTTCTCGAGCTTGGGATTGTTGAGCGAAGTTATCATGAAGGGCATTCCAGATCTGATGTGCATGAGTCAGATCTATTACCTGAGCCAGAATTTCTTGGGCTTGAGGATTTGAGCGCAGATGTAAAGGGAGGTGGAGCTTATCCAACTGACCAGCAGCTGATCTTTGCAGAGCCACTCTTCATATGCAGGATTTGGCTTTGAAACCTTGACAGATCCATCGGCCTACTTTTGACGAGAAATCGAAGCCGGAGCACTCTATCTACTTTTCTGGAGCAGCAGTGGTTCCATCAATAAAGCCAAGCAGTTGTTGACTGCGAACCAGAGGAAGCTGGAGCTCCCAGAGAATGAAATGGGTGCCGTCTAGTTTGATAGTCACCAGGTTTGGGATATTCTTCATAGCCTATTGAAAAAGAAAAAGGATGAAGCAAATGGATCTGACGTTAGACAAGATCTGTTCTAACGTTGAGACATGAGGCAGAGAGGGTCTGACGTTAAGATCAAAGGATGGATTGACGTCAACGCAGGTCTGTTCCCTTGTATAGTAGAGGTTTCGCAGATCATAGAAAAGAAAGAATCAATAAAAGTGGAGGAAATGATAGAGAGGAGACGACGCAGATCTCTGAGAATCCTGCGAAAGAAAAGAGCCACTCTGACGTTTCTTGCGTCGGACGATAAAACCTCTGAGGAACGACAAAAACTCCACGATCTGCGATAGATTCTCTGAAGCTCAGAGAATGCTCCACGGCCTGCTACAAGCTTCCTGGAAGAGCAGAGATGATCGACGACAAGTCGTGCCTGAAGTTGTTCATGCACATCTTGAGGAGCTCTTGCGATGAAAGTTTATATTGCTGAATGGAAAGCCTCTCTGATGGAGGTCTGCGACGAACACTAGAAAAGAAAGGACTCCTCGCTCTGCACTGAATCAACGAACACTATAGATTGCCGGCTGCCGCCCCCTGACCCCGCAGAAAGCGAAGATCCGCAGGAGGATGATGATAGAGGAGGCTCGAGAGACCTGAGGTTCCTTGCAACAAGGATAGAGAATGAAGCAGGGGTTAGAAAACAACCCTAGAGGAGCACCCGCTCTGATACCTTAAGAAAACGTGAGTGAGGGAATGAATGAATGATGAATCTGGGGATTATATATATCTATCATATATAAATGATAGATATATTAACACTGCTCACCTCTTGAGGTTCGTCGCTCCTCTCGTCTGAAATTTCAAATTCAGAGGTTAGTTTCTTATGATTCTTTTTTCAGAGGTCATCGTCTTTTTCTTTCTTCTATCGTATCTGTCAAAGAACCTGATACCTTTGCAGAAGCAGCATCCCAGAAGTGTCGGCAACCGGCCATTCAAGAGGAAATCGATGCCTTACAGCATAATCTTGGACTCCATGCGCAGTCTGAGATATAAAACCACCTGACCTTTCTGAGTCGCTTACTGGAGCTTCCCCTCCCACCGCCCATGGAAAAGAATTCCTTTATTCTTCAGCCTTAAAAGAAAGCTTGTTGTTATTCCTTCCCCGAGCAAACTTTCTCTAAGCCTACAGCCCGATCCATCTTAGTTCGATTAGGAAGTCCACGCACAACGAGAAGTCATGCGAACTCAGAAGCAGCAGCAGCATTTGTTCCGTTTCCGGCTGGCCTATATTGCTTTCTCATCGCGGTATACTTGAAATCAATCTTTGCCTATCCGATGGAAAGCGAATCGAAGTTGCTTGCGCGCTTCTTTGCAGTGCTGTTCTCTACTGCATCTTATCCAGGACCCGATGCTTCGTCTTGCTGCTTCGGCGGATGCACTTTGTCTAGGAACCTATTTTTCTTATTAAGTATCAACCGATGGAACGGGGTCTCCCTGTGCTTCAGATAGGGACAAAGCTCGAAACTCCCCAGCGAATGAGGTAAAGACGGAATGAACAGTTGGTCGGGCAACGATTCCGGTTGAAGCGGATCCATCCTATGCCTCATCAGTCTCTGGTGCGCGTTGAGCTTTTTTCTTCCTTTCCGTCTTTAAACCCACCTCCCTATACTGCGAAATTAGTTTCATAATCAGTTGCAAAAGAACTAGAATGAACACCATCTGGAGCTATGTCTGAAAGTATATTAATGTAGGTACGCTTAGCGCTTGGTAGGTCAGGAGCAAAGGTTGTAGTATAGTAATTCCAAATCCAACTTCTGAAGCAGGGGATATCCGGTTCACTTTTCATAGGTTTCCTAATAAAAAAGCCCTGTTCTAGCAAACTAACAACTCTAGTTTATACTGAAAGGAAATGGGCTAGCCAAACCCGACAATAAGAGGCGAGAATGATTACGCGATTGCTGTTCAAAGAAGACAGGATTCACACCTTCCCTCAAGTAGACAGCCAAGTCTGACGTGCTAGCTCAATGTTGTTCATTCTTTGCTAAAGAAATGGGGGTTTTCTCACTACTTTTGCCAGTCAATGGGTGGAACATTAGGTTCCCTTTCTCGTTTTCTGGTTAGGAAATAGCTTCCTCAGCGATCTGCCTCATTGCAGGAGGAAGGAACCAGAGCAACCACTGGAAGGAAGCCTAATGGTATGATTTCAGACCATGCTTGGGGCGCTTCCTCCTTAGTTAGTGCTTTTGAAGTATCCATTGAAATATCTCTTTCAGTGCCCGGTTTCCACAAAAAAGCATTGCCCTTCGTAGCTGCATTAGGAGACATTAGATAGACTCCGGTGATACACTAAGAGAGTCGGCTAGGTAGTACACAACGAGGATTCCCCGCCTGACATCTAGGAAAGCTCCTTTCTGCTGTGCTTGCCACTACTGTCTAATAGGGTTTTCGAGTAGAATAAGTAGGCTTTTTTTCGATTGAAGCTCTCCTCGAACCATTTCTGATGATTGAGCCTTTCCTGAGTCAGTGAGAAAGCTCTGCTTTAAGTCTTTCTTCAGAGTTCTAGCAAGCCCTTCTTTGACCGGGCATTTCTGCGAGTTGATTCTACACCCATTTCTGGGTATTTTCTGCCACATCTCATACCCGTAGTACCGGGTCTTGACCACGTAATCAAAGGCTTTAAAGGGTCTCTGAAGTGGAAGATTTTTTATGTGCGGGACCTTCCGCTTTCACACTTGAGCAAATTATATATATATAGCTAGCGACTTAGTAGGTCTATGGCCTGCCCCCGAAACAAGTACTAGCGTATAGCATAACCAAATGGAAATGTGGCTGGGCTCAGAAAGAAAGGAGGAGTCGAGATTTCAGGCTTGTAGAAGGAATCAATGAGGCGAATTGAGCTAGCTTACACTACTTTGAGGAGAAATCCCTTACTGAATGAATGTGCTTTTGATCAGTGACCGTAGAAACTACTGTGAATGCTTTCTATGATATCCTCTTTCTGGCTACCAAACGTGCTAATTGGTCAAAAGAGCTTATTCTGAGTTTTAATTCCCCGAATTCTGTAAGCTTGCTTGGTCTACCTGCTTTGTTCTGATTTCATTGTATTCCTCCGTATTCAGCATTCGCCGGTGTCACAAAAAGCAAAAGCATATCAATTCGTTGAGGCAACTAGTCTTGGTAAGGTTTACCACTGAATGAGAAAGGCCCCTAGGTAGATAGAACGTTTGTATGACCATTTCCAGATGTTTTATTTAAGGCATGTTTGCCGGCGTCCAATGTCCCCGTGTGTGATACGCGTACGAGGGACAACAAGACAGCGGGGAGTCTTTGTGACGGGGAAGAGCCGTGCATTAATTTGGAATATTTAAGAGCTTCTCCCTGACATCCACCCAAAGGAGTACCGTCAGCCCCCAAAAGGGGTACCATAACTGCCACCCCTGCTGGCTGACTGATTGCAGGGAGCGCAGGAAGCTAAGGCTCCATGTTCGGTTCTGGTAAAGAGGGCGGTGGGTAGGCTTGGAAGGAAAGTAAGAGTGGGGGCTTTTATAACCCACCACGGTTAGGGCTGGAGTTGTCACCCCCGGGCAAGAATAGGAGGTCCTACACTCGCTCACAACCGCTTATTTAGTTGATATTGTTGGTTACGGCCCGTGGACCTCGATAAAAAGAGGAAAGACAATGCCCATCATACCATTCGGGGATGTCAGTCAGGCCATTCCAGGAGACAGCAAGCGGGCTGGGACCGAAGCTCGCTATGCCGCATTTTGGAATGCACGGGAAAGTTCAACATAGGGGAGAAAGTCTTGAAAAAGATTCTTTCCGGACGTGAGCCTCACCCAAGAGGGAAACTCCATTTTGTGCTCGCTCTCTTCTGTCATGCATCATGGCTGGGTGAGTTAGCCCATTGCGAATTAACCTCAGTGCTTCCAATCTGGTCATGCACTTTTTTAAGATGCGGAACCTGGGAGCTTTCCTCTTCAAAATAGGGGTAAATTTTTCGTAGGGGGTAAGGAAGATGCCGAGGTCTTAATAGAAAGGGGTTGATAGTCCCGTCTGCTAGGCTTTTCCGAACTTCCCTTCGCCTTTCTGCCCGTGAAATCCTTTTCCTCTGCACCCGTGTGACCCCGGTTGTACCGGTCCACCCTCGCCTAGAAATCGAACGACCTAAGAAGCAAGGGAGGAGTCATTGTTGAGTTGAGCAAAAACCGTGAATCAAGGTGACCCCCATCCGAATATCGTCCAAAGGATTTACAACTTTGTACACTGGCTATTGAATCATCTGGGCCACATCGGCGGAACCCGGACTGGCCTTCCTGCACTTTTTCGCGATGCGCCTTATGGTGACCAATGCTGGAGATTCGTTTCACGCCGTAAGGCTGAACGCGGATAGGAACTAGAAGTCCTCAAATGCGATTAGACCAGACGGGAATGGTCGAAGCTCAGCATCTCGCACTTCAGAGTCACCACCTGCAACTACCGTTTATCGTCACCTTGGCTTATGGCTCATTAACCATGACCACTTGCTGCTTTGTTGAAGCCTCACTTCTGGCTCTATCTCCACATCGATGAAGGAAGAGTACCAAATGTTCGTATGGCTTTCCTTCTCTGTCGTACACTTTAAAATAGGGAATTACATATCCTGGTGGATAAGAGATGTTGTTAACCCAATCAGGATGTGAAAATAGGTAACCGTACTTAAAGAGAGGAAAAGCAGGCCTTGTTTGGTTCTCTGGAGTTCCAGAGTTGGTCGGAATCTGATTCTTGTGCATCGTTGGATGTATCCTGAGGTGAAGTGGCCTGTCTATCTCTCATTTTTCATCCACACCCTTAGCTACCCTCCTCTATAAAGGCATCACCTCTTTATTGTCAACTTCTTCAGGCAATTTCCCCATTTCTTCCTTTGTCACAAGTTCTACGAAATCATCAGTAACTTGTACATTAAATTCTTCCCCTGGTTCGTAGACTCTTTTTTTGTTCGATCAGAATACAAAGCTTCATTGTTCATCTTGAGAGCTTCCCATTACTCATCTATAGGGAGAGTAGGTGCTATGTGACTTGGATATGCCGAGTCATCAAGCACTTGAATTACCTGACATGACAGGCTTTCAATGCCTGGGATGTCCATTAACTCAGGTGGCATAAACTCCCTTAGAGTTATTGGAAACTTAGACACGAAATCCATATACTCACTAGGTGAGTCTGAATTCCTTTGCTCTTTCTTTGGTCTTTGCCCCCTGCCTACTTTCTTCGGATCGTTCTGACGATGCTTATTCTTTTCTTTTTGATATAACCTCGTCTCAAGGGCCGCCTGCATAGCAATCAATCGTCCTTGGCGCTTCCTACTCCTTCGGCTAACACGAGTGCTCCATTCTCCTTGAATATATTTTGAATCATATTTTGAGATTTTTTCTTCCTCTGAAATTGCTCTTCCGGTGCTAGAATAGGCTATGCTTGGCGAGATCTCAGCTATCGGGCAAAGAATATCTCCAACTATTACAAATACCGGATTTGAGGTGACCACAGGTTGCTTAGGAGGGTCTATTTCAATGACACCATCATTTAATAACTTTTGGATCTGATCTTTAAGAACTCAACAATCTTCTATCGGATGAAAAAGAACCCGATGGAATTTTTAGTATTTGGGATCTCCTACTCGTCCCACCTCACCCGGTCTCTTAGGTTCGGGAAGCTCGATCAACCCTTGCTCTAATAAAGATGTGAAGAAATCTTCAACATCCTCATTTCGAAAGGAATATTCTTTTTCTTTTTGTTCTTTTAGGGTCTTAACATTCCCTTTACCTTTTTTCTCCTTCTCTTTTCCTTTTGCCTGCGCTTTCAGCAAGACAGGTGCTTTATTGGCTTTGTTTGTCTCCACCATTGCAATCGTAGCAGACGTTCCAGCCTTACCCTCTTCCTTCTTCCCTTTCTTTCTAAAAATCTGGGCTTCCAGATCATGTGCTTTTGAACATAGTTCTTCAAAAGTATTGATTGTTTGAGAAGCCAAGATGTGAGACAACTCATATCTGAAGCAATTGATGCACATCTTAAGTTGTTGCGCTTCGAAGAACTCTTGCTCACAGGAGAGTTCCAGATTTATCCATATGGCGATAAAGTCATCAACAGACTCGTGTTGACGCTGCTTGGCTTCCGTCAATTCTGTCACGCCTACACTCCTGTGGGTACTGTAGAAGTGTTTGTGAAACCGAGCCACAAGACTATCTATCCCAATCAGGGATTAACCCAGGAGGCAGCTTGCTATATCATACAAAGGCATCTCCTTCGAGTGATTGCACAAATTGTCGAAGACATAATGCTCCATTCTTAGAGGTCTCCCCGCAACGGGAAAGAAAGTGTGCCAAGTCTTGCTCTGGGTTGCCCAAAGCGTTGAACATACAGAATTAAGGCATTACACACCCAGGCGGAAATGGTACACTATCGATCCAAGCCGGATAGGGTTTACGATACCGATAAGATGGACGAGACACGTGGTGATGGAAATCTTGAACGTTCTTGAGAATGAAATCTCGCAGCTCCGTAATACTATTCGGCATTGTTTCATAACCCGGGTAATTTTTAGAAGCCGGATTTACCCCTTTAGTAGATCGTGAGCGGGTCTGGTGAAGTTTAGGGAATTGGCATCATAGGTGGTGGTGGCATTTGGGGTATACTACCCAAAAACTACGGAATAGGTGCCCCCGTTGGTTGTTGGGTCTGACCAACCACTTGTTGAGCTTGGCCCGCCACTTGTTGGGCTTGATTGTTCACACCAACCATACGTGCCGTCAAATTGGCAACTTCAGCTTCTTTTTCTTCCAATCGCCTCTGCAGTTGTGCCAGCTCTTCCTCTATAGTCTTGTTAGCAGGTGGAGGAAAAAAGTTTGATGTGGAGGCAGCATCAGCTGCTGCGACCATAACTGACACCGTTTTAGGAATAAATTTGTCGGATACACTTCTCGGAGATGGAAGTGGAGTGATTTCAGGAGAGATAACCGGGGTAGAAGCCTCCGAGAAACCTGATGATGGGATTATCGGGAACTCCTCCTCAGCAAAAATCTTTAGAGAGAAAAAAAAGGGGTTTGGAGATCAGAGAGAGGTTATGTAATAGAGAAAAAGTCCCTCTTGCGCCGGTAGTAGGGAAAGCAGCTGAGATAGAGAGAGCAGTTCTCCCTTAAAGTCCTTTATGGATTTCGAGTCGGGAATAGAGCAGTGGCTTAGATCCCCTGATCGAGTAATGGGGTTTGTTTTTCTCTCGTTCACGTTGATAGCCCGGGTTCAGTTCAAGCTGCTTTGCGGGATCGTGACTTTGAATCAAATCTCTTTCTTTCCTTTCGTTTCCAGCTTCAGATAGAAAAAAAGAAAGAGCGGAAGGGAGAGGAAAAATCAATAAAGGATAGGGGGCAAGGCCGGCTTCGGGCAACTAGGTGGTGAGGAACCAGAGCCAGCAGCAGTTGTAGATCCCACAGAGCCGGTTTAAGCATCACTAGAAGAAGCAGTGGATTCGCTTGATTAATGTGATCCGGAGTTTCTTAATATTGTGGGCATCCCCAGGTTATGAGATTTCTAGGCCTATTGGTATAGGACCGGCAAGACCTCTTACGCGCAATGAGTACTTGCCCTAACAATTGGCAGATTAGTGTCACCAACAACAAGGCAAACTTCAGGTGGTCGTAAATCAGATAAAGATTGAGGAGTTCTAAACTGATGAATGGCGGGAACGCCCTATTAAGGAGATGGAGCGGATGCAAAGTTATGAGAAGGCTAGCCCCAAACAAGTCAAAAGAGTTGGCTTTGCTGAATGGCCACTCGATGTTTACAGACCTCTGGGTCTGCTTATCGTCTCAAACTTCAAATGCTTCACATGGAGAGATTCTTCCTAGGAGTTTAGAGAGCTCCTAAAGTTTCAAAATCCCATTGTCAATGCCTAGGGATGTGCTAGGCCTAGACTAAACCAAACCGTGAGACGATCGATCGCAAGGAAGCAAGTTATGTTGACTGCTTGAACTGCTGTTGTGCAGTTAGCCGATATCGCGACCACTAGATGAAGGTGAAGATCATGATGGTTTACCTGTAACTTCATTCTTTAGATGTGAGAAGGTATATCAGATTGAGCCTAGGTTGAGATGGTCAGCAGATATTAAGCACAACAGCAGTTCAAGCGTCAACATAACTTGCTTCCTGCGATCGATCGCACGGTTTGTTTAGTCTAGCCTAGCACATCCCTAGGCATTGACAATGGGATTTTGAAACTTTAGGAGCTCTCTAAACTCCTAGGAAGAATCTCTCCATGTGAAGCATTTGAAGTTTGAGACGATAAGCAGACCCAGAGGTCTGTAAACATCGAGTGGCCATTCAGCAAAGCCAACTCTTTTGACTTGTTTGGGGCTAGCCTTCTCATAACTTTGCATCCGCTCCATCTCCTTAATAGGGCGTTCCCGCCATTCATCAGTTTAGAACTCCTCAATCTTTATCTGATTTACGACCACCTGAAGTTTGCCTTGTTGTTGGTGACACTAATCTGCCAATTGTTAGGGCAAGTACTCATTGCGCGTAAGAGGTCTTGCCGGTCCTATACCAATAGGCCTAGAAATCTCATAACCTGGGGATGCCCACAATATTAAGAAACTCCGGATCACATTAATCAAGCGAATCCACTGCTTCTTCTAGTGATGCTTAAACCGGCTCTGTGGGATCTACAACTGCTGCTGGCTCTGGTTCCTCACCACCTAGTTGCCCGAAGCCGGCCTTGCCCCCTATCCTTTATTGATTTTTCCTCTCCCTTCCGCTCTTTCTTTTTTTCTATCTGAAGCTGGAAACGAAAGGAAAGAAAGAGATTTGATTCAAAGTCACGATCCCGCAAAGCAGCTTGAACTGAACCCGGGCTATCAACGTGAACGAGAGAAAAACAAACCCCATTACTCGATCAGGGGATCTAAGCCACTGCTCTATTCCCGACTCGAAATCCATAAAGGACTTTAAGGGAGAACTGCTCTCTCTATCTCAGCTGCTTTCCCTACTACCGGCGCAAGAGGGACTTTTTCTCTATTACATAACCTCTCTCTGATCTCCAAACCCCTTTTTTTTCTCTCTAAAGATTTTTGCTGAGGAGGAGTTCCCGATAATCCCATCATCAGGTTTCTCGGAGGCTTCTACCCCGGTTATCTCTCCTGAAATCACTCCACTTCCATCTCCGAGAAGTGTATCCGACAAATTTATTCCTAAAACGGTGTCAGTTATGGTCGCAGCAGCTGATGCTGCCTCCACATCAAACTTTTTTCCTCCACCTGCTAACAAGACTATAGAGGAAGAGCTGGCACAACTGCAGAGGCGATTGGAAGAAAAAGAAGCTGAAGTTGCCAATTTGACGGCACGTATGGTTGGTGTGAACAATCAAGCCCAACAAGTGGCGGGCCAAGCTCAACAAGTGGTTGGTCAGACCCAACAACCAACGGGGGCACCTATTCCGTAGTTTTTGGGTAGTATACCCCAAATGCCACCACCTATATGCCAATTCCCTAAACTTCACCAGACCCGCTCACGATCTACTAAAGGGGTAAATCCGGCTTCTAAAAATTACCCGGGTTATGAAACAATGCCGAATAGTATTACGGAGCTGCGAGATTTCATTCTCAAGAACGTTCAAGATTTCCATCACCACGTGTCTCGTCCATCTTATCGGTATCGTAAACCCTATCCGGCTTGGATCGATAGTGTACCATTTCCGCCTGGGTGTGTAATGCCTTAATTCTGTATGTTCAACGCTTTGGGCAACCCAGAGCAAGACTTGGCACACTTTCTTTCCCGTTGCGGGGAGACCTCTAAGAATGGAGCATTATGTCTTCGACAATTTGTGCAATCACTCGAAGGAGATGCCTTTGTATGATATAGCAAGCTGCCTCCTGGGTTAATCCCTGATTGGGATAGATAGTCTTGTGGCTCGGTTTCACAAACACTTCTACAGTACCCACAGGAGTGTAGGCGTGACAGAATTGACGGAAGCCAAGCAGCGTCAACACGAGTCTGTTGATGACTTTATCGCCATATGGATAAATCTGGAACTCTCCTGTGAGCAAGAGTTCTTCGAAGCGCAACAACTTAAGATGTGCATCAATTGCTTCAGATATGAGTTGTCTCACATCTTGGCTTCTCAAACAATCAATACTTTTGAAGAACTATGTTCAAAAGCACATGATCTGGAAGCCCAGATTTTTAGAAAGAAAGGGAAGAAGGAAGAGGGTAAGGCTGGAACGTCTGCTACGATTGCAATGGTGGAGACAAACAAAGCCAATAAAGCACCTGTCTTGCTGAAAGCGCAGGCAAGGAAAAGAGAAGGAGAAAGAAAAAGGTAAAGGGAATGTTAAGACCCTAAAAGAACAAAAAGAAAAAGAATATTCCTTTCGAAATGAGGATGTTGAAGATTTCTTCACATCTTTATTAGAGCAAGGGTTGATCGAGCTTCCCGAACCTAAGAGACCGGGTGAGGTGGGACGAGTAGGAGATCCCAAATACTAAAAATTCCATCGGGTTCTTTTTCATCCGATAGAAGATTGTTGAGTTCTTAAAGATCAGATCCAAAAGTTATTAAATGATGGTGTCATTGAAATAGACCCTCCTAAGCAACCTGTGGTCACCTCAAATCCGGTATTTGTAATAGTTGGAGATATTCTTTGCCCGATAGCTGAGATCTCGCCAAGCATAGCCTATTCTAGCACCGGAAGAGCAATTTCAGAGGAAGAAAAAATCTCAAAATATGATTCAAAATATATTCAAGGAGAATGGAGCACTCGTGTTAGCCGAAGGAGTAGGAAGCGCCAAGGACGATTGATTGCTATGCAGGCGGCCCTTGAGACGAGGTTATATCAAAAAGAAAAGAATAAGCATCGTCAGAACGATCCGAAGAAAGTAGGCAGGGGGCAAAGACCAAAGAAAGAGCAAAGGAATTCAGACTCACCTAGTGAGTATATGGATTTCGTGTCTAAGTTTCCAATAACTCTAAGGGAGTTTATGCCACCTGAGTTAATGGACATCCCAGGCATTGAAAGCCTGTCATGTCAGGTAATTCAAGTGCTTGATGACTCGGCATATCCAAGTCACATAGCACCTACTCTCCCTATAGATGAGTAATGGGAAGCTCTCAAGATGAACAATGAAGCTTTGTATTCTGATCGAACAAAAAAAGAGTCTACGAACCAGGGGAAGAATTTAATGTACAAGTTACTGATGATTTCGTAGAACTTGTGACAAAGGAAGAAATGGGGAAATTGCCTGAAGAAGTTGACAATAAAGAGGTGATGCCTTTATAGAGGAGGGTAGCTAAGGGTGTGGATGAAAAATGAGAGATAGACAGGCCACTTCACCTCAGGATACATCCAACGATGCACAAGAATCAGATTCCGACCAACTCTGGAACTCCAGAGAACCAAACAAGGCCTGCTTTTCCTCTCTTTAAGTACGGTTACCTATTTTCACATCCTGATTGGGTTAACAACATCTCTTATCCACCAGGATATGTAATTCCCTATTTTAAAGTGTACGACAGAGAAGGAAAGCCATACGAACATTTGGTACTCTTCCTTCATCGATGTGGAGATAGAGCCAGAAGTGAGGCTTCAACAAAGCAGCAAGTGGTCATGGTTAATGAGCCATAAGCCAAGGTGACGATAAACGGTAGTTGCAGGTGGTGACTCTGAAGTGCGAGATGCTGAGCTTCGACCATTCCCGTCTGGTCTAATCGCATTTGAGGACTTCTAGTTCCTATCCGCGTTCAGCCTTACGGCGTGAAACGAATCTCCAGCATTGGTCACCATAAGGCGCATCGCGAAAAAGTGCAGGAAGGCCAGTCCGGGTTCCGCCGATGTGGCCCAGATGATTCAATAGCCAGTGTACAAAGTTGTAAATCCTTTGGACGATATTCGGATGGGGGTCACCTTGATTCACGGTTTTTGCTCAACTCAACAATGACTCCTCCCTTGCTTCTTAGGTCGTTCGATTTCTAGGCGAGGGTGGACCGGTACAACCGGGGTCACACGGGTGCAGAGGAAAAGGATTTCACGGGCAGAAAGGCGAAGGGAAGTTCGGAAAAGCCTAGCAGACGGGACTATCAACCCCTTTCTATTAAGACCTCGGCATCTTCCTTACCCCCTACGAAAAATTTACCCCTATTTTGAAGAGGAAAGCTCCCAGGTTCCGCATCTTAAAAAAGTGCATGACCAGATTGGAAGCACTGAGGTTAATTCGCAATGGGCTAACTCACCCAGCCATGATGCATGACAGAAGAGAGCGAGCACAAAATGGAGTTTCCCTCTTGGGTGAGGCTCACGTCCGGAAAGAATCTTTTTCAAGACTTTCTCCCCTATGTTGAACTTTCCCGTGCATTCCAAAATGCGGCATAGCGAGCTTCGGTCCCAGCCCGCTTGCTGTCTCCTGGAATGGCCTGACTGACATCCCCGAATGGTATGATGGGCATTGTCTTTCCTCTTTTTATCGAGGTCCACGGGCCGTAACCAACAATATCAACTAAATAAGCGGTTGTGAGCGAGTGTAGGACCTCCTATTCTTGCCCGGGGGTGACAACTCCAGCCCTAACCGTGGTGGGTTATAAAAGCCCCCACTCTTACTTTCCTTCCAAGCCTACCCACCGCCCTCTTTACCAGAACCGAACATGGAGCCTTAGCTTCCTGCGCTCCCTGCAATCAGTCAGCCAGCAGGGGTGGCAGTTATGGTACCCCTTTTGGGGGCTGACGGTACTCCTTTGGGTGGATGTCAGGGAGAAGCTCTTAAATATTCCAAATTAATGCACGGCTCTTCCCCGTCACAAAGACTCCCCGCTGTCTTGTTGTCCCTCGTACGCGTATCACACACGGGGACATTGGACGCCGGCAAACATGCCTTAAATAAAACATCTGGAAATGGTCATACAAACGTTCTATCTACCTAGGGGCCTTTCTCATTCAGTGGTAAACCTTACCAAGACTAGTTGCCTCAACGAATTGATATGCTTTTGCTTTTTGTGACACCGGCGAATGCTGAATACGGAGGAATACAATGAAATCAGAACAAAGCAGGTAGACCAAGCAAGCTTACAGAATTCGGGGAATTAAAACTCAGAATAAGCTCTTTTGACCAATTAGCACGTTTGGTAGCCAGAAAGAGGATATCATAGAAAGCATTCACAGTAGTTTCTACGGTCACTGATCAAAAGCACATTCATTCAGTAAGGGATTTCTCCTCAAAGTAGTGTAAGCTAGCTCAATTCGCCTCATTGATTCCTTCTACAAGCCTGAAATCTCGACTCCTCCTTTCTTTCTGAGCCCAGCCACATTTCCATTTGGTTATGCTATACGCTAGTACTTGTTTCGGGGCAGGCCATAGACCTACTAAGTCGCTAGCTATATATATATAATTTGCTCAAGTGTGAAAGCGGAAGGTCCCGCACATAAAAAATCTTCCACTTCAGAGACCCTTTAAAGCCTTTGATTACGTGGTCAAGACCCGGTACTACGGGTATGAGATGTGGCAGAAAATACCCAGAAATGGGTGTAGAATCAACTCGCAGAAATGCCCGGTCAAAGAAGGGCTTGCTAGAACTCTGAAGAAAGACTTAAAGCAGAGCTTTCTCACTGACTCAGGAAAGGCTCAATCATCAGAAATGGTTCGAGGAGAGCTTCAATCGAAAAAAAGCCTACTTATTCTACTCGAAAACCCTATTAGACAGTAGTGGCAAGCACAGCAGAAAGGAGCTTTCCTAGATGTCAGGCGGGGAATCCTCGTTGTGTACTACCTAGCCGACTCTCTTAGTGTATCACCGGAGTCTATCTAATGTCTCCTAATGCAGCTACGAAGGGCAATGCTTTTTTGTGGAAACCGGGCACTGAAAGAGATATTTCAATGGATACTTCAAAAGCACTAACTAAGGAGGAAGCGCCCCAAGCATGGTCTGAAATCATACCATTAGGCTTCCTTCCAGTGGTTGCTCTGGTTCCTTCCTCCTGCAATGAGGCAGATCGCTGAGGAAGCTATTTCCTAACCAGAAAACGAGAAAGGGAACCTAATGTTCCACCCATTGACTGGCAAAAGTAGTGAGAAAACCCCCATTTCTTTAGCAAAGAATGAACAACATTGAGCTAGCACGTCAGACTTGGCTGTCTACTTGAGGGAAGGTGTGAATCCTGTCTTCTTTGAACAGCAATCGCGTAATCATTCTCGCCTCTTATTGTCGGGTTTGGCTAGCCCATTTCCTTTCAGTATAAACTAGAGTTGTTAGTTTGCTAGAACAGGGCTTTTTTATTAGGAAACCTATGAAAAGTGAACCGGATATCCCCTGCTTCAGAAGTTGGATTTGGAATTACTATACTACAACCTTTGCTCCTGACCTACCAAGCGCTAAGCGTACCTACATTAATATACTTTCAGACATAGCTCCAGATGGTGTTCATTCTAGTTCTTTTGCAACTGATTATGAAACTAATTTCGCAGTATAGGGAGGTGGGTTTAAAGACGGAAAGGAAGAAAAAAGCTCAACGCGCACCAGAGACTGATGAGGCATAGGATGGATCCGCTTCAACCGGAATCGTTGCCCGACCAACTGTTCATTCCGTCTTTACCTCATTCGCTGGGGAGTTTCGAGCTTTGTCCCTATCTGAAGCACAGGGAGACCCCGTTCCATCGGTTGATACTTAATAAGAAAAATAGGTTCCTAGACAAAGTGCATCCGCCGAAGCAGCAAGACGAAGCATCGGGTCCTGGATAAGATGCAGTAGAGAACAGCACTGCAAAGAAGCGCGCAAGCAACTTCGATTCGCTTTCCATCGGATAGGCAAAGATTGATTTCAAGTATACCGCGATGAGAAAGCAATATAGGCCAGCCGGAAACGGAACAAATGCTGCTGCTGCTTCTGAGTTCGCATGACTTCTCGTTGTGCGTGGACTTCCTAATCGAACTAAGATGGATCGGGCTGTAGGCTTAGAGAAAGTTTGCTCGGGGAAGGAATAACAACAAGCTTTCTTTTAAGGCTGAAGAATAAAGGAATTCTTTTCCATGGGCGGTGGGAGGGGAAGCTCCAGTAAGCGACTCAGAAAGGTCAGGTGGTTTTATATCTCAGACTGCGCATGGAGTCCAAGATTATGCTGTAAGGCATCGATTTCCTCTTGAATGGCCGGTTGCCGACACTTCTGGGATGCTGCTTCTGCAAAGGTATCAGGTTCTTTGACAGATACGATAGAAGAAAGAAAAAGACGATGACCTCTGAAAAAAGAATCATAAGAAACTAACCTCTGAATTTGAAATTTCAGACGAGAGGAGCGACGAACCTCAAGAGGTGAGCAGTGTTAATATATCTATCATTTATATATGATAGATATATATAATCCCCAGATTCATCATTCATTCATTCCCTCACTCACGTTTTCTTAAGGTATCAGAGCGGGTGCTCCTCTAGGGTTGTTTTCTAACCCCTGCTTCATTCTCTATCCTTGTTGCAAGGAACCTCAGGTCTCTCGAGCCTCCTCTATCATCATCCTCCTGCGGATCTTCGCTTTCTGCGGGGTCAGGGGGCGGCAGCCGGCAATCTATAGTGTTCGTTGATTCAGTGCAGAGCGAGGAGTCCTTTCTTTTCTAGTGTTCGTCGCAGACCTCCATCAGAGAGGCTTTCCATTCAGCAATATAAACTTTCATCGCAAGAGCTCCTCAAGATGTGCATGAACAACTTCAGGCGACTTGTCGTCGATCATCTCTGCTCTTCCAGGAAGCTTGTAGCAGGCCGTGGAGCATTCTCTGAGCTTCAGAGAGAATCTATCGCAGATCGTGGAGTTTTTGTCGTTCCTCAGAGGTTTTATCGTCCGACGCAAGAAACGTCAGAGTGGCTCTTTTCTTTCGCAGGATTCTCAGAGATCTGCGTCGTCTCCTCTCTATCATTTCCTCCACTTTTATTGATTCTTTCTTTTCTATGATCTGCGAAACCTCTACTATACAAGGGAACAGACCTGCGTTGACGTCAATCCATCCTTTGATCTTAACGTCAGACCCTCTCTGCCTCATGTCTCAACGTTAGAACAGATCTTGTCTAACGTCAGATCCATTTGCTTCATCCTTTTTCTTTTTCAATAGGCTATGAAGAATATCCCAAACCTGGTGACTATCAAACTAGACGGCACCCATTTCATTCTCTGGGAGCTCCAGCTTCCTCTGGTTCGCAGTCAACAACTGCTTGGCTTTATTGATGGAACCACTGCTGCTCCAGAAAAGTAGATAGAGTGCTCCGGCTTCGATTTCTCGTCAAAAGTAGGCCGATGGATCTGTCAAGGTTTCAAAGCCAAATCCTGCATATGAAGAGTGGCTCTGCAAAGATCAGCTGCTGGTCAGTTGGATAAGCTCCACCTCCCTTTACATCTGCGCTCAAATCCTCAAGCCCAAGAAATTCTGGCTCAGGTAATAGATCTGACTCATGCACATCAGATCTGGAATGCCCTTCATGATAACTTCGCTCAACAATCCCAAGCTCGAGAAATGCAGCTGCGATTGGCTTCTCTCCTACTTCCAGGATTCCTATGCCCTTGCTTTCACCTCCAAAAATCGATTCTGAAATAGCAGTCCCTCCATCCGGAGTTGTAGAATTTCAACAGATTGGAAGGCTCACAGTTATCCTTCAAA
>CM025852.1:6677566-6687566 GCA_003952965.2 Morella rubra
AGATGGCATCAAAGAGAGAAGGACAGTTAATCCAATAGTACTGATAGGACCTTTTCATCTAATAGAATCTAATAGAATAGATCACGCCTTGGGAGTTCTCTTTCTCTCTAACTATCCATTTCGTAAGAGAAGAAAGAAAGGATTGTAGGGCAGATGGTATGCCCCTTTCATGATCTAGGCGTCGTTGATTGATTCTACTTCTTCTCCTTCTTTCTCGAGATTCAGTTAGTGCTCAATCTACTGATCATTGGTAAAAGAGAGAAAAAGTAAGCGGGGTGCTTTCTCTCTTCCCTCCCGGTATCCCCATTAATCTAAGGAATTCAAAATGAATTCCAGATCATTCAGATTTCAGGCGGGATATGGATGGAATCGAGAGGGAAGAAAAAGTCTGGTGTGTGTTGGAGCTTGTGAGCGTTCACGCTCTCAGTTCCCGACATGCTCTGGGCAGGACACTGACGAATAATAAAACTGTTGAGGGAGTGAAAAACCTTGGTTGGGAGGTCGCTCTAAGGTTACGATCCGTTGGGTTGGGAAACCAACCTGGATCCTATTTCCTCCAAGAGCCCTACCGATTGAGAAGGAGAGTGTTGGGTAAACACCTTAAATTGAAAACAACTGATGATCGATCTCTCAC
Organism: Morella rubra; assembly: GCA_003952965.2. Taxonomy (NCBI): domain Eukaryota; kingdom Viridiplantae; phylum Streptophyta; class Magnoliopsida; order Fagales; family Myricaceae; genus Morella; species Morella rubra. The sequence goes on from CM025852.1 coordinate 6,678,201, forward strand.
CAAATGCTTGACTTAGGCCGTTTCTTTTTTAGTGTGCATGCATGCTTTTTAGGAACAAGTAATTCCCACCAAAAGGGAAAAATTTGTAAGCCCAATGGTTTCTTGAAGTTCGTTCGCCACTGTTGTGTAATCGTACCTGAGAAGTGTTGCAGCGCCGTAATTCCTATATTCAGTATATTCCAGGTCGCTCAGTTTTTTTACGCCTCTACTATCTCGTCACGTACTCCTCTTATTTGTTTGGTCGTACTCATCGCCTTGATTCTTTGGTGTCTTCTGTAGACAACGACCATCCCTTATTTTCAATATCCATTCCGTGCTTAGGGTCAGCATTTTTTCACTTCCTACTTTGAGGGGCTTGCGTTAACGCTAACAGTGGTATTTGCTATTTTCTTTGTATTAGCAGATATTTAGCTTTTGGGATTCCGAGCTGCAGAAATTTGTGTGATGCCGGAGCAGGACATAGCTGTTTCCGGCAGAGGATCAACTTCGAGGTGGCGCACTGAAAACACCAAGACGCCACGGAAGCTGCAAATGCTCAAACTATAGCACCTGTGCCATCGCGTGCTCTCGGTCGAACCCATAAAATGGGCAGAGTGTTGGCCAAACCACCTAAAATATCATCTAACTCTATTAAGCCCCGGAGTTGTCATCTTCTCTACTTTGTGACCAATGTTTAAATGCTGCCTTTACCGTCGGTCTCCTAAACATAGTAGCTTCTTTACTCTCTGGGGCTGATGTTGTATGCTTTTATGCTTTTATATCTGCTTGTCTTCTATTAAGATTAGCTTCTTTTAATCATCTTCAAAATGGTATCCTTGCCATATTTTTGCTTCTTTAGAAATTAGTGATTTTCGAAGCTTGCAGTTATATCTCTTCCAATTTATTTGCCTCCCCTCTTTATTTAATATTGAGGCTATGAGGACGGATTTTTTTGATAAACACATTTTAAGAATGTACCAACCAAACACCAGTCTCATAGTTATCGGTTTGGGGAGATGAAACTTTAGGTTAATTAATGGATAGACTCACAGATTTCTTGTCAATAATTTGCAAAGAGAAAAGTTGAAATCGAACTAATCTCCTAGAACAGTCTGCATACTGGTAACCAGCCTTATTGGACTACATATGAAATCCGGCTCTCCGAGATGATCTGTCTCTCTGTCACTTTGTGCAAAAATTTGAATATTATCAATTCTCTTGTTTAGCGGCTATGCTTATATGTTGGTGTTCTTTTATTGAAAATATATCATTAGTACATTACTTATTATTTGTGTTTGAGGGAATATGAGAAGTTTGATCTTGAGTGACATTAAACGGTGGCATATAGACTCTGGCAATTCCGATCAGCTTAGATGTTTTTTGTAACATGTTGGATTAAGATTTTTCTTGCTTTTTTATGCACCAATGTCCTAAAGCTGCAAAAGTAATCGAATCAACCAAACATGCGTACTTTTTGTTCTAGAATAAGGCGAGCATTAACAGTTACTTTATCTGTTCCTTTTTATCCTCACGAACACAATTAAACATTAAAGGAATACCCTTCATTTCCTTCTCTGTACTCTCTCCGGGGCACGAGAAGAAAGACACTGGTTAACTTTCAAATATTCATCGAAAACACAGTGTACTTCTTCTTCTGTAACTTGATGCGTCCTCGTCTGTACAGGCTCGCCACCTTTGCTCCTGCTTTTTGCGCGGCATCGGGGGCATTTGCGCCTAGCTTCGCGGATCCAGGTTGTCGAAACCAACGGTGATGCGCTCTCAAGCTAACCACCTTAGGCAGTCAGACAGTCGGGACTTCCTATGTACTGCGCCCCCGATCTCGTGAATACAATTTCAAAATTCTAATAAATTAACTAATGGAAGACAGCCTGGCCCAAAATTTGAGTCAAACAGGTACAGAATGGGAGTAAGCGATACTAGTAGACAGACCTAGAAAACGAGTTAAAAAAATTTCTCTATAGATATATATCTAGTTGAACTACCCCAGTTCCAGTTGCACATTAAAGATTTTAGCGCCCAAGACCAGATAGGCTTTGTCCGGAATCTTTCATTTATGGGATCCTGACAAGAGACATAATTGGCCAAGATGAGCTAGTTTGAATTCCTGCTGCCAACGATCATTATATAACAGGATCAGCCAAAGATTCTAATGTTTCTTATGGGGGAAGGGAGTATCAAGCTATTTACTATAATATTATTCTATCCATATTTTATATTTTTATATGACTCATTTGAGGTCATTGACGTTTACGTGTTTCTCTCTCAATGCGCCGCCTTCTCCTTAAAGAGGTGTATATATGAAATATTTTCTGTTAGCGACTTTCTTACTCTGGCCATTTCAAAGTTAAAATATTGAAATATACTTTCAGTTGACAGACTGAAAGTATATGCACCCATTGATGTCAAGAAGTCAACATCGGTAGGTAGAACTTTCTTAATTTGTTCTTAGCTCCCTGATCATTGGGGGGGGAACCGATGCACCCAAATGTTGCGCGACCAAGAAAGGATCAAATAACAGTGTACCGCCATCAATCGACAAGCCGGTAACACTGCTGAATGTAAGCCATCATACACATTCCATGGCAAATTGGCACATGTAGGAGTTGGTTATTTTCCATTCGAGGACAAGGCTTGGTTCCGTTTTGGTGTTGCATTGTACACAAAAAGGCGCGAAGTTAGGAGATGAGCATATCTCTAGCTCTGTTTTGGAGTGTAGACGACGAGCAATATCTCACTGCGACGGACTCTCGGAGTTGGGGACAATCCGTGTAGACCACTGGTCAGCCTAAAAGATTACTTCAGTTGGTGGCGTGAGTGTTTATGTCCGGGGGAAAAACACTGTAAGGCATCGTCTAGCACTTGAAGCTAGGTGTAAGCTATTCCCTTACTAGAAATGGTTGATAGTGGAAGTCCAAGGCTTGGGTAAAGGGTTTGAGAGGTGGATTGTAGTCAAAGTTAGCCGAAGCACCTAAAAGATATCAAGTGTATCTTTCTAATCATACTCCTCAATATAGTTCTTCATTGGTTGTATTGCATTACTTGATTTTTATTGCTATTTCAAAAAGAGTTTAATTTTTCCCTCCCTATTGTACCCATGGAATATTTACCCGTCCTGAGGATATGCTCTTAAGTCTATATATTTGGGCTATTTCAAAGGAAGTAAGGATAACATTTTCTACCGAACTCTTTAACTCTGTGGTTAAGGATAGATTCATTATATTTTTTTCCTTTCCAGAGCTATTTTTTTCACATTAATTCCCATTATTTGATCATGCATTATATCTCTCTTTAAAAATGTGTCAATTGGGTTCCCCGCTTTCCGCACTCGAGGTAAATATCGATGCAGTAGCATATATAGCGTTGAATAAAAGTTGGCAATTCTTAGACGTCAATTGAGAACTCTCCAGATCACAAGATTTAATTTTGTTTCTTTCTAGTGAAGAGATCATGAGTAGAGGACCAAATCTAGATGGTCTGATATATACTGAACACTTATACCCATCGGAGAAGTGGAAGGAAGAAATGTCCATTATACATTTTGTGATTTGTCAATCTTTATACTATTGCGTTATACAACAGGGAAGATAAAGCACTTGTCTGGTTTGCTAAATTACAATCTTAAAGGTGTGGACAAAAACAAATTAGAACGGAAAGAACATCTACTAATGGTAACTCTCCAAGGCGGAGCCGAGTGCGTCATTATACTTTCTGTTGTTGCCTTTTGTTGTTTTCAGAGTCTGCTCGCTGGGGATAAGTTCACTCAAAACAGTGGTATACCGCAAAGAGAAAAAAAAAAGTCATCTTACCACCAAAGGAAAATTTAAATTCCATAAATCTTTACCCCTCTCGCATTTTGTGAATACTATTTTTTTATTTGAAAGAAAAAGATTATTATGTTTTCCTGATGGAGGCTATTCTCGTTCGACTTTGCCGAAACCGTTTCTCTTACCCTACACCTGTCTCAAGAATGTGAGTTATTGATCTGTGACTCATTAAAGTTAAGCGAAAATTTTTATCCTCTTTTCCCTTAGATACTTGCCCAGCGACTACCTTGGCGTGCTATCTTTATATTTTATTTCTGACTCTTTCCTTATGGAAACTTACTCGTATCATTTTCTTTAGTGCACCAGTTTATTACTGAAGCACGAGGTATCGAAAGGCGGGCCCATTTGTTGAAAGCCCAGGCGGAATAATCTTCGCTGGTCTTACACACGAAAGATCCCTGCCTTATAGCAAAATAGTTAAATTCTCTCATCATAATCAAAAAGAGCTGAAGTGCCGGATTAAGTGATTAATGCATCCACCCAAATTTGAAAAGATTTTGAGGATGGGATTTTATTTCTCTGAATTTTTTGTGGTGAGTAAATATATTTTATGCGCAGGCATTACACAAGCAAATATGATAGAAGATCGATAGTATCTCAACCTAAGTTCCCATAACAAGCAAATACAGTAATAGTGAAATGAAAAGTACGTGTAATAGAGGTATAGATTGCATTAGCAAAGTGAGCTTAAAACTCGACACAGAGGAGGATTCGTCGCTCATTAGGGCCGACTGCTGATTTCCTCTACGTTACTTCCAATGCAGCTTGCCATTAACGCCTTTCCGTTTTGAAGGTGTGCTCTACCCTTTCCACACTGATCAGGGCGTTGGCCTCTTTGCCGGACGGCCCTTCTGACGTATTTTGCTGGAGCGAGAGACACTATCAGAAACCAAGAGAGTGAAGGTTCAGTGAATGCTTGAACAGGAGCAAATCCTAGGCGAAAAAAATGACCCACACACTTATAACAATGCTTTACGAACAGTTCTGCAAAGAGCGAAGGATGGATATAATGGAGGCGCAGATGGAAGTCTCAAAAGAGCATGTTATTTACAACTCTAGTGTCATTAAACCAATAACCGAATAATTAAATAAGACTATATTAAAGAAAATATTAAGGAAAAATACATAGATGGTTCGGTAAATTGATTCGAATACAGATCGATACTACGTTCGCTAACTATTTGCTGAAGCAGGCAGAGTATGAGGAGCTACGGGCCGGCAACCCGGAAAGCAGATCCGCTGGCCGGTACCAATTGGAATTCCTATGGATCCTGTCCGCATTCTTCAATTTTGAAAAACGGCGGATGCAAAACAATAGCTCTTACATCTCAACTCGTGTTCGACCGGGAGCAGGCAACTTTTTTGAAAAACTAAATATTCGTTATTGACTTAGTCTACTAGGGATAGCAGCCAGACTTTCTCCAGGTACTTCCAGGAGTATTAGACGACTTTGCTGATTTTTTTTTTTTGTCAAAAACTTATTCATTATCTAAACAAAACAAAACAAAAACAAGCACAATATCTTTTCGCGACGATATCTTAATATAACTTTCAAGCAATGTTGACGAGTTTTGCCTAAGAAAGAGTCCCACTAATCACAAATGTGCAAAATAAGAATGGCCTAAGTCAAAATACAGCAATTTGTGCAATTAGGATATATGTCCCGAGATTAACGTCGTAGAAACCGCGCCAAATACTACAGTCCATTCACAGCTTTCAAACTAATGAATAGTTGCAGAATTTTCAAAGAAAGCGCCACCAATAATAGGGTATCACAGACACAAATTTAGTAGAAATACCAACAAAATTCACTCAAGGTGAATTGTGGGGAGAGTTATCTATAACATTATGTCGATGAAATAAAAATTAGCACAAGTCGATCCATTTACAACAAGCCCGGCATTTTACTTTTCTTTGTATTTCGTTGAGTCAAGATCACCGTGCATGAGTTAGGCTTAACAGATTCAGATATAATCCAAGAGTGATTGAATAGTATTGGGTCATAGAAACAAATAATAGATTATTCTGTAAGGGATAGTAGTTAATAATCTAGTAAAACAAGGACAGGACATGCCCGGAAAACTAAAAAAAATGCGATTCGCCATTTGATGAACCATTTGAATTGCCTCTGACACCTAAGCTAATTTAGTGAATGCAGGCTATATAAAATTGATCGTTCTGAACAGTTCAATTGGAGCAAACTAAATATTATTGAACTAACAATGCTTTCTTACTGATACAGTATACAATTTAAAGGAGAGGAGGGGGGAACGCACGTTCGATCACATTTCAGTTGGCCTGTAGAAGGGAAGGGAGTCACAAGGGGGCAAAAAGACGGGGAAAACGGCCAGGTGCAAGTCCTGCAGACGACGAGTATAACGGGGGGCCGGTGAAGATAGGTTATATTAAAAAAAATGGTTTTGAGAACCGCCATGTTATCTGGTAGCCCAGCTTCTATCAGCTCCACCATTGGCTTTTGTGGAGGGCTTGCCTGCGTGCCGTCCACTATGATTTGCTCACGCCTATTTTCCTATGACCAAAGCAGGAATAGCTCTTACAACGAAGCTCGGCAAGAACCACGCCTCTCGGAGAGCTTCAAATTCTTCTCGAATGGTAGTATTATGGAATTTCCTCACCAAAGGATCTAACCCCGAATTAAAGAAAGTGACCATTACTATTCACTTGTATGAATTCATTATGCATAAAATCTTACAACATAAACACTCTTCATATTCCTCATAACATTCAACTTTCTTTTGCTATTTTTACGTCCAAACCACCTTGTTCGATGTGCTTTGTTGTTGATGTGAAAGATCTGTAAAATAGAGAATTTCCTATTAGTAATCACCTAAATGATAGACTCTCCCATCTAAAATCGTGATCCATATTTCCTTATTCATTGCTCGTCAGCCATTTGCCTTTCTTACTGTCATACGAATTTCCGGTAACAGTGACACCACTCGAGACTCAACATGATGCAGAGCTAAAATACACACTTACCCGGATGCCACTAGCATCTGCGTTAATCAACTAGAACGTTATTACGCGCAGACTGTATTATTCTAGCTTGTTGATAACTCAATGTGTTCCCTTCTATGAGAGCAACAGTCTAATGTGGTGATCAAGCTCGACAGGTCTACATAAGATTCTTTATCTTTAAATCTTTGCTGTCATAATCTCCGAATGCATATATCTCTTTTCTTCATATTGAGACACGCATGGTAAGACTCGAACTTATTTATCGTTCTACCCGAGGAAATACTCTGTTATTTGCGCTTGTTTAAACAGACCACATCATCATTTACTCTTACTTATTGTAAAGACCGATTCTAATATACTTTTGTAAAATAACTACTGATCTCTGATACTTACCGATGCGTAGAATCTCCAAAATCCAAACTATTGAAGACTTCCTAATCCTTTCCGAATAAGTTCTCTCTTTTTCTATTTACGTATCATATCTTGATTGCGCGTTTGTGTCTTCCATCCAAGCTCACATTTTCATTTTCCTCCTTTTCCGTTCAATGGCAAGTCCAACAAAGCGTAGAGAGAGGAACTTTCTGCGAACAAGAAGATACAAGAGAAAATAAGACGAACCTAGTTGCTACCAATGAACAAAACGGAAGATTTATATGGAGAAGAGACTATGTCAACCGAGAATCCTCTCGTATTTCGTTTATAGCTCCGGCCAGAGAATAGATTGTTGCATTGAGCAGGGCAGACGGATCTGCTTCGTTGCGGCCCGAAGCTCATCTCCTGCTCTTAGCCGAACTATCCGAATTCTCTGTCATTTTCTGTAATATTAAGTGTTTTAAGATGTTGTAATAAATGTTCTAGTTGAAAGAAATTCCACCTCCTCTCATCCCTTAGCTCTTTTGATGAACTCTTCGAGAGTATAGGCGTAGGCTCATGACTCTTGAAAGTGAATATCGCTCGCAAGGGCCGCCCTGATAGTGGAACCCTTCAACGGAAAATTGCGTATGCTAGCTCCAATGAGTAGTAGAGGAAAGCTCGGCCTCAGCGCGTCCTACTTGTGTCGTGTTTTAAGCCTGCTATGCATCCTTGTTCCATCTACCATTCCTGACAATCCATTTCTGGTATGCCCGCTGCTTCGTCCACAATTACCGAAAATCCTATCCTATCTTTATTGGGATCATACCCCCTTGGACTTTACTATTTTTTATCTGTTTAAGGAATTATTCCCTGGGCTTTCAATGGGCCCACGCCTTCTCGATACTACCCTCTAAGAAGAGATGCGCAAGACTGGGATCAGGAAGACCTAAATCTTTCTATGATGTCATCTTGAGAGAGCAAGTGCGCCAAGCGAGATACCAATTACTACAATATACAGATAGGGGAATAGGACATCCCCGTGATTTCCTTCGACCCCTAGCCCGGCTCCAGGCCATGAAGCTTCTCCGCGGTTCCTTCGCCTCTTCTTCTTTTTGTGCCACATTCAAGCAAGCAAGAAAAAAGTGTTCTTCTCTTCTTAGCAGTTGAACAAGTTAATGGAATTCTTCCCCCTTCCACCACGATGGTCCTTCACCACCTGAATCCTCATCTCTCTGGAACTCGTTTGGCAGCAGTTTAATGGCACTGGAGCTAGCCGAGAAAGCGGCGCATTCATGGTGTATGGAATCAAGGTCAACAAAATGAATCTATCTAAGAGGAGCTTAGTTCTATTCAACATCCATCAAGGCGAGGGAAATTACTCCGGTCACGGGTAGGATATAGTCAGTGTAAGTGTGCCGCGGCTGGCTTCTCTCTTTTGGCTGTCGATTGCATGCAGTTTGACCGTTCACCTTTTCGCTTTATTTGAATTCCGTTCTCAGATCAGATTAGAGACTATGAGAACTATTAGTAATACTGTTTAATAGGCAGCTGTACAAAACAAAGTCTGTCTGGGGAAATCCCTACCTACTCTGCTCTGCTGTTCATTCCTTCCATTCTGTACCGTAAGGCTTTCCTTAGCTTACCTTTAGTTCCAGAGATCGGGCATCAAGATAGCCATAGCCATAGGTTGGTTGACAAACCCAAGGGCAAAGCAAAGCCAGCAAGCTACGGCTTCAAAGAGAGAATCAAAAGGAAAAACTGTGTTAAATAGAGCCATTTTCTCATGTGCCCGAAAGGGAAAGGGACGAAGTGAAGCGTTCGAGATTAAGGAAAGAAGAAGCTGTACGCTCAGCAGATAGACTGGTTCAACTGACATGGCAAAGCAGAAAACCCACATACAAAACAATAAGCACATGCCGCTAAAGCTAATGCTCAAAACTCATACCAAGAATCCAAGCAAAGCCAAGCCAAAGCAAGTAATCGAATCGGGGCATATAGGCTGGTTAACCAATCGATGCAAGCACCTTCTTCCTTCTAGTATCTCCAGAGTATGGACTTTTTTCATTCCCATAGGACAAGGAAGGATCAACTGCAAGCTTCGATCAAAGAGATGCCTTAATAAAGAACAGGATAAACAAAGCCACCCGGTGGAAGCATAGCTTTAAGCCCTTATTGTCCAAACCTCGGGGCTTTATAGATGATGATACCA
>CM025852.1:6695066-6732756 GCA_003952965.2 Morella rubra
GGAAATCGATGCCTTACAGCATAATCTTGGACTCCATGCGCAGTCTGAGATATAAAACCACCTGACCTTTCTGAGTCGCTTACTGGAGCTTCCCCTCCCACCGCCCATGGAAAAGAATTCCTTTATTCTTCAGCCTTAAAAGAAAGCTTGTTGTTATTCCTTCCCCGAGCAAACTTTCTCTAAGCCTACAGCCCGATCCATCTTAGTTCGATTAGGAAGTCCACGCACAACGAGAAGTCATGCGAACTCAGAAGCAGCAGCAGCATTTGTTCCGTTTCCGGCTGGCCTATATTGCTTTCTCATCGCGGTATACTTGAAATCAATCTTTGCCTATCCGATGGAAAGCGAATCGAAGTTGCTTGCGCGCTTCTTTGCAGTGCTGTTCTCTACTGCATCTTATCCAGGACCCGATGCTTCGTCTTGCTGCTTCGGCGGATGCACTTTGTCTAGGAACCTATTTTTCTTATTAAGTATCAACCGATGGAACGGGGTCTCCCTGTGCTTCAGATAGGGACAAAGCTCGAAACTCCCCAGCGAATGAGGTAAAGACGGAATGAACAGTTGGTCGGGCAACGATTCCGGTTGAAGCGGATCCATCCTATGCCTCATCAGTCTCTGGTGCGCGTTGAGCTTTTTTCTTCCTTTCCGTCTTTAAACCCACCTCCCTATACTGCGAAATTAGTTTCATAATCAGTTGCAAAAGAACTAGAATGAACACCATCTGGAGCTATGTCTGAAAGTATATTAATGTAGGTACGCTTAGCGCTTGGTAGGTCAGGAGCAAAGGTTGTAGTATAGTAATTCCAAATCCAACTTCTGAAGCAGGGGATATCCGGTTCACTTTTCATAGGTTTCCTAATAAAAAAGCCCTGTTCTAGCAAACTAACAACTCTAGTTTATACTGAAAGGAAATGGGCTAGCCAAACCCGACAATAAGAGGCGAGAATGATTACGCGATTGCTGTTCAAAGAAGACAGGATTCACACCTTCCCTCAAGTAGACAGCCAAGTCTGACGTGCTAGCTCAATGTTGTTCATTCTTTGCTAAAGAAATGGGGGTTTTCTCACTACTTTTGCCAGTCAATGGGTGGAACATTAGGTTCCCTTTCTCGTTTTCTGGTTAGGAAATAGCTTCCTCAGCGATCTGCCTCATTGCAGGAGGAAGGAACCAGAGCAACCACTGGAAGGAAGCCTAATGGTATGATTTCAGACCATGCTTGGGGCGCTTCCTCCTTAGTTAGTGCTTTTGAAGTATCCATTGAAATATCTCTTTCAGTGCCCGGTTTCCACAAAAAAGCATTGCCCTTCGTAGCTGCATTAGGAGACATTAGATAGACTCCGGTGATACACTAAGAGAGTCGGCTAGGTAGTACACAACGAGGATTCCCCGCCTGACATCTAGGAAAGCTCCTTTCTGCTGTGCTTGCCACTACTGTCTAATAGGGTTTTCGAGTAGAATAAGTAGGCTTTTTTTCGATTGAAGCTCTCCTCGAACCATTTCTGATGATTGAGCCTTTCCTGAGTCAGTGAGAAAGCTCTGCTTTAAGTCTTTCTTCAGAGTTCTAGCAAGCCCTTCTTTGACCGGGCATTTCTGCGAGTTGATTCTACACCCATTTCTGGGTATTTTCTGCCACATCTCATACCCGTAGTACCGGGTCTTGACCACGTAATCAAAGGCTTTAAAGGGTCTCTGAAGTGGAAGATTTTTTATGTGCGTGACCTTCCGCTTTCACACTTGGAGACAAAAAAAAATTATGAATTAGAATTGCGACTAGGATAAGATTATCTTATCTGGACCTCTCCCGGGAAAGAACACTAACAATAAAAATAAAAAGATATAAAATACCTCTACTGACTTTAAGCGTATTATAGCGCGAAACAAATTTGGAAATGTTGCTTGGTTTGGGGTTGCTTTACCTACAATGTCTGGGCTTGTAAATCTTTCTCGTGAGAGGTCTCCAGAAGATCGGGAAAATTTGCAGCCTTAGTTAGAAGGTGATCATCATGAGAAGGCGAATTTAATAGCACACATACACCAACCTTGAGAGATATAATTCCTCACTCAACATTAATAGGTATTGCTTATTTTATAATTGTCTTCGTATTTCTTCATTAGCTTCCGTTCAGATACCGTATCTTGATGGCCTTTCTTTTACCTTATGGATATTTCCATCGTTTCTGAAAAGAAACTTTAATCCAGAAGCATTTGGAGATCAATTAATTTTGTGGTCACAAAACAGAGGTCCTATATGCGGAATTTAATCACGTCTCGCTACTCCTTTTTATGGACGTGGGCTTTCTTTTCTGGGCTGCCACCAAAGCCTTGGTAAACCTCTTTGAGTTGGTATATATATATATATATATTAGTAGGACATATTAACGGAAACCTCGAAAAAAAAAGGCTCTTGCATGCTTAAAATCTAATTTCTAAACATATAGACAAAAATAGGGTAAGGAAATCAGAGAAGATTGAACTGACAGTACTACTTACAGGAGTAGATCCATTTTTTCCAAAATACGAGCTGCCAGCCACTCGGGAATGCAGAAGGCCTGCACGCTAATGCGTACAAAGGGATGTGGCCGTTCCTGTCTGGAAAAGTAGTTATATCTCTACCACACCGAAGCAAGTCCAGAGCAAGATCTGTTTGTTTAATGCATGGTAGACTTAGTTAGATCTAGAATAGATAGAGGTCTAGCTAGCTAGAGATCCTTACCCAATTTATTCCACAATATTAGGGCAGTAATCAGCGAAGAATCACTGTGGTCTTTGGCGTCTCGAATTAGATCTTCTTTAGGAGTGACCGTACAGAGGTGGTCAGCCGCTTTTATATTTCCAGCCTCCAGAGCTACTAGAAGTGGAATACGATTCGTCGGGTCACGGATGGTAAGTAACTTTTTGGTTCCTTTTATGCATTAACTCTAACATCCTAGTATCTCCCAAAGCGAGAGCCATAGCTGTCATGCCGCTATCGTCTAGTATTTCTAAATCCTTCTCCGGCATTAGCCCCACCAAGTTCTCCACGATGTGCACATGTCCTTTGGCGACAGCGATGTGAAGAGGAGTTTGTCCACGGTCATTAACTTTTGCATTCAGTGTAGCCATATTGTTATTCACAAGGAGGATAAAGAGCATCCCAATCACCTTTAATGACAGCCTTGTTTACGCTGCAATCATGAAGCAACCGATTGAGTCCTCGTCTGCGGCCTCCGCCTAGTGTAGAGCAAGATCAAGAAACCAATGTCAAGGAAAGTTATGACCTAGCGTACGCAAACAGATAAAATTATTGTGCAACATGTGTAAGCAATTATTTATAGCTATATAGAAGATTTCTACGTTTCTAGCGTAATGATTTTGTGAAAATATACTTTAACACAGACATCTTTTACAATTAATTTCTATTCCAAACTGTCGATGGTTTACACGTCATTTGCACCCAAAATTTAAAATATCACCATTAAAGTAAATAAAGAATGGTGTGCAAAATACAAACCTATTGATAATTTACGGCTCAATATGTCAAGTTTGATAATTTCAGTTGTAAATTCTCAAATTTGAGTTGTAATTGAGTTGTAAATTTGAGTGGTAGATATTACAGTTAAAGGATGCAAATAGTAATTTTTCCCAAAAATATTGAGAAATCAATCCTTCTATCCTATTATATATATATGTGTTAGTCACCATATCAACCAATGACTACTAAAAACATTTAAAGTATCTCTCTCACGCACATTCTTCTGCTTATATATATATATTATGCGTTCTATTAATCCTTCAGGCCGGGAAGGTGTTTGCTTTGGTAATACTAATAACACCATTAAGATTGACTATAGAAAAAGGAAAAGAAAAAAAGGCATCCGCTCTCTTTGAGAGACTCCCGATACTCTTTCCATTCCCTCTCCTCCCCCACCATGTATATATAACCGGCCTTCTATGCCTTATCCAAAAAAACCAGTAACATCTCCTGGGAAAACCTCAGTCGCAAATTGGTGGCCCATCCTAAGCGGGCTGCGAGAAAGTTATGTTAAGTCTCCTATGTTAGCCCCCAAAAAAAAAAAAAAACTAACAACACCATTACAACATGTCCCAAAATAATGCATTGGTGAGTACATGTTTACTATGCATGCTAATTAGAAAATATCCTTCGGAGAAACTTCATTTTACACTCAAGTAATAGTGCCAATGTCCTTTTTGGGTCTAACTTACCAAATTTGTCATATTCATGTGCCTAAAATTCTTCAACGTACGTGTACCATTTATTCAAATCATAAGACTGAGATGAGAGAAAAATATACCACATATGTGGCAGAATCTTGACGTTCTAATATGTAGTAACAAATCATTTAAATCCCTAATTTCTGTATTCCCAAAAATATAGTAGTAAATAATTTTTTGTCAGCAACCAAAAATAATAATTACTTTTTATGTGCTTAATTAGTTAATTAAGAAATGATCTTATAAAATGAAGTTTTCAAAGCAAAGGTATGTACGTATATATATTTGTAAAACATGTAATTAGAATACTAGATATTGATTATTTTTTATAAATCCCTAATTTTTACACCAGATCACTGCTAGACCATTAAGTAGTAATAGCACTAAAGTGTGGAACATTACCTTGTAGATTCCGATCAAATTATACACAAATGTTTGAGCAAGTGCATTAATGTCTAGCAAGAGAGAGTGATATGAGTCAATACCGTATTTTTCCCCCAAAGCATACCAAGCTTGTTTGGCTAAGGTAACCCCACTAATCTCATGTGATATTTCTGGCGTGCATGAATTTTGGATAACTTGTAAAGCCATCAAGTTCTTGTAGCATTAAAAGCAACTTCATCATCTTCTTGGTTAGGAAGTCGGATGGGTGGTTCGATTGTCTCCCAAAGATCATGAGCTATCAAATATATTTTTATTTGAGTACTCCAATCTTCATGATTATCTTTGTTGAGAACATCGCGAACAACTGCACTCAAACAACCTTTTTCTAAGCATTTGCCTCATGTTGAGGGAGATTACAAAAATCTATGAAAAAAAGTAAGAGGGAAAGAGCGAACTTGACTTAGGCACATCACATATTTTTGCCAAATAATCCCAAGCATCTTTGGCTGAAGTTTTCAACTTGATCCTACTAAACAAAGGCCGCCCACAAGAATTCTGGATCACATGTAAGGCCAAAAAATTCTTCTTTTCCCAAGTCCTATTGGCAGATTTATATTTTTGCTTAGGAGGTTGGGTAGTTGCTCTGACTGTGTCCCATAGATCTTCAGCGATCAAATAAGCTTTTACTTGAGCACTCCAATGCTCATAATTATCGTAACCAAGAACTTCATGAACAACTGCACTCAAGGCAACCTTTGTTTGAGTGTATGAATTGGTGAATTGGAGATAGGGGAAGGCGGATGAGAAAATGACATGACAAGATAGGCAAAGAGAAAGAGAGACCTGAATTAGTCTTTTTAGATATGTCGTTGTATATTTCTTCCAATTTATACCAAGCAGTTTTGGCTGAACTAATCTTCCATAATCTCATAAAATGATTCGGGTCCACATGAATTCTTGATCACATATAGAGCCATGAAATTCTTCTTACTCAAAGCCCTCAAAGTAGCTTCATCTTCTTCCTCAGGAGATTCAGTCTCTATTTCAATAGCATCCCAAAGATCATGAGCCGTCAAATAGGTCTTCATCCGAACACTCCAACTCATGTAATTATTTTTATCAAGAACTTCAAGAACAATCTCGCACGAGGTAGCCTTTGCTTCCATGCCTAATCTATCAGTATATATAAATGATGTTAGAAGCATAATAGTAGTGAATTCTAAAAACTAGATGCAAATTATAAAGTGACATTTAATCTTTTGGTGGTATGACATAGTTGAGACAAAGAATAGCTTTCTAATTAAGTCCCTAATGGATCGGAAGAAGCATCTCCAATTAAAGGAAAATTAATACAAAAAAGCTGGTCACTATAGTGGCTCAGTGTGTCAATGGAAAGATATTGTATGTAACATGATTGTGATTTAATTAATACATGTACTGGGTCTTTCTCACTAGCTACGAGAGACAAGGTCGGGGCTTTGGTATCGAGACTTCTAACAACGACCACAATTTAATTGCGAATAGTCTAGCTACTTTCTAAGATCTAGGTAGGAATTATAACCTGACCTCCAAAATATTTCTTCATTTACAAGTAGTGTCAAGCTTCACCACAGATTGATGCAAAACAAAAAGGTGATGCAAAAACGAAGAAGAAATTACACACAGTCTGGCCTGGCTTCTTCGCAAAACTGCCGCGCGCTAGAAAATCCCACCTGGAAGAGCTTCTCAGTTACCGGCGGCTGAAGAACTTGAGGAAACGATAGGACAGGGCTGTATTCAGTACCGATCGCCTCGGCTACTATTATATTTTATGGTTCTTGAAGACCTGAGCCAACCAAAGAAAAGTAGAGTAAAACTGTTGCTGTTAATTTAATGCCCAGTGCGTAGGTACAAGTCCTGGTCACTACCAGCAGTATCAATGAGAGTATCAATGCGACGGCCAAAATGACCGAATCAGCCGGATAAAAAAAAAAAGAGTATATTACGGAGTGTTTGTAAAGCATTTTAAAATTTAGTAAAAAATATAAATAAAATAATTATAAAATAAATCTATATTTCTTATATTAAATCATTTTTTTAATGAAAAATTTTATTTTTCCGCGCTTTTGCAATTTAATCCTTCACTTTCAATTTTCAAAAATTTAGTCCTTGAGTATTTCTTTTTTTACAAAAATATCCTTCCGTCCCTTCTCTGTCCAACTAATTAATGGTGTTCTCTGCCACGTCAGCAATGATGACAAGTGGCATCACTTTAGCACCAGATCAGTGGGACAGCAGACCATACCAACAGACCAGCATACCAGTAGACAAGTAGACCAGACCATAGAGCAGACCAGACCAACACCAGCAGACCATACAAGCAGACCAGCATACCATACAAGCAGACCAGCATACCAGTAGACCAGTAGACCAGCAGACCAAACCAGATTAGTAAAACAGTGAGTTTTGATTATTTCGAGTGACATTCTGACTGACATTAATTATTTAGTGACGGACGGGTGTTTTTGTCAAAAAAGAATACTCAAGGGGTTTTTTTTTGTCAAAAAAGGACTCAAAGACTAAAATTTTGAAGTTGAAAGTGAGGAGGGAAATTGCAAAGCACCCAGACTCAAATGTCAATTTCTCTTTTTTTATTATATAAATAAAAAAATACTAAAATTACCTTCCTCTTTCTCTTTCTACTTTTTTTCATCCATTCATATAAATTAAAATTTTAGCCATTTACGCAGACCACCTAAATTCTCGCTCGGGAATTAAATTGACAACTACTTCGGTCAAGCTGTGGAAGTTAAATACGTGTCTCTTTTTCAATCGCCAATAAATTCTCATGTCACTGCTGAAGGTAAGCAAAGGAAACGTCAGCAATTACTTCGCGGAACTACCAATGAATTCCCATGTGAATCACGAGAGTCGGATAAAGCAATAATATGGATGTTTAATGCCCAGAATGTCTGGTCACTAGGCCAGCTGGACAATCAGGAAATATCAATCGCGACAGAAAGCGAATCAGTGTCTTGGCCACTTCATGCCCATGAAACTGGGACCAAAGCCAATTCTCAGGTAATTTTAGGGGCGGCCAAAATAAACGAATTAGATGGAATAAAACAAGTGGTATTTAAGCTTTTAGAAATTAAATTTTTTGTCATTTTTAAATTTTAATTACAATAATAATTATAAAATAATTTCTCTTATTTTTATTAAATTATTATTTTTTATTATAATAAGTATAAAAATTCTCCTCCAATTATCTTTCTCCTTATTTTCATCTATCCTATAAACCAAAATTTTAACTATTTACACAAATCACCTAAAACTTTTGATCGGCAGTGACATGCCAATTATTCCTGTCAGATCTTTTATAATTTCTGTCTAAATTATATAGTATATTTTTTTAAAAATAAATACTAAAAATGATTTTTATATTATTTAATAGTGTAGATATAAAAGTTCGAAATATAAACTCTATAATTATGCTAGGCAATTCAAATAAAATATTAGGAAGAATCCTGTTTTGAAAGACTCTATAGTGCCAATAAATTCCCATGCCAGTTCAGTTGTCATCTTCGCTATACGTACCAATGAATTCTCATGTGAATCACGAGAGTCAGATAAAACAATAATATTTGATCATGATTTACAACCGTTGGCTATCAGATAAGAGAAGATTTTTTTTATGTGAAGCGCAAACATGCAACGTGGAGCATCGAAGTCCAGGAAATTCCATCTCATTATTATAAACAGAATTTAGAGTTTCTTAACTGCTAATCTATATCATTAAAAATTCTTAACTAGAATATCTAATCATACTCAGATTCTCCCTTCCTCTCTTCCTTCGGTGTTCCGGCCGTTGGATTTGACGTTGTTCCTCTCCAAGGAAAAGTGAAGCTACCACTAGCCTTCTTGAATTTAGGACTGTGTTGGTAAATATTGTTGCAATTTCTAATTTCTGTTGTGAAATTGATCACACTGTCATCGAAAATATACCAAAAACAAAAAATAAAACGCACACATTAGGGACATCAAAATTTAATGCGATTCTCAGAGTGAGGTATATCACGAGCAGTCGTGGCTCAGTGATGTGGGTCCACTTGAGGCCAGTAGGCTCTTATTTTTTCTTTAAAATAAAAATTTTACTTTACACCCTAAATTAGTACTTCTATTTCTAAGCCATAAGCATGCAAAAAAATATATAATTTTTGATAGAAAAAAAATAATCGGCCCATAACTTGCTGGTCCAACCCGAATCCAATACAAGAAGTCCTCGAAGATTAATAGGCCCACTGCCCAAAGGGAAAAGTATTTATTCGTCAAACTCCCTCTATTGTGGACTGAGTGCGATGGAGAAAGCTCAGGTAGAAGGAGAATAAAAGTTGAAACAGCTAAGAAACTTGCGAGAACCACACAAACAATATCCTATTTTCATAGACATTTGATCCACAGCTAACGGCATCATCTCTCTCTTTCACTGCTACAATTCCATGCTCCAAGCTTCGTAGCAGTTCAACTTCACAGCTTAATCGCCCAAGCAATCGGAGTGGATGTCCAAGTGTGGTTACAGTAAAGTGTGAATCAGAAGACGACACACAACCTAAGACAGGGATGCCTGCAATTAGAAGTTTAAAACTTGAGATAGGGTCGCCTGTTATTGTGATTGAGGCTCCCAAGATGATGAAGACTGCAACCTCAATTCCATGCCTTCGGGTGAATTCTGACTTAGTCAAGCCTGGTGATGTGGGAAGGTATATCTTTTCTCTCTCCCCTGAATGCATTTGCATCAGAGTATTTGAGAAATGAAATACTAATTATTCTTGCGAAAATGGGTGCAGAATTGTGTCGACAAAGTCAAAGGATGTCTGGGCAGTTCATCTGACCATTGGGACTTATCTCATAGATGGGAAATACTTCAAGCCCTTGGAGCTTGATGAATGATTCAGTAGACTATGAGGTCATTTTCAGCTCGACGCCATCTTCTACATAAGTCGTGAGAAGTTTTGAAGAGTTGCCGAGGAGACCTTGTCTTTATTTTAGCATTCGCTTTCTTTCTGGTCTAAAGGTTTATTTTTTTTTTGTTTGTGGGAAATCTCGATGCGGTTGTCTTCTGTTCATGCTTTAGAGGCCCATGTACTCGTGAGTCCCCTGTTTGCTCAATGCAGCAATTGGTTACAATTAGACATTAGGGGTCAGTTACACAAAATAGCTTTTTTGGGGGCAAAAAAAATATTTTCTTTCCTCAAGGGAACTTTTTTCCTCCTCCGCTGATTTTGGGGGCTGGGACTCCGTCCTAGATGGCTCATAAACTTGCTAGATGGGGTTTTCAGTTTGTACAGCGGGAGATCTTGTAGCTGATTAAATTCCTCTGGAGATTGAATCTTGTGATGACTCTGCTGTTTTCAGCAGAGTATCTGGTTAATGAAAGTTTCAAGTTACGTAGAAAAAAAAAAAAGTAAAAACATTAAAATAAAAGCAACGAAGTTGCTTGAGCACTGATGAAGCCGAAAAAAAAATTCGGCCCACCACACAGTTTGTTAATATAATTGCCTCGGGATTGGGGATAGGATCCAGGCCAATATTGTGTTGGGCTGAACGGGAGCCCCGTACCTACAAGGAGAATGAAAAGTGAAGAGGGAGCCTCCCTTGGGGTCAGTCTCCCACGTTTTAAGTTAGTTTTCTCTCTAAGAAGTTTGTTATGAACTTGCTTAGGGTACATTTGTTTCGTTGTAAAATACTATTTTTTATAAAGCAGATTTCAGTTTCAGTATTATAATTTTTAGTGTTTGGTTGTTACTTTAAATATATTTTTTAAAAATATTTTCTAATGTTTGGCTTAAGTTGTATTTTTCGTAATTTTATATCATTTATAAACTTAATTCTTAATATTAATTTAAAATAAATAAAAAAATCAATCAAATGACATATAAAACTCGAATTTCAAGTAAATAATTGGTTCAAATTAAATACATGATAAAAGACCAAGTTCACCTAACAAAGCAATTAAAACTTTGGAGTCATTGAGGAAATTATTCAAAAGCATTATTAATAGAAAATGAAAGCTGCCGCAATTCCTCTAGAGTGACATCACTAAATTCTCTCTAGTTATAACATAAAATCTTCTGCTTTGGATTTTAATTAAGTTGAGAAAAGGTTAGGACACAAAGCTAACCGCATTATTTCCATTTTAACACCTTAGATCATCAGGTGCCTAAATATCAACCAAAATAAAAAGTTAGGCTAAAATTACTTGAATCTGTACTCAATATTTAGATTCGAGAATCCAAAATGTCGAATCGAGATTCTAAAATGTCAAAACTGAAGAACTGATTTTAATATACCACGAAGAGAAGAGAGAGAGAGAAAAGTCTTGCCAGAGTGAGGGAGAAGAGTAGCCTTCAGCGAGAGAGAAAGTCACGTTTTAGGAGGAGAGGTTTTAGTCGGGACTAGGAAGAGATTCCATTTTTTTTTTCAGGCGAAGCATTTTCCAGTTGACTGAATTTAGAATCAGTTGACCACATTTTACAGAATTCTCTAACGCTTGAAAGTGAGGAAAGTACTCTTCCAAGACAAGTTTATAGCAAACAAACGGACCTTTGTGCAGAAGTCATACCCTGCTTTGTCCTTAGCGCCAGGCTATATCCACCGAGAAGGGTATATCAAACTTTTTCCCCTGAAGGGATACCCCCTTTTTTTCTCCTATCAAGCTAACCCATCCAATCCACGATCCAATTACAATTTGCTCCCCCGCTCTCGGCTTTTATCTTTTTTTTTTTTCTCTCTCTCTCCTTCTCCCTCTGCCAACTATCGAAACTCTGACCAAGCGGGGACTTCACTACCCGCATACCACCCGGGTGCAGAGGACATCGGTACTCTCAGCTTTTATCTGCTTTGTCTAATTGTTTGCCAAAAGATCAAAAAAGCGTACAAAAAAAAAAGGCTAAAATAATTTGCGTGCCTTGTGGTATAGACTTTTTCTGAATATGTCCTAAGATTCAATTTATTGTCCGTTGCCTATGTGGTGATGTACCTTTTCCAAAAATACCCCTCTGTCCATATTTCTTCTCCAAACTAATAGAATTTGCTGAGCTGTCAAAAAATTACATATCATGGCCAATAGAAAGATGACACGCGTTAAATTTGCTGACTGGACATATATCCCTATGGTTTCTGTACATTCCACGCTATCAACAATTTTCTCATGCCGAAATTGCCCTTGCCACATCATTAACAAAAAAATCACCCCTAATCGACCATCTCATCCAACAGGAAGTCTTTCCAAAGTCGAAACAAATTGATTTGGTTATTTACTCATTTATTCGATTTGGTTATGGAACAAAATCGAACCCAATTTTGCTGATGATCTTCTTTTGAGTTTCGATATAATTTTTATGTAGCCAAACAGAAGATAGTCAAGGATTTCAGTGGAAATTCCAGCATATGAAACATAATTCTGCACCTCTGCTTGACTGCTGAGAAAAACATAAAGGAAAATTCAATTGCTGCAACGCAACCAAAAGAGAGACAATTCAGTTATAAAATTCTAAATATTCCTTTTCCTGCCGAAGATGCAACAATTTCAGAAACACAAAGTTCCTGAAGATGTTTTCAATGATGCTTTTTGATAATTGTTGAAGTGTCTTTGCTTTAAATGAATTCATTTTTTTATTGAACAGTTGACCTTCTGTTATGTTAGTTGACACACCAAGGCATGTTAATTATTGAACAGGTTAACAATGATCCTCAGATTCTCTTAAGGAAAGCACACGCTGCTACTTCCTCCACGGGTTCAGCTACTGTGTAAGTTACCCTTTGTTTGATACCTCCCTAGAGTTGTCCAGGGCACCAAGAGAGTGCACATACTCACTACAAAAACTTAGATTCCCTCTTCTCTAAGTAGGATTGTTGCCATGCTAGAGAGGAATGAGATTCTAAAGATTGCCCAATAATTTAGCTTTCTCCAAGTTGTGAGCTTTTAAGATCTCTTTCTGGATTTTCTTTTCAACTGGTTTGTTTTTCAAAATAGTGACATGGTTTGGTCACTTAACTTACAGGTCAAATATTTTTTTCCACATCTCCGCAAGAACATTATTTTTATTGTCCCTATCAGCTAAGCTCAAAGATGGTTGGCTAGTATTGGCCTTCTTGGCCTATCAGCTGAGCTCAGAGATGCATAACAAAAACTTTGACATTTGGGGAAGGATTTTTTTGGGACGCCAAAAAATTTGTCCTGAAAAATGGGGAACAAATGTTTTTCTGGATGAAAATTAAAACGTCCTGAAATTTTTTTTTTGTCCGTCTATAAAACTCCATTTAAACACACACTTGACCATTAGAACGGTTGGAAATCTTTTGGGATGAAACTTCATTGCTTCCCAAGAAAAAACGTTCTAACGCTTATCATTTACTGTTCAAACACTTATTACTTTCTGTTGGAACACTTTTAAATACCGTTCGAACAAGATTTGAATGAAAAAAAATTAAGCACCTAAATTACCCCATTTTCTCCATTAGAATGCTTTTAAATACGATTCAAACGAGCTTGAATGAAAACAAAAAAATTAAGCGCCAAAATTAGCTACTTTTTTTTTTTTTTTTCATTGGAACACTTTAAATATTTTTCGAACGAGGTTTGAATGAAAATAAAAAATTAAGTGCCAAAATTTTGTTGGAACGTTTTAAACACTATTCTAATGCCTCACATGAAATCAAAATAAAAAGACGGAAATCGAGAGAGTGAAAGAGAAGGAGGAGGAGAAGAAGGAATTTGAAGAAGAAGAAGCAGAAGAATAAGAAGAAGAAGAGAGGAGGAGGAGGAGGAGGAGAAGGAGGAGAAGGAGGAGAAGAAATAGAAGGAGGAGGAGAAGAAAGGTTGTTTTGCAAACAATCCATAATTGATTTTGATAATAACAAAAATTCTAAGTTTTGAAGACTTTTAATTTTACTTATCAATCCACTATTTTCTAAGATATATTTTAAAGGATTGAGGTTATCTCACAAAAATATTTCTAAGTGCACTTGAACACCATTACACAAGTTGATAAAATCAATTTTTCATATTGTAGGTGTTTAAAGATGAATTGGAGTGAAAACGACACTTTCAAGTTGCTGAAAAACCTCTTCAGCACTTATAGTGTCGACACATTTAGACTAGTGTCACACATTGCACTGACACCCGAGATACATTTTCAAACAAGTTATGTTGTCGACACATTGAAGACTAGTGTCGACACATTGCACTGTCTCCCGAGAGAACCGACTTCAGATCAAATCTTGTTAACACATTGCACTGAGACACCTCAGAGATAGTAATGGGGACCTCGGGATATTGTATTAGTATCTCGGAATGTTTGTGGAATGGTCGAGAAACTGTATGGACTTCGGGATGGTGTGGGAACGTCGGGAAAATGTATGGACCTCGGGATGTTTGGAATGAGCACTTCGGAAATTATAATGGAAAAGCTCGGAACTCCTCGGAAATAAAAATAGAAAAGTAGACATTTCGGGAGCACCTCGAGATGGTCAGAATTAGAGATGGTCTCGGAAATCATAAGGGAAAAGCTTAGAGCACATCGGGAACACCTCACACCTCGGAGGTCAGAAATGGTAATAAGAAAGCACACATCGGAGCACCTCCGAATAGTTGGTAATACTAATGGAGCTCGGGAAGTGAGTAACCGGGATAGATACCTCGGTTTGTAAAGGGGACCTTAGGAAGTGACACCGAGATAGATATATGATGCAGACCGGGATTTGCAAGGCTTGGCAAAATTGAAAAGGATTGAGCCAAGGGAAGGGGATAGTCCTGGGATGCCACTCGACCAGGGGTAGCGGAAGCCACTCGACGCTACTAATCGCGGATGCCACTCGACGCGACCAAGCCACTCGCTTGATTGGTAGGAGGATGTCACTCAACTCCAAAGCAAGAGATATACTTGCAAGAATTATATCTTTGAATCAAAAGTTCTTCTTATTATTTTGGATAATCACTCATATATAGAGTTCATTACATCAAGGTCAAGCTAGAAAAAACGAATAATAAAGTCTAGACAATTCCAACACAAAAGAAATTAAATGCACTTTGAAAATTCGCTGTTTGTTGCCATTCCCGACGTCCAGTAGTAAAAACGTCATAACTTTCTCTAGGAATCTTCAAATGATATGAGGTCAAGTGCGCTTGAAACTAGAGAAGTAGAGCTTTCCAACAATATATCGTACACTAACTGAATCTTCGTAAATCGTTCCAGCTGAGGTGCAGATCTCTCCGAGATGCACATGTTGCTTTGTTACCTCTGCCCGAGATACAAGTGTTGCTTTGTTATCTCAGCCCGAGATACAAGTGTTTTTTTTCCCGGGATAGTTATGCCAAGGTGCAAGGGATGCTCCTGCATCATTCTCCCCGTCTTGAAAAGAACTCGCCTTCGAGTTTGAGTTCAGATCTTCCCATAGTAACTGATCTAACTTCTTGAGCTCTTCACTAGAAATCCATGTATCTTTGGAACTTGGTTTTTCAGGCCATCGAACCAATTATTGTGTGTAAGTGCCACGTCGAGTTGTGATAGAGTGCACATCCAGAACATCAATGGACTTGCGTGGAGAGTTAGAGAGGCCGCCTTCGAAATCCTTTGGTTCCATAGCAATTTGCTCCTCATCGCCATAATAAGGATAAAGATCACATATATTGAATGTAGGACTTATGGAAAATCCAACGGGTAATTCAATGCGATAAGCATTTGGACCCAACTTCTTTAGAACTTGACAAGGACCAAACTTCCTCTGTTTCAGCTTGTTATAAGTACCAACAGGAAACCTTTCCTTCCGTTGATAGACCATAACCAGATCTCCTTCCTTGAACTCCAATTTCCTTCGATGAACATCAGCCTTGGACTTATACATTGAGTAGAATGCTGCAATTGATGTCGAACTTGTTCATGAACTTCTTTTATTTGCTCAGCGAACTCTTCAGTTTCCATACTTACTCTTGCTTGATTTGGCAATGGTAGGAGATCAAGAACATGACTTGGATTATTGCTATAGACGACTTCAAATGGAGACTTCTTGGTTGATCGATTGGTTGAACTATTGTAAGCAAATTCAGCTTGAGGAATGATAAAGTCCCACTTCCTTGGATGCTCTCCCACTAAACTTCTCAGCAAATTTCCAAGAGATCTATTCACCACTTCAGTTTGTCAGTTTGAGGATGGTAAGCACTAGAGAATTGCAAACGAGTCCCCAAAAGTTCCATAGTGTCCTCCAAAAGTGACTAACAAACTTCACATCACGATCCGAAGTAATGGTCTTTGGAACACCATGTAGACGAACAACTTCTTTAAAAAATAAGGCAGCGATATGAGATGCATCAGCAAGTTCATCAAGCATATCTTCAAGTCTAGGAATAGGAAACCTATACTTGATTGTAATCTTGTTAATAGCTCTACTATCAACACACATTCTCCATGTTCCATCCTTCCTAGAGTTAAAAGAGCTGGAACTGCACAAGGACTAAGGGATTCCCTAATCAGCCCTTTTTTCAACAAGTCAATTACTTGTCTTTGTAATTCAGCATGTTCACTAGGAGGCATTCTATAATGAGGCAAATTAGGAAGAATAGCACCTGGAGTGAAATCAATTTGGTGCTGAATGTTTCGAAGTGGTGGTAAACCACTAGGAAGCTCATCAGGAGCAAGGCCTTTGAATCTGTCCAGCAAGTCTTGAACTTCATTCGGAACCTCCTTTGCAACTTCTTCACTTCTA
Organism: Morella rubra; assembly: GCA_003952965.2. NCBI lineage: Eukaryota > Viridiplantae > Streptophyta > Magnoliopsida > Fagales > Myricaceae > Morella > Morella rubra. Next base: position 6,711,405 of record CM025852.1, read on the forward strand.
TCCGCAGCAACAAGAGCATAAATAATGTCTTCTCCCTTATAGGATTCTTCAAACTCTTTATAAGATAATAAATTGATCTGATTTGAAGAAGACACACTTGATGGAACATCTTTCATAGGGACAACACATACTTCACACCATTGTGGATAACGGTGCAAGTGTTTCTTCTCCCATCATAGTAAGCACTCCTATCAAATTGCCAAGGTCTGCCAAGAAGCAAATGGCAAGCATCCATGGGCAACACATCACAATAAATCTCATCTTCATACTTGCCAATGGAAAACTTTACTTTACTCCTTTGTGTCACCATGATTTTTCCACCCTTTTTGAACCAAGAAACTTTTGAGGCTTTGGATGACGATCACAAGAAAGTTTCAGCTTTTCTACCATCATATTTGACATCATATTTTCACAACTTCCCGAGTCAATCATCAAGATGCACTTTTTCCATGGGAAAGACAATAGGTTCTGAAAATATTATGCCTCAGCCATTTATCATCTTCTTGAACAGTCATGACTCGTTGGATTACAAGGCTTTCTGCATCACAATCACCTTCACAATATTCTACAACCTCATCCTCAACTTCTTCATCATAGATTGGCTCTTGATCCACATCTCCTTCTTCTTCCAACAAATGCAATTAAGCTTTCTTCTTTGGACATTCATAGGATCTATGCCCAATTTCATTACATCTGAAACATCTATTGGAAAATGAGTCTGATTTTCCATGCTCCTTACTCACTCTACTATGTTGTTGAGCTGGCTTTTGAGGTATAGAGCCAACTTTCTTTCTTTCTCCTTCACCACTTTCGAACTTTCACCTTTTCGGTATGAACTCCATTTCATTTTCTCCTTCTCCTTTAGTGCCTTCTGGTATGCTTCCTCCAGAGAACGAAATGAATGCATCATAAGCTCACCCTTGAGATTATACTTCAGCCCACTGACATATCTTGCCACCAATTGATCATCGGATTCTTGCAAATTCACACGGCTCATAAGCTTGTAAAATTGCTCCATATAATCACCAACAGATTGCTCCATTCGTTGATGTAATTGATGGAACTTTTGGTAGAGAGTTTGAGAATAGTCTAAAGGCAGAAACTTCTCATCAAGCTTCACCTTCATCTCAGCCCAGATATTGATTTTTGGAATTCCTCTGCGATCTCTACTTCATTGATATTGCTGCCACCATATTAGAGCATGACCCTTCAACTTTGTAGCAACGAACTGCACCTTTCTTTCATCTGAGAGATCTTTTCATTCAAAGAAAGCTTATAAAGATGCCATCCAATCACAGTACTCATCTGCATCAAGCTTCCCATCAAAGTCTTGCACATGAACTTGGATGCTTCGATCATTGTTTTCTAAAGCACGAGCCAAATGTTCCATGGACCATTGAGTAGCAACTCTTGGTTCAACGAAAGAACTAGAAGAAGATGAATGGTCATCTCGGCTATTGTCATCTTTGAAGAAGACATTGTGTGCACTTTCCCGACTCCTATGGCTTCGAGTTGGTGAAGTTGGAAGAGGCTGAAAAAGTTTATTCACCATGTTTGTAAGTGTTTGATTTGATTCCCTTAATGCCGCAAGTTCAGCTTGTAAATCATCAAGCTCTGTATTTCTTTGATGTCGTGGAGGCATTGTGAAAGGCCAGAAGATACGAAGAATATAGAAATCTCAAAATTATGAAGAACAGAAAAGAAACCCAATCACCACAGCAGGAAAACTTGCTCTGATACCAATTTGATGCAGACCGGGATCTGCAAGGCTTGGCAAAATCCGAAAAGGATTGAGCCAAGGGAAGGGGATAGTCCTAGGAGGATGCCACTCGCGGATGATCGCGACCAAGCCACTCGCTTGATTGGTAGGAGGATGTCACTCAACTCCAAAGCAAGAGATATACTTGCAAGAATTATATCTTTGAATCAAAAGTTCTTTTTTTATTTTGGATAATCACTCATATATAGAGTTCATTACATCAAGGTCAAGCTAGAAAAAACGGAATAATAAAGTCTAGACAATTCCAACGCAAAAGAAATTAAATGCACTTTGAAAATTCTCTGTTTGTTGCCATTTCCGACGTCCAGTAGTAAAAACGTCATAACTTTCTCTAGGAATCTTCAAATGATATGAGGTAAAGTGCGTTTGAAACTAGAGACGTAGAGCTTTCTAACAATATATCGTACGCTGACTGAATCTTCGTAAATTGTTCCAACTGAGTGTAGATCGGTCCGAGATGCACATTTTGCTTTGTTATCTTGGCCTGAGATACAAGTGTTGCTTTGTTATCTCAGCCCGAGATACAAGTGTTGTTTTCCTAGGATAGTTATGCCGAGGTGCAAGGGATGCTCCTGCATCAATATCTCGGTCAGTAAAGGGGACCTCCGCTTAATGATGAGATGTACACATTGCAGTCTACCTTGGGATAATGAAGAGATGTCGGACACTGCACTCTCGAGAGATCTTCTAGATCAACTCATGCTGATTATGCGCCGACACATACCACGAATTTTTGTTGAAATCCTGGAATGTTGACAGCTTCCCTCCAACGACTCTTTTAAAATCCCAGATGACCGTTGAAGTCAAAAGTTGTATAAATAGAAGAAAAAAAGAAGAAGAAAACAACTCTCTTACGATTCAAATTGAAATTACTCTACGACCTAACTTCTAGAGAGAGAAAGTGCCTTGAAGAAGAGAGAAGACTACTCATACTAAGAAAGCTTGTTATTCCCCTGCCAAACTTCAGCTTTCTACATACTCTTGTCCTCGTGTGCACCTTTGTACTTTTCACTTGCTTCATACGGCTTTAAGAGCCAAATCGTTGACATTCCATTTTGTACCCATTCTTTGTAAAACACTTGAGTGTTGGGTAAACATTGTCCTACTTGTGAGAGTAGAAGAAATCCCTTGGGTTTTGGGATTTGTGAAAGAGTTAAAGTGTGAGCTCGAAAAATGCTTTGTAAAGGTTCCTTAGCACCCGGGAAGCTAAGGTGTATTTACTATTTGAAGAATAGTGAAGGAAGCCCAAGGAAGTCAATAGCCTTGGGGGTGGATGTAGGCAAGAGTTGGCTGAACCATCTAAAAATATGGTGTCATCTCTCTAACTCTATCTCTTATTTTTTCACGCTCATATCACTGCCCTTTGTGTTCTATGCTTTACTGTTATACTACTCAAATTATTTTCAAAGGGTTTGAAAATTTATTAAAACCAATTCACCCTCACTCTTAGGTTGTTATTTAGACTTATATTCACTTTGTTTGCTAAGAGACTAGCAAAAAGTTAGTTGGGGGGGGTGTGATTGAGCTAGAATATTGCATGTTGAGTACATCTAAAATTAATATAATATTAATTATTTAATATTTTAAATATTAGTTTTAGATGGAAAAATGGTTAAGAGGCATAAATCTAAGTTGTGCATTTAATTGTTGAATTTATATATTTAGATTTAATTTATTGCACATGCAATTTTTTCCATCTTTGCTTGCTTCTATACTTAAGTCATACCTTGTCCTGTCAATACATTTTAAAATTATTTTTTTATCATTTGCACTATATTATTGGCATTGCAATTATTTTATGAATTTAATTTTGTCATATGATGTCATGAACTAATTAAATATTTTTGTGCAGGATGATAAAATTAATTGCTTTCTGAATTCGCAGACAACAAGAAAAGTCTACAGGGACACATGACAGAGTAAGAGGGATTTATTAATGGCAGTATTGTAATTCTATGAAGAAATTAGAGACTAAATCTTAGCCATCCATCTCTATTTTCATTCCTTTTTTTTTAACCTAATATCTTATTCTCTTTCTCCCTATTTTTTTTCTAACCTAGCCTCTTTTCCTTATTTTCTCTCCTCTCCCTTTTTCTTCTGGTGTTGGCCGACTATTCCCCTATTTAATCTCTCTTTTTCTTTATCTCTCCAAGTCCGCATCCACTTTCCACGTCAGTAAGGACATCTTATTTTATGTCCTAAACTATCAATTAAATAGAACGTTGCATTTTGCACAGGCCGAAAGTTTCCTCCGCAACAGCTTAAGTCTTTCCTTGCATTTGCGTGTCCCCTTCCATAGGCGTTAGCAGTCAGCCAAAATTTTCCCCCGGCAGCAGCACTGTCTTCAAACCCTATTGAGACCCTTTTAGCAAGAAGTCGTTAAACAAAATTTGATGCTTGAACTAATCTTTTTCAATTTACTTTAATCATTCTGATATTGAATGTGGAGGATAGAGAGGAGTCCGAATCTGTTGGTAAAAACACAATGCAGAGTCCAAGTTAAGCTTCGTCAAGTCTTGTAGGAGAGAAATGAGACTCTCTTCTACAACTGTGGTTTGAAGAATTTGCCCTCGATTGGTTCTCTCTGTCACATGCTCACTCGAGTAAACGACTTCCCTCCCTATTGAGCTAACCAAAGATATGCATACAAAGCAGCCACATCAGTTTCCTTCCAAGTCATCATCCAACTCAGCAGCTCTTCCAGAACAATCTGGTGTCACGTAGTATTCGAATATTTTTTATTTTTTGAGATTCTGTTGTATTCTTGGGATGCCCTTATAAGCGAATGTTAGTGGTCCCCACACATCTTGGTTATGCACGCCAGGTGCTCGATGCACTACCAGTGAATATAGGAATTTATTAGAATCTTCTTAAGTGTTTGTATACACCTCTGTAACGATGATTCTTTTCTATGAATGAGAAATTATTCAATCTCTTTCATTTTATTACTCTTTCATTGCATCATTTTTCGAAGGAAAAAAATATAATATAATAGCTCGTTATATCTGTTTGTGGTTGAGATTTTGAAATCGTTAGGCGCTCTAAATTCCAACCTTGCTTTTTCTGAAGAAAGCGGTGCTTTTACCATTCAAGAGTGCCTTAGATCAGTGCTGAATTATGATCAGACTATTAAATGAGAACTTTGAATGAATCCCACATTCTCTGTAGATGAGGGGCTTTTTTTTCTTTGGAGTTTCTTTCCGTAGGAGGTATTACAATCCTTCCTGCTCATTGGCAGCCAAATGCAGTACAATCAATGTTATTCTAATGGCAGAGGCGTGGTCCGTTAAATTTATAAATTTATTTTAGGCTACAATATGTAAGACATTGTATGGATCATTTGAAAAACAGAGAAACTTATGTTGGAAAACAAGCGAATTTGAATACTTTTTCAATTGAAGCTCAGAATGCCAGCAATATTTTGGACGATAGAATTTTATCATGCCCCAAGAATAGATTTTCCAACTAATGAGATCTAGTAGTATAAACAAGTCTAAAGGACTCAACAAAGTAGAAAGATCGGACAACTCAGTAGCTATTAAGAAAATTCACCAATCAAAGAGTGAGAATCCTATGTCGTCATCACTCCCTTCCTTCTCTTCTTCTTTCTTCTCTGCTTCAGCACCTGGTGCTGCAACTCCTGCAGGTGCTGCTACAGCGGCGCCTCCACCACCTCCAATAAAAGCACCACTGCTGGCACCACCAATAATAACCTATACCCAACAAATTTTACTCAGATTTCATATAGAGCAAACCAAATATATTGCCAAGGGCAGCTCCCAAAATTTATATAAGAAAAAACCAAAATAGCACGTACACTCATAATATATGCAGCATAGATCTGATTCCACTTTTTAACCAATTGTGGAGTTCAAAATTATATCTAAAGCCCATTGAATCACAATTTCCCACTACCCAAATGCTACACCAACCATTTGAACAAACAAAAGTCTAACAGGGAGCAATCAGCAGCACTATCTTCTTCGTATGTTCTTTCTCTCTGAGTGATCGGATCGGAAAAATTCGCTGATCCAAATTTGACTACATGGTGCCATCCAAAAAAGCATGAAGACAGGTTTCAAATCTGGAACGTTTAGATTGGGCGAACCTATTTTCTTTCATTGCCATCAACAACCGCTGGAGAAAAAAAATCAGAAACCATCGGAGATCTATCCCGTCGCAGCAGTCCTCGCTCCTCCGTCGCAGTAGTCTAGGTTTTACAAAAGGGATAAACACTTCTAAGAGGGAAGGGTCTTCGATTGTCAAGGCAGAGGCTTTAAATCCCTTCTTTTCTTACTTTTTTTTCTTTTCTACGTAACATGGGAGGTTGAGGCGTTAAGTCACTATCCAACAAAATGAAAAGTTTCAATTAAATGTAAGGAAATTTGCTTTTTAGTCTCTAAGTTTTACCCTTTTTGTTTTTATCTTTTATGAACGGAAGCTGATCAAGCACCCCTGTGTGGTGCATATCCAGAAATAGAAAACAGAAACAATGATAATAGTCCAACCAAATTGGGATTTCTGTTGGGACATATATGTAGAGTACATACAGATAGAACTCGCACTGACGGTGTTTGAACATTTATAGGATGTTTTGGTAGTACGTTTGCATGGTGCTGGCATGGGACATTTTTGGATAAAGTAAGCATGTTCTTTAGTGATAGGTCCGTTGGAATTTCATAATTAATTTAGGAAAATTTTTCTTTCTAGTCACTAAGTTTTACCCTCTTTATTTTTAATCCTAAAACTTAATGAGTTGAATTTTTAGTCCTTGAGTTTTCATCCCGTTTAAATATTAGTCTTTCCGTTATCCTCTATCACCCTAACTAACAGAATAATTTTCCATGTCAGCTTCAATTTGACATGTCACCCTTCATTTCCACATTAGCCTCCACCATTTGAATTTGATGTCTTAAATGACATGTAGCTTTACATTTAGGGAAATTTGCTTTTTAGTCACTAAATTTTACCCTTTTATTTTTAGTCCTGAAACTTAATGAGTCGAATTTTTAGTCCCTGAGTTTTCATCCCGTTTAAATTAATTTTAGTCCATCAGTTACTTTTCATTAGTCTGACTAACAGAAATTTCATCCACGTCAGCATGGCGTTTTCTATAGGATGCAGATCCATTTCAAGAAGGCTGCGTTTTGCTAATTGAGCTTAATTTTCCATTTCTATATCAGACGTAGCATTTTGCATCCCTTGCAGATCCACTAAGACTAGACGCTAGTCTTAGTGGATCTGCAAGCAGTCGGCTGCATCAAGCCCCCCCTTATAACAAACAAGATAAGACAAGAAAGAACATAACAGCTTATTTAATTCCTGATTTGTCAAGCTAAGTGTAACTTGAACAAGAGGAAGCTACAAAGAATCTCCACCCATGAATTAAAATATATGCCCGACTCCTTTCAAACTTGACTCGAAAGAGCTAAGAGGTGTTCTTTCTTTAAGAGAAATCTCGAGCGTCTGCACTCTGCAGGAAGATCTCCAGGGAAGCATTTCTTTTTGAAGGTGTTTAAAGAAGTGTAGAAATAAAATAGACAGTTTCAAGATGCTGATTTTTCTCTCCAGCACTGCATGTGTCGACACATTGGTAGACTAGTCTTGACACATCGCACTGACACCCAATAGCATATTTTCAGACCACTTTTAAGGTGTCGACACATGCTGCAAATAATTTGAAAATATTGGAACGTTGCTAGCTCATTAAAATGCTCCAAAATGTCATGGATCATGCATTAATGGCCATGTTAATTTTTACGATTAGGATTAAGATTATCCCTGCAATGATCGTGTATTAATGGCCTTGTTACTGTACTAAAGGTTAAATTAATTGCCTCCGTCAAAAACAATTTTCCTTTTAATGTTGTGTCTATTTTATTTTATTCCAATTTGTTCGTATGAATTTGAATAAAGCTAAGTATATGTATGTAACTGTTTAACCTTGTTCTCGTGCAAAACCTTGATAAAAAAATAGAGATATCATTATGTCCTTTTCAGTTATCTTGTTTATAGTCTAAATAATCAAAGTTGTTTAATTGTCTTTATGCTTAGCCAACTACATCTTGTTTGGTCACAAAAATTAGCATTTGTTGACATCAAAAGAAAAGTAAATTAATGCGCAGAAGTGATCTGATCTAAGAAAGTAGTAATGGTTTCTTTTCTCTTTGAATGTTTTTTAAAAAAGAAAAAATAATAATAAAAAAATATATTTTAATGTTCTGATCTATATATTTCCCTTGCCATACGCAGGACATCTAGGCACTTATAGGCTCTCAAATTTATCGTAGAACGAGAAGGGCAACGTGAGGAGCTAAATGGTCTATCCAAAGAATTCCGGTGTGGGGCCTGCTTGGAGTCTTTTAGATAGACTTGACTATGACTAATTTGAGTTGACGTGACTTGACTTTTAGAGGTTTTCGTTGCAACTAGGGACTAGGGAGAAGGACTCTGCATTTGCTTTACTCATCAAAAAGAGAAAGCTGAGATTTTGTTTCACACGTGATTGCCTAGGCGTGTATGTGACGGTGCCTCTACGTTAATTAAATGCAGCGGAAGTGCATTGATTCAGCCACCAGCTTGTCTAATTAGAATTTGACATTCTTAACAGAATTTTTATGCTTGCCGACAATACAAAGGTTTGGAGACACGTGGCTAAAAAGAGTGCAAGCAGCTACGATTGTTTGGGGCAAAACAAAAATTATTTATTGTTTTGCTTAATCCATATGCAGATACGAATTTTTGAGACATTAAAATGATGTTTTAGCCCCTATTACTTGCATTTGTAATGTTGCTTTTACCCTAAAGTCAATTTAACCTAAAAATTCGAATAAGCACGTTTCTTTCTCTTATCTGAAGTCGTCCACTTTAAAATTGATGCATTGGAAAGAGAGTCGTGACAGTAATTCCCTGGATAAGGATCACCTGTAATTCAGGTGAGACTGGAGAGATGGTGAGAGAGAGAGATGTGGGTCCCACAGTGGGACCCACACCTCTCTCTCACTCTCTCTTGAATTGTCCCTACAATTCGGTCACTCGAATTGTAGAGGATACCGGTCCGTAATTCCCATTCCTCCTCATCCTCTATGGAGATGTTTGCTTTGATAAGACTCTTTGTCTTATCAAAGAAAATTTTTATTTGTCAAAAATGGACGAAATGTTATGAGACGTGAAGTGTTGTACAGTTTGTCATATTACATGGAGTCATGGTCAAAATACCTGGTTATACACTCCACTTCCAATCCCTCAATCAACTTGGAAAGATGTTAGTTGAGATTTTTAGGTGGGTTTGACAAAGACACAAAGGAACAAAGATTTAGTTGTGGTGGTTGTTGATTACTATTTGAAGATGACGCATTTTATTCCTTGTAGCAAGACTCTTGATGCTTCTCAAGTGACCTGTTTCTATTTATCGAGAAATTGTTAAGCTTGATCGAATTTCAAAAACTATTATTTCGGATTGAGATACGAAGTTCATTAGTCATTTTTGGTGTACTTTTTGGAGGAATTAAGCTTTGACCTAACTTTGCAATTTAGTTCAACTTGCCATCCTCAAATTGATGGACAAACGAAAGTTGTTAATCAAAGTTTTAGAAATCACCCAACTAGCCCGAACACTCACGAGGTGTCTCGTGTTTTCCCTGGCTAATCCCAGGATCACTATTCAATACTGTGTCTCCAATTTGTAGACTTACAAATGTAGTTTGGATCAAGCACTACCATTGAGCCAAAAACTTAAGTTGATGGCTAAGGCGCAACCTTATTTCCTTATACGCTAGGTAGAGCAGAGCCTCGTACTAAGCAACAGGTTGACATGAGGGGCTGCACCATGTGGGTGCCAACAGGCTGGGTAGTCAAGCCCTTACACGAGTCAAAGGGTTGATTGCTTAAAGCTAACAAAGCTGGGACAAGAATACCTTATTTGATCGTTCGCCTTGACCCAACAGGCTTGACAAGGGGCTGCACCAGGGTGCAGGCTGGCGTAGGTCAAGTACCCGACACGGACATGAGGGTCTACACCTGGGACTTGTGTGGCTCTGCTAGTTCGGATCAAGCGCTGCTTAAACTAATGGCTGCGTCAGGTAGAGCAGCTTGTACTAAGCACATGAGGGAGTGAGGCCCCCCTTGATTGCTGGCCCCCATAAAGCCAACAACAAATTGGAGGGAGATAATATAGTAGACATCTAAATTTGTAGATTTAGGGACCAAATAAGAACATAACCTAACAATTAATTCAAAATTTGCCACAGATCACTCCAACTAGAATAAGTATTCTAACATAACATAGAGACTTCAAGTAGAATTGTGGCTCCGTCGAAAAGCATTCTAACATACTAACACAAAATTGCCACTTTTTGTCAACCATAGACTACAGCTAGACTTCAAAATTTGTCAAACTGAAGATTGCTTGCATCACACAGGGACTATATTGGAGCCAACATAAGTGGAGGGAATCTTGGAAGCAATAGGTCTCATATTATACTCTCCAAGATTTGTGTACACGTTGGGTATAGAGAGTCTACTCCTTTTTGTGGACCAGCTGTGCAGGATTTCCCTTTAGACTAGAAAAAATTAAGTATTCATTTTAGTTGATGATATATATATATAAAGGGAAATATAATGATGAACAGAAAAAGCTAGATGTGATTTTATCAATTGCTGCAAATATATATTATCAAAAATTTATAGCACCTTTTACCCTTCAGGTAATGGAACTGGCCGGCCTTCAACAGCTATCATATAAAAGTTACTGTTCAAAAGTTAATGAGAATTGATCGAGAGATCACTAATTGGCTGTACGCTAGAAATCGAATTGCCAAGATGTAATTGCCTTTGGGCCGGTTACATTTTTCGGTTGAAATTTACAAGATTGATATAAAAATTACAGATCTTCTATATGACGTAATTAATTAATTTTCAACTATATAATATAGTTTCGTTGGCCACTCTAGTAATCTAACTTTAATTTGTCGACAAAGCTTAATTTAGTCACAACTTTTAGCTGCTACAAATTTAGTCACAGAAACTAAATTTTCTTAATCATTACAAAAATATATTTTGAAAGCACAAACAAATTTATTAAAAATAGCTTAAATTTCTGTAGTTACGGAAGCAAATAAATTTGTAAAGCTCATCGAGCTTGCTAGTATTTGATAACTTTTCCACTTACTGAACCAAATAAATTTGCCCTTGATATATATCGTTTTAGAATTGAGTTGACAATTGTTAAAATGTAGGATATATACATTTAAACAATGTGTGCGTGTTTCTCTCTTCAAGTGACACCTTATGTAATATTGAAGACATGTACTAGCAGTGGCAGAGCCAGGAATCAATCTGAAGGGGGGCCATCTTCTAAGGTAAAATGACAAGAATTTTTTTTTACTACGTAATGCAAAAAATGTCTTAGAGTTAAAATATTGAAATTAAGGACTAAAAATATTAAAAATATATTATATTGAAATACACATACCGTACTATTTGCTGAGACTATTAAATGCACCAACATGACTCCCAAATACCTCCACTCCCATTTTCCAATTGCTAAATCCTGTAGATGTAAACACATCTTCCCCAGATCTTGATCATCTACTTTGTCTAATTAGATAACACCACAAGCAATACACCGCATCCAATAACTCATATTCCTTGAACCATGCCTCCAAAAAAGCCCTCATTCGTTTTCCATATTGTTTCTTGGGAAAATCATACCCAAGCGGTTGACAAGGACATTTATCAAATACTCCTTACGAACTTAATCTCTAATCCCAACATCATATTCTTCAATGAGTTTACTTAACCTTAGGTCAACAACAATATCATTCGGACTAAATAAAATACTAAGTCTTTTCGAACTAGTAGTTGTCTCAGAAGTAGGAGTCGCATTAGGAGTATTAGACAATCCCGCTGATTTTTTTTTTCAAAAACTTATCCATTATCTAAATAAATAAAACAAAACAAAATTCATCAATATAATTTCACAAGTCACAACCTAAGGTCCTAATCACAATTTTACAACCTAGTCTTAATATTCACAATTTCAAAATTATATATTAATAACATATCAACCATTGTCTGGACCAATACAAGTTAAGTTTTACAGAATAAAAAAAATAAAAAAATACAAAAAAAAAAAAAATTTAAGCCTATTACAAGTTGGCACAAAAAATGTGCTTTCCGGAAAATTACTTAAAGTTGCATGAGTCATCTTGATCTTCTTCTTCTTTTCCTCTTTTCTGTTTTTCTTTTTTGTTTTCTTATTTTCTTTCTTGATATTACCCAAGTGAAGCCAACAATTAAAAGTCATGATCTTTTCACCTTTTTTTTCTTCTCCTAAATTGTCCTATTGTGTTCTTATATAAAAAATATATATTGTCCTTAACAAGGTCAAGGCTGAAACATAACAGTGGCAGCGATTTTTTGTTTTATCGTTCCTGCTTTGTCTTTCTTCCAATTTTTTTGCTGAAATATGATATTTGTTCAAAATATTGCAGATCAAATTTTCAGCCCTTAAAAGTGCTGTCAAAATTACCAATTAGACCCCCACACATCTGCTACCGTTTCAAATACGAAAGGCATGAACGGGATTTTGAAAACTTGCTAGGTCCCACTCTGACGCTCAGCAATATTCTTTTGGGAAAAATACACTTTTCACCCACAAACTACCGGAGTAGTGACACATTACACCCCAAACTATTATCTTTAAGATATTACACCCTCAAACTACCAATGTTATATATTTTGCACCCTAAACTACCCACTTTGACACATTACACCCTCTAACTACTAATATTAAACACTTTGCACCCTCCATTTGACAATAATACCTTGAAAAATTAATGAATTGACAACAATATCTAAGGGTATTATCATTATTTTAGTTTAAAATTTGATAAAGGGTCCAAAGTGTTAAAAATTAGTAGTTAAAAGGTGCAATGTGTCAAAATTGTAGTTTAGAGTGCAAAGTGTAAAATATATATAGTTCGTGAGTGAAAAGTGTATTTTTCCCTATTCTTTTCTATCAAATTAAAAAAGTGCCATTGCGTTCACAACCACAATGCTTTAAGGGTATTTTATGTAAGTAGTTATTCTCCCACCTGACATGCAGACAATCTTACTGTCGAGGACAGGGAAGCCGACACACATTTTTAAAACCTGTGCCAATCACCTTATAATAAATATTTTCCATATCTAGTAGCATTAATTAACAATTGTAACAACAACATGTAATTTAGAAAAAAAAAAAGAATGTACGGCTTATATTAGATTAATTATTATATTATTAAAAATAATAAAAAAGGTTATCTGAAGTCAGTGGCTACGAAAGGGCTGTGTACCTGATAATCCTTGGCCATACGCTAGTTTCAAATGCTTTTAACTCCTGCCCATTTATGGCTAACCGACCAAAATAAGGAAAATAAAACAAAACAACAATAATTACTTAAATAATCACAAAATTAAGATCTGAAAAGTCGATTCTATCCTTCGACGTCCTACGTGACTGTCATGAAATTTAATATTAGGTGCACTCTTTCCCCCACCTAGAAAAAAAAATCTCAGTTATGTATTAAATCATTGTTAATTGGAAGATAATGACTTCTTTGTGGATTGAATTGAGAGCCGAGTCCCACCTTTCCACTCCCAGAAGATCACATAATCGGGCACGTTCGGTTTGGTGATATTGTCACGCCCCGAACGCTAGCTCATCGAGGCTAATGACAGCCGCGAGCATTCCCAACAAGGAACACTCCAGCGAACGTACTAAATTCTTGCAGCGGAATTTTTTTTTTTTTTTTTTTTAAAGCTAGCAATTAACGCGCATACGGAACTTGGGATCCTATTTCTAGTCTTGCATCTTGATCAATGACTTGAAGTAATTAATTACAAAACAGTCTCAAAATACCATCGTTAAAAATCTTAAACTTTACTAGGCCGAATAACTCATGACCACCACACCACGGTTCATTCGGCTTTTCCAAAAATTATATCTAGTTCTTTAATGAACTAACAAAAGGGAAGAGGGCATTCTCGTCGGTCCCTCTTCTAGATGTCCCCACCTGAAACGTTGTCTGGAATGGTACAATTAAAAACTGTGAGTCGAAAAGACTCAGTAAGGGTTTATATGCAATAAATAAAGCATGTCTTGCATAAATCATGAATGCACATTGATGCTTGCATATGCATGAGACAACGTACTTGTAACTAAAGAGAAACTTTTTTCTTGAAAATATTCTTTCTTGATTTGGTTGCTTATCACGCTCCATTTACCCCTGAAGTCAGGGTTTGTGCGTTCCCTTCGGAACTATTCCCTTTCCCTTGAACATCATTTGGTTGAGCAACCCCTTGATCGTGGCCCCAGCCGATGGCTAAACTCAACCTTGGAGGTTCCACACCTTCTTGCAAGCATCCTTCGAGTGTGATTGCACATACCTCGGGAACTACCCATCCTTCTCTCATTCGCCTTCGGAGTGGTGCCCTTAGGAGTTATCCATCTTCTTGCATTCGTCCTTCGGATGATTCCTTATTCTCTATTGGTACTGGTACCGACCGTCTTATTTAGCCTTAACTTTAACTTGACTTGATAACATACTTAATCATTTTCATTTGCAAACAAAGAAACTTATGCAAATGCTCATGTCATCGTCATCTTGATATATGCATGCTGATAATGAGAAATCATAATACCCCTCATGCTTTCATTTGCACAAATTTTCTTTCATTCAAGAAATCATGCATAAGCTGCGTTATGCCAATGCTTGATATGCTATTCATAAATACTTTGCATGCTGTGTATCATTCCAAGTTATTTCGAAAAACGAAGTTCTACATTACAAATTCTTCGAGCTTACTCTCCACCCTTGAAGTGCAGCACCTTGCCTACAAGTTGATTCATACTAAAGTAGTATATCAATAAAGCGTACTTAATAATTATTATAGACTCAATTAAAACAACTCATCCATACAAAATCGCCACCCATATTGTTTGACGTATCAATGGTGACCCTATAATGCAATGTTATTCAAAGGACCACCGAAGCCAAAAAAGAATTGGAATTCCTAAAATGATTCTTACACAAATTTTCATAACATATCAAAATTTAAGTAATTTGAAGCTCATTTGCTACTCAAAACCTTCCCTGAAAATACAAGCTGCTGAGGACGTCCAAGCGGGCAGCCCCGACGTCTCCAACTTAAAAATTCATAACTTCAAAATCATGGCTCCAAATTACATGAAATTTATTCTGAAATATTCAGCTTTCATAGGTCAAGATTGGGGGTAAAATTTACAACAGCATTTACTATACATTTTCACAAACACTTCTTATTAGGCGAAAATCCTACAACATCGCTGTTGCTGATTCCAGCTCGGCCCTCCATTTTCAAAATACTACAACTCATTCATTTTACCTCTAAATCACACGAAATTTATCTTAAAATGTTCCTCTTCCTTAAACTTAAAATTCAAGACCAACCTCGTAAAATTTGGACTTAAAATGATCCTCAAAAGGTATTCGAAATGAGCTAACATTCCGGACATGCAAGGCTGCTGGCAGCTTGACGTCCGGGCCTTGAACAACGCATATCTCACTCAATAATTATCGGAATCATCCAAGGTATGGCTTAAAATCTTCCTATTTCCTAGGCCTACAATCTAGGATCCTCTTAAGATCAAGGGATAAGCACAAGTGCATCAGAACACACTCCAAATTCGAGCCTTGAAATCTGCATTAAATTTCAGCAACAACAATGATCTTCTCAACCTTCCCAAACCTCCAACAACCAAAACCCTAATCTCTTCATGTCACAACCAACATCCAAGGCTAATTTAACATTCATAACAGCAACCATTCTCTCACATTCTTTCCACTTTTACAACCCCAATTCAAAGTTTACAACAAAACCATGATTCCATCTTCATCAAGCTAAAACTATTGCATTTACCCATTTCTTTTGGACTTTTTATCAAACACCTAAGGTGCATTATTGGTCCTCTTGCATATTTTTCAGATCTGACCATATATCTAACACTTAGGGCTTGGTGGTTCTCAACAAGACTAACATGCATAAACCTAATACATCAAACCAATAAATTCGGCCATACACACACCAACCGATTTCAGCCCTCTTTTAAGCTTTTTATCAAACACTTAGGGTTCATAAATGGTTTCTCTTGAGTATGATTTTCCAGATCTGGCCACATTTCCATGGTTTCATGTAAATCTATACTACCCTTAAATCTTCAAGATCTAACTAAACACATGAACACAAGGAGAAAACAACCAACAACAACCAAGAAAATCACAACCAACAACCATTAAAAGAAAAAAAAAAATGGGAGAAAGATCGGCCACAAGGGCCACCTCCCTCTCTCTCTCTTCTTCTTCTTTCTTCTTCTTCTCTTCTTCTTCTTCTTCTTCTCTTCTCTTGGCGTGGTGCGGCTAGGGCAAGGGAGTGAAAATGAGGAAGAGAGGGGGTGGTCTTATGCGTGAAATGCAAGGGCTTGGGGGAAAATGACAATTCTGCCCCCCTCCCCTTTTTCTCTTCTTCCCCACGTGATTCTCCCCTTTCCTTTCTTTTTTTTTTTTTTTTTTTTTTTCTGCTACCAATAAACTACCTAACATGCCTTTCTATTTTCTAAGTCTCACACATTTTCAAAGTTAAAGAATTAAATTCTTCCAAATAATATTTGTCAAATATTGTAACTTAGGGACATATTCCATTAATTAAAATAATAGATTAGCCTAATTAATCTCAATTACTCAAATTTTAACAATTGCAAATAATATAACATTTAAATCCTAGCTTAAAACTCATAAAAACGCTAGGGGAAAATTCCACCTAGACATAACGTTAGATTAATCTCCCCATACATGCCTCTCTCAAAAATTAGAGTAATAATAATAATTAGAGCATTACAAGCTTAAGGAGTCAAAATTCTTAAAAATGAAAGCAATAAATAAGGTTGGGGTCTCACAGATATTCAACTAATTCCTACCAACTCAAACCGAACATGTTCTTTTTGAGGATGCATTTAATTATTTCCCAATTTTGCCTTGGCCATACTTATGAAGAATTACCAACATATCCTCCAGTAATTAGTTGAGGACATAAATACTGATGGGTAAAACGGAATTTGAAAAAACACATGGCCCCACACGTTTAGTGCATTAAATACTCGGACATATGATGGAAGAAATATCCCAACTCATTTACCCAACGTTGAGGCTTTGGTTGAGGGTGAATATGGTCATTTCATCTGACCATTAATACCCTGACGCATTTATTTCCCCCCACCCCCCCGGCGAAGACTCTTGACGCATTGAATACCCTAGCAGCTTTTTCAGTCACTTAGTCACTCGCTTTTAGTTCGTTATGGCAGCTTCGGATGAAAGGAGAATAAGGGTGTTGCCGTGTTGGCATACCATTTCTTGGGCGTGATGGAGGAGTCCATAGAATGCTATGCCTTGATAGCAAAGACAACTTCTTCTTCTTTTTTTTTTCCTTTTTTTTTTAAACCCAAAATAAAAAAAAAAAAAAAAAAAAATAAAAAACAAAAAAAACAAAAAGGAAATTCGAATTATAATAAATATTATAAATAAACAATATATTTTTATATTTTATTTTCTTCACTCTATCCAATAAAGATAATCTAAAACAACAATACACAAACACCAATAGCTTCTACACAAACACCAATAAAACTCCAACATCACCAAAATATTCACGCCACACTTAAAATTCCTACCATTTTATCAAAACGAACATCTCCAATTATATCCAATTTTTACACCCACTCAATTCATTTCCAAGTTTATTCAAAATAATAATGCAATCCCTTGAAAATCTCTCCCCTAAGATTATTAATCCAAAGAGATGAGGATTATGAGAAGGAGGCAATGGATGCAGTCCAGATAAAATAAAAAATATATAATGAGACACCCTCGCTATTGCCAAACAACTTTATTGAACGGTAGGTCTTAGTTGTAAAACATGTAGGATATATATATAATATTCATATTGGACCGTATGACGCAAAAATAAGTCAAATATATAATCCATGAATTCATTTCCAAGTTTAAATATATAACTTTGTATGGTTATGTTACAGATCTATTATAAAAGTCATATATGTTGTACACTTGTATGAAATATATATTAAGTTTATACATTATTTGTCTGACATGGTTATGCTTTGCATTATATTATAACGAAAAATAACATATGTTAGGCAAAAATGTTTAAGTTTATCCAAACTGTAAAAGGTAAAACTAATTTAAATAACTTATGTGATGTAGGAAAAGTACTTATAATTTTTTTTGAAGATTATAATTTTGTTAACCCTTCAGTGCCAATTTGTGGATAGAAAGCTATAGGCATCTAAAATTCTAATATATTAACTGGAGACCACTCATAAACGGAAAATAATCCAGTAAAATATTTTTTTTTTCTTTCTTTCATCCATTTACTTCCACGTTGCATGCAATTTATTGTATTTCAACTTCAAGTTACCTAAAAAAACAAGGTAGTATAGGTACGGTCATACAGATCACAAGCGAAAAATAAGAAATTAGGAAAGAGTGTTGTCCCATACACAGATTTGCCCAACACATCAAAAGCAACGCCGAACATCACATGTCCAAAGTGCTTGTCCCTGTGCTTCGGACTCTCCATCCTTTTGCTCAGAAAAGCCTCAGAAGATTCGTCTGCAAAGCCTAGCTAGCATGTCCAGGCCGGTAGTTTGAAACTAGCAAGCTCCCTGGCATCAATGCCATAAAGAGACCATTTGGGCATACATCGGTGATGCGTGAGCCACATCCTTCACTCCCAAAACACAGTGATTGGGAGGGGATTTCCACAAAAGAATGCACTTCTCCATCTTCCATCTCCAAGGCGAAGAAGAGGTCTTCCAGCACACACTCCAACAGCACAACACCGACCACTCGAATTAGCAGCTCCCGGGTCCAAGTGAGTGTCTCCGTTTTGTTTACTCCATCATTCTTTTTTGTTCTTGCGAATATAGTTTGGTAAGTAGTTTTGTGAATATGGGTTCATAGCTTGGTAGTTTTGTGAATAACTGAGCCTTATTTTTGAACACCTCCAGTCCTTGACCAGACTGTCTAGAAAGTCTCTTCACAGCAATTTCATTCCCGACCAAGATACCATGCAAAAACGCAATCCATATATGTCTTTAGTTATCGAAAAATAAAAACATACTTGGTAGAATATAAGCAATTTCATATAAAGCTTCCAACAAAGACAGGAGACAACAACAAGTAATTTGGCTAAAAGGTAACCCCAAATGGATCAAGTCCTCATTTACCGATTTGAACTTCCTATTTCCATATTTATGCTCTATTGAGAAATCAAAGGAAAAGGAATAGTCTTGGGAAGTCATCCTGTTTCATGGAATTACCTTGTAAACAGGCCGAAACCACCCTCTCCAAGCTTATTTTCTTCAGAGAAATTATTTGTTGCTATTGTTATGCAAGAAAAACTAGCTGTGGCAGTTCTTCATCCTTCATTCCTCACTATTTGTCCTCACGTTTATGTAATGCAACTCCTGCTACATTAGATCCTATTTGAAACTGGAACTGCTCCAGAATCCTTCTCATGCGGTCTTGGTTCCATGCTTTTTGAGGAAAATGGGGGAAGAAACACAAAAAGAATTCAATTTACTTGACAGTAGCACAATCTCAACTCTGCAACGACATAGCATAAATGGGGTACCTCTTGAACCATAATTTCTCCATCTTAAGAAACAAATAGAGCCCATTATGATGGTTAGTACCACAGAAACTAGTGGAATTATGACTAACCACATCTTCCTGTTGTTCTGTTCACCTGAAAAGAGATTCAAACATCTCAGTTATGCACATTGACAATAATATATAGTGGGTTCTTGCGAATTGCTTGCTGGTACTGTGGTTTACAATTCTTAACTTTTTAAATGCAGAAGAAGAGGTGTTCCGGCACACGTTCCAACACCACAGCACTGATCAATCAAAAGCGGCTCCCGGGTGAAAGTGAGTGTCTCGAATATTGAGGTTTGAATTGATAAGCTGCAATGTAATGTAGAAAGACTCCACTTAGCTATTTGTAATGTAGAAAAAATTGGACTCTTGCTTAAACTGGCATCGTTGCTGAAACAATGTAGGTAAGCAGATAAATTGAAATCTTGGATCCACAGTTCACATTGCCTACAATAGTATTGGGAGTGAGATTTACTAGTAAACTTAACTGGATTTTTCTAGTCCAAATTGAGTTTTTTAAAATTTGGATGATGTTTTAGATGTAAAATGTCATATGTACTAAATGCATTTCTTAATGTCCATTTCCGCTTCTCAGTTTCCTAGGCCTGTTGGGTGGCTGGCTGTGTTATATGTGATGTTCATTTAATAATAATTAGTCCTCTTTATTGGTTAATATACTTGGATAGAAGTGTGAGTTCCTATATATGTTTCCAGTCATATACTTGAGAATTGCTTACTGCCATTTTCCAGTCAAAGATAAATTAACATGTACCTTTTCTAACACACAACATGGTTTAAGATCAGTCCCATGAATTCTAATGAGCATGGTTTATGTACAGGGTTATTTCTTAAGATCCAAATCATGGGCCATAATTCAATCTCTGTCTGAAAATGGAGGTATACTTTATTTTTCAGTTATGATATTTCTCATAATATTATCATGTCCAGCTGCTGTAATTTTTGTGATGTTTACACAAGGATAACCATTTGCCTTTCGATGTGAATTTGATGTTGCTCTTTTGTACTATTAGTTGAGTTGGATTTTGTTTTCTGACGCTTTAGGCATTAAATGTTCACATTTGTTCAAATTTGGTTGTTTTGATGCACTGTCTTTGTCAATTTTTGTTATTTATGATATTTTCATATAGCATACGCGGACATGCGGACTGTTTGGACCCCGAGGATGTCCAATATCTCCTTGTGAACTTCATAGAGGAGAAGAATAAAAACAATATAGTTGAGCACAAAGTTACAGACAAGTTGATGTGGGAACGAGTTCTCTCAAAAATGGTTGTTTTCATGCCGGGTTTGTCGGTAATCCGCCATTCAAATAAATGGAAGTCGCTTAGGAAAGACTATAAGGCAGTTACGATCCTACGGAACGAAGGGGGGGTTTTTTGGACCCAACGCTTGGAACTGTTATGGCGCAGATGATGGCTGGTGGGATACTATGGCAGCAGGTACGTTTCCGTTTGCTTTTTAATCTTTTGAATTCATTGACGTTCATTTTTTTTTTGCTTTCTCACCATCATATTGTTATTTGCTAATGGCTCGTACCTTTTAACACGTATTTGTTTTTTTTAGAGAAATGCAAAGAAACGAAACAATTTAAGAACCACGGTTGTGCACACTATCAGCTTATGGATATTGTTTGGAAAGATTCAAAAAAGGAAAAAAAATGTGGAATTGACTGGAATGCATGGTACAAATGCATGGTACAAATGATGAGGGGGACAGGCCGAGTTGGAGGCTAAGGCCCACAATAGACTCTCTTCAAAGGCACGGAGCAGCTTGGGGGGTCTTTTACGACTCCTTCCAAAGC
>CM025852.1:6744641-6764424 GCA_003952965.2 Morella rubra
GAGGGGTTCGATCTTTCTTGGGCAGAGAACCCGAGGTCGGACGTATTGCCGCAACCATATTCCATTGGAGGCCGGATCAAGTACGATGCCATTGAACCGAGATCGATTTCAAGCTCTGGAGTCGTCCTCTAATTGGATGGAAGACAACCGATTTGGATTTCCTATTTCCATATTTATGCTCTATTTGAAACTGGAACTGCTCTAGAATCCTTCTCATGCGGTCTTGGTTCCATGCTTTTTGAGGAAAGGGGGAAGAAACACAAAAAGAATTCAATTTACTTGACAGTAGCACAATCTCAACTCTGCAACGATGTTCATAAATGGGGTACCTCTTGAACCAATTTCTCCATCTTAAGAAACAAATAGAGCCCATTATGATGGTTATTACCACAAAAACTGGTGGAATTATGACTAACCACATCTTCCTGCTGTTCTGTTCACCTGAAAAGAGATTCAAACATCTCAGTTATGCACAGGAAATATATAGTGGGTTCTTGCGAATTGCTTGCTGGTACTGTGGTTTACAATTCTTAACTTTTTAAATGAGAAGAAGAGGTGTTCCGGCACACGTTCCAACAGCACTGAGCAAGATGAGAAATTGGCTCCCGGGTGAAAGTGAGTGTCTCGAATGTTGAGGTTTGAATTGATAAGCTGCAACGTAATGTAGAAGGACGCTTCTTCCTTGTAATGTAGAAAAAATTGGGATTGGATTCGGCGTCAATATGCAGAAAACGAAAGGCTACGGTTACATTCGAAGGGATTTGCTCATGCAGTTCACCTTCACAGGGTTATTTCAAGCTTAAGCAAATCAAGGTGCATTTCTGTAGGAGTCTCGCAGGTCCATAACTTTAGTAAGCTTTCAGTTTCATGATATTTCTCGTAATATTATCAAGTCCAGCTGCTGTAATTTTTGTGATGTTTACACCATTTGCCTTTCGATGTGAATTTGATGTTGCTCTTTTGTACTATTCGTTGAGTTGGATTTTGTTTTCTGACGCTCTGGGCATTAAATGTTAACATTTGTTCAAATTTGGTTGTTTTGATGCACTGTCTTTGTCAATTTTTGTTGTTTATGATATTTTCATATAGCATACGCTGGGCATGCGGAGTGTTTGGAGCTCCAATGATGTCCAATATCTCCTTATGAACTTCATAGAGAAGAAGAATAAAAACAATATAGTTGGGCATAAAGTTACGGACAAGTTGATGTGGGAACGGGTTCTCTCAAAAATGGTTCTTTTCATGCCGGGTTTGACGGTAATATGCATTAAAAATAAATGGAAGTCGCTTAGGAAAGACTATAAGGCAGTTACGATCCTACGGAACAAAGGGGGGGTTTTTTGGAACCCATCGCAGGGAACTGTTACTGGCGCAGATGATGGCTGGTGGGATACTATGGAGCAGGTACGTTTTCGTTTGCTTTTTATTCTTTTCATTCATTGACGTTCATTTTTTTGCTTTCTCACTCATCATATACTTATTTCCCAAGGAACAAATATTTGAATATACAAATATTTTGAATATTCGGCAGAGAAGCAAAGGCGCTGTCAGGGTAGCTTCACCGCAGACGTCGATGTACCCGTAGTTGACTTTGTTGTAGCGCTCGAAGCGGTCCAGCCCAAGCTTACCGGGGAACAATTCACCCGAGCTTACATACAGCTTGGGAGTAATAAATATTTGCGCAAATCGTTCTTAGCTTTGCCTGAAGAGCGTCGGGGGGACGTTGCATGGGGTTATTTTTGGCAAAACTATCTCTTTGGTAATATTGCAACCAATTGATTCGTTTTATATCGGAATATTTGGTCCCATGTCGCAGTCACAAAGAATAAAAAGAACTTTTTATAAAAAAAAAAAAACTTGATTTGATTAATTCTGGAAAGGAAACAAAACATTCGGGACCTGGCCATTGCCTTGACACATGTACTCGTGAAGGCGTTTGAGCACCCAATTTACAAAGATCTTTCTTCTGGCCTTTTTCTCCCGCGATCCTCCCGACCAGTGGTACCCAATATACTCCAATACCACGCGATCCTCCCGACTAGTGAAAATAACACACGAGCGAAATAAGTAGGATGTAACACTCTGAGAATGAAAAATACCTCATTGTTATAATAAAAGGAACGTGGTCTAAGGATTATAGTACCGAACAAGAGAACGATCAAGGGTTGTTAGCCCAAGAAAAGGTCCCAGACTAGGTTATTAGCCTAAAATGAATCCCAAGCCACATATTATCCCTGAAACCGACTTAGCATATGTGCCTATGCTCGGCCAAAACACTCAACAAAAGCTCTCAGGCTCTCGTAAACTCTATGACTTTGAATGCCCAACTCAACTGCACCGAGGGATGTTTATATAGACATCCTTCGGTGCTTACAAAACCCTAATGGACTCAAAATCAAATCGCTGCTCGTTGGAAATCAATCCCGTTGATCACGTAGATTTGATATACATGCCTAAATAAACCGAACTCAAAAAGGAAAGGAAATATTCTAGACTTTCGGAGATGTCCGAATCTAGAAGATTGACTGCATCGTATCGCTTCACGGAAGGAAACCAGTCGCCGAGGATCTTTCCATAAATAACGTGGTCGCGCTGCCGCTTATCATAAGAGAGTCGCTATCGCAGGCCGCAGCCTCCAACTTGACCTTTTTTCCTTTTGCTGAATCTTTCCACAGCATATCCATACGATAAACGTGTGCACAACCGTGGTGTAAAAATTGGATATAATTGGAAATGAATTGAGTGGGTGTAAAAATTGGATATAATTGGAGATGTTCGTCTTAATAAAATGGTAGGAATTTCAAGTCTGGTGTGAATATTTTGGTGATGTTAGAGTTCTATTGGTGTTTATATTGAAGCTATTGGTGTTTGTGTAAAGTTGTTGTTGTTTATATATTATCTTTATTGGGATGAGTGTTTTAAGATATTAAAATTATTTATATTATTAATATTTATTAATTTCGTTTTTTTTTTTTTTGTTTTTTTAATGATGATGCAAATATTTAAATACGTTTAAAAAGAAAGTAAAAAAAAGAAGAAGAAGTTGGCTTTGCTGGCAAGGCATAGTATTCTATGGACTCCTCCATCACGCCCATAAATGGTATGTTAACACGGCAGCACCCTTATTCTATCCTTTCATCCGGAGCTGTCGTAACAAACGAGTGACTGAAAGCTTAGAAAAAAAAGGGGACATTTACAAATACCACACTAAATTTTAACGTCTTTTTAAAAAATTCACTGGGTTTTAAAAAATTTCAAAACGCTCACTAGGTTTATCATTTTGGTATCAAAACTCACTAAACCCAACGCCGTTAGACCGGTTTAACGGAAAATTCATCCTGTCCAATCATACTGTGACACGAGTCATTAAATAAATTAAAATATATATTTTATAAAAAACATAATTAATTTTTTTTTTTAAAAAAAAGGAAAGGATCGGGGACCCCCGATCATGTCCTGCATATGGCAAGGGGAATATATGGATCAGTGTCAAAACCTTAAACCTAGAACCCAGATCCTTGAACCCTCAACCTTGAACCCTGATCCCTGAACCCTGAATACTAAACCCTGAACCCTGAACCCTAATCCCTGAACCCTGAACACTAAACATTGAACCCTAAATCCTCAACCCTAGACCGTCGACCCTATACCGAAGACCCTAAACCTTGGAGCTTATTCATTCCGACATTTGCGGGCCAATAACTCCGTGCTCTAATGGAGGTAACAGATATATACTTACCTTCATTGATGATTTTAGTCGCAAAAGCTGGGTTTATTTTTTACAAGAAAAGTCTGAAGCCTTTCTAGCCTTTAAAAGCTATAAAGCGCTGGTCGAGAAAGAAGTTGGCAGGCCCATAAAAATTCTTCGCACAGATCATGGTGGAGGAAAAATCGCACTATTCTAAATATGGTGCGAAGTCTTTTAATAAGGAGTTGTATTCCAAAGAGCTTCTGGCCTGAAGCAGTTAACTGGAGCATTCATATGTTGAATAGAAGTCCCACACTTGCTGTTCAAAATATGACACCAGAGGATGCATGGAGCGGACGAAAACCAGCTGTTGATCACTTCAGTGTGTTGCATATGCCCATATTGCAGATCAGAAGAGGAAGAAGCTAGATGAAAGGGAGAAAAATGTATTTTTCTTGGTGTTAGTGATCAGTCAAAAGCTTTACAATCCTTACACTAAGAAAATACTTATCAGTCGAGACATTGTTTTTGATGAAGATAAAATCTGGGGATGGAACAAAAAATGTAGTTAGAGTGCAAATTCCAACTAGTTTTGATGGAAAAGATGGTGATGAAGCAAACCAGCCGCAGCAACATCTTGCTCCAGCAACTGATGCATTTGAGAATCCTCAAAATGAAACCCCTGTAGCCTCTGAAGTCACTCCAACAGCACCAGAAGCAGCAGCTGAATCACGTTCTCATCGTGTTCGAAGGAGGCCAGTATGGATGTCAGATTATGAGGTAACTGGAATTGATCAATCTGAAGACCCACTCACTCATTTTGCTCTATTTTCATATTGTGATCCTACAGTGTTTGAAAGTGCTGTCAAAGAATCAAAATGGTGGAAGGCAATGGATGGTGTGCTTATTGCTAAATTACCACAAAAGGGTTGGAATGGTTAGGGTGGTTCATTCAGGGGCCCGGTTCGTTGGGTCAGGATAATCCGGGGGTTTTGGTTGCTTCATGATGTTTTGTGATATGTTAGGGGAATTAGGGAAAAAGAGGATTGTGCGTAGTCAACTAAATCCAATGTTAAACCTGGAGTCAATGGGATCAGCTATGTTTTTGTGTTTACATGCAACGCTATATGACATTTAGATTTATAGTTCTTACTTTAGCAAAATGAAAACAAGATGTGTCCCATATCGTCTGGTGGAGGTCCTTGAACTCATTCCCATTGTTTAGGTTGAAAACTTTTCCAAAAGTTTACAGTGCAAACAATAGTTTAAATGTGAATAAAACCAGCATAGTGGAAAAAGGTGGTGGCAAAGTAAGGGACGACTGTGAAGAGATGAATATGGTTTTGGACGAAAGGCATGTCTAGTGATTGGTGCTGGGAATCCTCTCCACGGCCTACAATGGCTTTCGTTCTGCAGGTAACTCCGCCAAGTTTATACTCTCTCGGTGCTCGACGAATCTGACCTCTAAATTGCTTAGATCCTTCGTCAATGAGATGTTTACATAGCTCTGCTCCGAGCCATCGGAAGAAAGAAAAAATTGAGAGTGAGATGTCCGACTGTGTTAGGGCTATGACTGACTATTGCAAAGTACATTTAAATGGTTGATTAACTTTTTAGTGCAAACTATGTACATAAAAGACAAAGAAAAGGAGAAGAAATAAATAACTGGAGTGAGAAATGCTTGAATGTCTCCTTGCTAGCAAAGCCTTAATTGTCTGATAGTGAACGGTAGTAGATGACCCAATGTCTTTGCTCGAGTTGCTATTTCGATTATTTAGATTCCCCTTTCTCCAATGCTCCTACCCTAGAACCTCAACCCTGAACCCTAGACCTTGAACCCCGAACCTCGAACCATGAACCATTAACCCTGATCCCTGAACACTCAACCTTGAACCCTGATCCCTGAACCCTGACACTAAACCCCGAACCCTCAACCCTAGACCGTCGACCATATACCGAAGACCCTAAACCCCTGAACCTTGATTCTTGAACCCTGAACCCTAAACGCTTAACCCTAAACCCTAAATCTTGATCCCTCAACCCTTATCCCTGAACCCAGAACCCATAACCCTAAACCTTGAACCTTGAACCCTGAATCCTGAACCTTGAATCCTGCACCCTGCACCTTGAACCCTAGACCCTTAACCCTGAAACCTGAACCCTTAACCCTAAACTCTAAACCCTGAATCCTAAACGCTACACCCTGAACCTTGAAACCTGAACCCCGAATCCTAAACTCGGAACCCTGAACCCTCTACACTCAACCCTGAGCGCTACACCCTGAACCCTAGACCTTGAACACTAAACCCTAAACCCTAGACCTTGAACCCTAGACACTGAACCCTTCACCCTACACCCTAAACCCTGAACCCTACACCCTAAAACCCTTAACCTTAACCTGAACCATGAACTGTGAAATGTGAACCAAAACCATGAACCTGAACCCTTCCCTAAACCTATCCGTGGATGTGATAGGGAACCGTGGTTCTCCTAAATCGTCTTAATTTTTCTCCGTTTGTTTGTTGAACGAATTTTGAAGAGAATTCTTCGGATTTTTCATTGATAATAAACGGTAATACAAGACATGACGTCATAATGTATATGTAAACACGTGAAAACAGGCAATAAGGGGGTATTACGCGTAATACTTTCTGAGGTGCTTCGAGTCCCATGGGTGTTGTGCTTTTCCTTGGAGGTCCTCTAAATAGTATGTCCCCGGTCGCTTGGATCTGAAGATACAGGATGGACATTCCAAATTTGGATGGAGCTTGCCTTGTTGTGGGTCTTTGGTCCCTGGTAACATCTTTTTAAGGACTAGATCTTCGGGGATGAAGTGGCGGGGTTTGACCTTGGCATTGTAATAATTCGCAACCTTCTGTTTGTATGCTTCCATCCTGAGCGTTACTTCTTCCCTTCTCTCGTCCGGTAAGTCAAGATCCAGCATCTTTTCTTCTTCATTGTTCTCCAGGGTGAACATCATTACTCGGGGCGAGAGAGCTCCGATTCCGATCGGGATCACTGCTTCGGTTCCGTAAGTGAGGGCGAACGGCATTTCTCCAGTGGCTGTTTTCATAGCTGTGCGGTATGCCCGTACTACTCCAAGCAACAGCTTATGGGAAAATCGAACACTCGGGAGAAACATGTAGGCCCATTTGGGGTGTGTGTTTCATTCATAAGGAATTTGAGTTTGGTAGATATCCATATATGCTCAATCGAGTGGTATTATGGTGAGGGAGCAAAGAGTCGAGTTGTTTTATGCAAAGCTCTGTGAATCTGTGAGAGACGATCGATTAGGGGGAGGAGGAAGATCGATTAGCGCAAACAGAGGGAAGAAATCGCTTAAGCAGGGTGAGTTTGCTTAACTAGGGTCTAATTTCTTAACCTGGCTTCATTAATTGACCTGGCAATTTTGTGACCATTAGATGCCCAAGTTTAGATCCAGGCCATGGATGTGAAGAATGGGGATAGTAACCGAAGCCGCCTCGAAGAGAAATCTTTGAGGCGGCCCTACGAGCCAAAAGGTGCGCAACCGAATTTGCACCACTATTAACATGTACGGCCCTCCACTCCTGCATATCACCTAAAAGATGATGGATGTTAGAAACAACATTGCTGATTCTCCAATCCGTTATTAGAGGAAAACAATTTACAGCCCGCACCACTTCTGAAGAATCGCATTCCAGAACTACTCGCCCCCAACTACAATTCTTGGCCTTTTCAACTCCCATCTGAGCTGCTATGGCCTCCCCAACCAACGGATGACCAGGCCCCACTTTCTGCACCCAAGCTCCCACTACTCGCCCAAGATTATTACGAAGCACAGCTGCTACCGCAGAAAATTCCTCTCGAATGGCACAATCAGAATTGATTTTAATAAACCGAGGAGGAGGAGGTTGCCATCTTTGACACCCTGCTGATGTTTTGGTTTCCCAAGCTTCAGAATGTTCTCGACCAAGCCGATTAATCTGTTTAGAATGGAGCTGCACCTCCGTAGACTTATCATCATGGACTTTTTTATTCCTAGCTGCCAATATTAAATCAGCCATATTTGTGGCAAAAATCTGGAAACGATGCATCTCCTCAACAGGAAGCCCAAGCAAAGCAACTGGATCAATAATACAATGAACCCATTCCTGCATAGACATATGAGCATAAGCCTGCGAATCCATCTTCCAAGGAGACTGACGCCAGATAATTCTATCAAAAACACAATCCAGTAGGAGATGTTGACTAGTTTCTACCCCACACTGACAGAGACCACAAAGAGCATCCTCCTTCTCACTACTCCCACCAATTCTTTCAGCCACCTTACCTCTTGTAGGAAGGATGTCCCATGCAAGTTTCCACAATAGAAGCTTGAGACGATCATGGAGCTTGAGACCCCATAGCCTTTTCTACGTTTTCTCCACATAAGGAGAATTCAGATTATACCTCTGCTGGACCAGGGCACCACACATGGATTTTGTTGAAAAGTTACCCGAGTTATCAAGAATCCAAACCAGTGCATCACGTCTACTATCAGTCTGGAGAGGAACTTTTAAAATCTCAGCCACCGAGCCACTAGAAAAAAGCTGCTCCAACTTAACCAAGTCCCAACGAGGAGGCTCGAGTAGTATAAAATCTGCCACCATAAGCTCCTCATCCTCAACTCCCCCATAGTCTATTGCCTGCGGAACAAAATTGGGCAAGGAAGGAATCCACGGAGCCTTCCATATATTCCCGGGTATTATGACCATCCCCTATAATATTGCAAGCACCAATTTTAAGATGGGCCAGCACACTGAAAATACTTTCCCACACCCATGAAGAATTGTTGCCCACCTCAGATTGCCAACAGGAACCTGCCCGAAAATATTTGCTCTGTAATATCTTAACCCACAAGCTATGCTCCTCATGAACCATTCTCCAAGCTAGGCGAGACACCAAGGAAATATTCATTTCATGCACAAGGCGAATGCCAAGACCTCCTACCCTTTTCGGAACACAAATGGACTTCCACGCATGGAGAGTAAGATTTCTGGTTGTTTCAAGACTAAAGCCCCACCAGAAACGGCAAAGCAGCCTATCAATTTCAGAACACCATGACTTCGGCATAACAAAACAGCTTAGGGGGTAAGCTGGGATAGCAGTGGCCACCGTCTTGATAAGGGTAGTTCTGGTTGCTTGGAATTAAAGTACGAGACAAGCTTGCATGAGCACCTATGGAAAACTTCATTGCTAAAGCAGAGTTGCACACTACACGACGTAAGAAAATACCGTGCATCTTAACGGAGAAAACCCAAATCGGGTGCTCGTCCAGTTTGGACTAGCTTTTTCCCTTTGGGATATTCAGAGACAGGGTTTCTGTAAAAGAGAGTTCTTGCAAAATATACTGCTTCAAATCATCGTCACTATCAAATGGGAGGCTTGACGAAGAACTTATCAACAGTAGATTGATTGCAGAACTCGTAACTAAGAACATCTGAAGTGGTTAAATTTTAAGCTTGTAGGCTATTGAGTCAATCAGTGCAATCTTCAATAAACAACGAGAGTACCACCAGGACACTATTACGCAACACTGAAGGTAAGAATCTACTGTAAGAAGTGAGCATGAGAAGGAAGTGCCGTTAAGTTCTTCTCAAGTTCTATTAACCCATCTAAGCTGTCACCTTTTCTGCTGCAAGCCGAGATGATGTTGAACACACCCGAGATCCTTTCACTTCCTAGTGGCCCAATTACAAGACTTAAAAAGCCAAACGTTTCAAGGAAGCACTCAAAATGGACTAATCCAAGAGAGTTGGGTTGATACTACCAAGACCGAGATAAGTGCCAATAATAATCAAGGCTTAGTCCATGTCATCGGGGCAAGTGAAGAATGGGGTACTAACGCACCCTTGCACCTCGGGGTAACTATCCCGGGTAACCTGCATCTCAGGCCGAAGCACTTGCACCTCGGGCGTCTACACTCGGGGGGACGTAACTGGCGAATTCCCGATTTTCAGGAGCATTTGAATTTCTTTTCAAATGCTGGCTTCTCCTTATTCTAAGCCGGATTTTTTAGGAACATTTAATTTCTTTCAAAAACTCGGATTTTCAGGAGCATTTGAATATCTTTTCAAATGCTAGCTTATCCTATTCTAGGTCGATTTTTAAGAGCATTAAAGTTCTTTCAAAAACTGGGTTTGTTTCCTATTCTTGGAGGGATGTTCCAAGTATATTTAGATGGTCATTTTTTTGGCGTGAACAGTAACTTTGAGATTAATATTATTTTGTGAGGTCTTGTGATCCTCTTGGTTCTTCAGAGAACTTTTGAACTTATCAAGTTTATGTTGTGGCGTTCAAGCAACCGAAACTTATCACCTTGATTTTCTAGAGAGCTTCTTGGGTTTTCTTGGTGTGGCGTTTCAATCCTTCGTAGTCTTGGTTTTCATCTCGCTAGGTGACGGGTCAAGGCTCAACCAATCTTATCTTTACGTTCTTGCGGTTCAATCCATCATTGTTATCGGGTTTCATCACAACTGTTGGTGAGGTTCATATCATTTTCTCTTCAAGAAATAGGAGTACCAATAAGCAGAGAGTTTTGGTTGTCTTTTTAAATCTGGATCATCCAAACTTATGTAGTAAAGGCCATAGCTTGAT
Organism: Morella rubra; assembly: GCA_003952965.2. Classification (NCBI taxonomy): domain Eukaryota; kingdom Viridiplantae; phylum Streptophyta; class Magnoliopsida; order Fagales; family Myricaceae; genus Morella; species Morella rubra. The sequence goes on from CM025852.1 coordinate 6,754,948, forward strand.
TCATAGCCATCCAGCATCTCAAATGAATCCAAGAAGGACCATTGAAAGTAACCCCTTGCATTTGATCCATGGGAGCGTGGTTCTGTGGCTTATCGTGGGTCGTTTAGGTAACTGTTTATGGCATACGTAGTGATTTTATCTTTTGGAAGACATGCTACGTGGGTCGGATTGTAACTGTTGGGCTTTTGAGGAAGTAATCATATTTTTTGGCCCAAATTGGTTTGTGCTGAATGTGATTCGGTATTGGCATTATCAGAGTCCCCCCATTCTCGAGCGGATTGGCAGAATCGGGTTGAGAATGTTTGCTTATGCTTCGGATGCCGAGGTATGGGGAGGAAGAAGCTGAGGCATGACATAACTGAATCTACATTAATGATTACAACTCGGTCCAAGGGGGGATCACCCATTCGACTACATCTCCTGTGGAACTTAAATATATATCACAATATCGAAACTCTTTGTTTGCATAGCAGGTGTCGCAGAAATAGTGTCGATAGGTGACCCACCATTGGGAATCAGGTTGGGATCTCGGCTGTCTCCGGGACGTAACAAGATGTTTCTTTGGGGCATTTCAACTTATTTTTCAATCTATATTGGTGTTCGTCAGCACGACCCCATCTAATCAGTGCCCAATTCAGGATGGCTTCTCGCACAGCCTCCATTTGCTCTGCTTGTAATTCTTGTCGGAGCTCTGAAATTATGTCTACGGCAGTTTGCCTCGAATTTTGCTCCTTGATGGTGATAAGCCAAGGCGAGAAGAGTATGGAGGCGGTATATCTTCAATTCGCAACCTTCGGCAGACCGTCGGTCCATGAGCGGCGTGATAAAATTGTTTGGACACTAGGCAGAGGCTTTGCCATTCTCTGGGGTCGTCACGAACGATCCTGCTTATGAACGGTTATATTCTTTTTTTCTTTTTTTTTTTGGAAAACTTTTTTTAGGCGCTTTTGTAATTTAGTCCTTAACTTTCAAAAATTTAGTCCTTGAGGATTCCTTTTTTTACAAAAACACCCTTCCGTCACTCTTCCGTCCAACTAATTAACAGTGCTCTCTACCACGTCAGCAACGATGACATGTGGCATCACTTTAGCGCCAAATCAGCGGGACAGCAGACCAGACCATATAGCAGACCAGCACCAGCAGACCATAGATTAGTGAAACGGTGAGTTTTGATTATTTCGAATGACATGGCTGCTGACATGTTAAGAAGATGACGTGGTAGAGAGCATCGTTAATTATTTGGACGGAGGAGTGACGGAATGGTGTTTTTGTAAAAAAGGAATACTCAAGGACTAAATTTTTGAAAATTGAAAGTGAAGGACTAAATTGCAAAATCACCCAACACTTAGGGACTAAAATGCCAATTTCCCTTTTTTTTTTTCGTAGCATTGACGGTTATATTCTTAGAAGGGAAAAATTGTTCGAGTTTCGACGTGCTATTTTCTTCATCTTCTTAATTGCACGTCTTTTCGGTTCCGCGCTTTTAGTTTCCTATGCTTTAAGTGCCTTTCATTGTTGACACGTGGCCACTCGAAATTTTCACGTATGGTCGTGGGCCGTGGATGGTTATCCCTTCGCGCGACGTGAGTGAGGCGTAGCATTAAATGCGGCCGCTTTCGGTATTCGACGCTCTGGCTGATTGTTGTCTCTAACTACGCGTGGTCTCTATGGGTATGCCTGTGATTTTAGGCGTGGCGTTGTGTCGTTTCGAACAGTACGTTGTTTTTAATGCTGCAGCCTTCGACGTTTGCCGTTTCGACTTGAGCACCTGTCGCGTGGCTTTTTGGTGTACCTGGGTTGGTGTAAATTGTTCGCTTTATGACGGAATAGTCCATATTTACTGTGGCAGTGCTGTAATGTCTGATGGCTTGATTTCGGACGGTAGTGCCAAATATGGTCCCCGTCCTGCTTGGTTAATATATGCTGATGCCGCCGTGATGTTGATTCATTTTTGGCAACGTGTGGTCTATGTGCCGAATGGAGAGCGCGGAATGGATCTGAGTCCCGAGTGGTCTAAGAACCGAGAGGAGAGCGCGGTGCGATTCGTTACAACTGAAGTTGGGCCCCAAATTCTTCTAGGACTTGGGCCGTACACACAAGTGATTCGGCCCGGCCCGGCTCCCAGTCATTCAAAACTGGCTTGCGGCGCCCGCTTCCGCCATTCTCGTTGTGCAGCTTTTTCTGGTACTCTGGCCCTTCGTCTTTCCACTACCATCGCGCCCACAACCTGCTCCTCTTCCTTCCTTCGTTTTTCCAAAGTAATCCGCCAATGGCTCATAATGCCAGTTCTCAGCCACAGGCAATGCCGGAGATGGGGGAAGACGCGGCGGCGGTCAAGCGTGCCAAACGGGAAAACCAGCTAGCTGTCCTACGGGCCAAATATAATGTCCCTTCCACCGCGATTATGAGGGTCCCGGAAGCAGGCGAAAAGGTATCGGAGCCAGATGATGACGAGCTCGGGTTTTTTGACGACGCTCTGGTCGCCGGCTGCCGATTCCCCCTTTCTCGGGAGATTCGCGAGTTACTCTTCTTGTATTCCTTGGCTCCTGGCCAATTAGCGCCCAACGGATGGCGGTTAGCACTCGCGTTTTTCGCGCTGTGGAGGAAATTGTTTGCCAAGGAAAACCCCCAACCCTGGAGGGAGTTCATGCACTGTTACAAGATTGCCAAGACGGGAGAAGGTATGTACTACTTTCAGTCTCGGGATAAGCGCGGTCTTCTCCAGGGCTACCCTTCTAACAACAAAGGATGGCACGAGAAATTCTTCTTCCTCTCGGGGGAAGGGTGGGAGTATCCTCCCGATGAGGAAGATCCGTTGCGGGTATTACGCACATGGGGGTCTCCTCTCCAACGGGGTAAGCTCTGACCAGACTTTTGCTATCACTCCATGGCTATTTTTCTCGTCATGACTTATCGTGCTCTGTTGGCAGCTAAGCAAAGGCCTGAGCTGGAACCTGAGGAGAAGGTGAGGATAAAGTTTGCTTCAAAGCGGATTTGGGATGTGACCCAGCTATTACCCCTTTCCGCACCCGGGGGTACCTCCGCTTCGGCAGCAGGTAAATTTTTCTCGACTCTGACTTATGCCTGTTTGTTGATCATTAAATACCTGGCCCCGAGCGGTTAGTTCGCCTATCGCCATGAATATTAGTCCTGTATTGCTCAATTTTATTAACGTGATTCTCTTGTGGTTGGGATAGATATTTTCTGCTTGTCGTCGCTATTATCTGATCTGTAGATGACTGGTGTTTTCAGGTAGGGCCAAACGCAAAGTTCCTTCTTGGCCGGAAATTCCCCGAGCACTAGCTCCTCTCAAGCCGACTGACGTGCCCCAAAACGTCACTCGATCAACCGCCAGAAGTATGAAGAGCCAGGCCACTTCAGCAGGTAGTGACGATGTTCAAATACTTGGGGAGAGTGGAGCGGATGCGCAACGATGCCTCGAACGGTCTTCTAGTGATCAGCCGCTTGACGTTGAGGACGAAGAGGAAGATGGGGATGGAGAGCAGGCTTTATCCCGAAAGAAGACAAAAATCCGGCATGCTCGGGCAGCCCCAGCTCCCGCCCGGGGATCAGCGGATTCCTCAAGCAATTCCATCTCATCGGCGGCCTTGAAGGACGCTATCGAGAGTACGGCACTTCTGTCTTCCGAGCCCCCAGCTAAGAAGAAACGCAAGGCCTCTCCGAAATCTAAGAAAGGCGCCGGGATTGCCATTTCAGAGGCCTTAAAAGGTGTCCAAACTCCTGCTTCCAGCTCTTCTGACACGTTGATCCCAAAGTTCGTAGGATTTGCTAAAGGTACTACCCATATTGCGTCGGACCCTGCTGGGTCGGGCTTCTGCCCTCCTCAAGTCGTAGATTTTTATGATAAGCTGGGAGTAGGAGCAAGCGCTTCTGATAAGCTAGGAGCTTGGCTACTAGATCCCGTAGCTCGCTTACGGGAATTTATCCCAGCGGACCTCTTGTCAAGCCTACCTCATCCTGAAAGTGTTCTCCCAATGGCTGCTCTGTCGTTTGCAAAGGTTCGGAGGTTTTGCAAGTTACGTTGATCTTCTTTGTTTCTTCTTCATTTTCTTCTCACATGTTCCTCTTCTACTAGACTGCCGTGGCTCTTTATCAAACTATGGAGTCTTTTCATGACAAAGAGCGGGATTTGGCTAAATTCCAATTACTTCTGTCAGAGGAGCAGGAGAAGACAGAGAAGCTCGAGAAAGAGATTCAGAGCCTCAAATCTCTTGTTCGTGTGCGTCCTCATAGTGAAGCTAACGTCGAAGCTACCATGGAACCACTCGTTTCTCCCCCACAGGAGGGCAAACATTCATCGGGGCCAATAACGCCATCTCCAGCGGTTGGAGAAGATGTTACGGTGCCCTCTGGCGTTAAAGATGACCCTCGGCCCCGAAAGGTTCCGAAGCTCACCAGAGCTCAGCAATCAAAAGAGATTAGGGATTTGTCATCCGAGGTTGAGGAATTGAAGCAGGAACTCCAGATCCAAACCACTTGTTGTGCGCATGAGGCAAAGGAGGCTAAAAGGTTCAAAGAAGAGTGCCAGAAATTGGACAAGTATCTTCAAGAACTTGTCCAAAACACCTCGGAAGCGGAGGCCCGAGCTACTCAAGCCATTCAAGCTTCCCATAAACTCATGGTAGACTTCCAAGCAAAAGATGATATAATCGCTCGGCTCACTCAGGAAAAAGAAAATCTGTCTATTCAAGCTCAGCATACTATAGAGACTCTTCAGGCGTCACTTGTTCAGGCAGAGAATACAGGGTTAATACTTCAAGATCATATATCCGGTCTAGAAGTCTCCTTGGCCTCTTCGGAGGGAAAGAACAGCGAGTTACAGGAATCTCTCGATCTAGGGAAGGAGCGTATCCGTTCTTTAGAAGATAGGGAGAGGAACCTGTCACTTCAGGCGGAGCTTCAAGAGAATCGAGTCAAAGACTTGACTGACCAGGTGTCGGAAGTAAGACATCAGCTCCAACTCGAGGGGGAGGACGATCTTTCCGTGATGATTGCGGCCAACCGGGAGCTGGAGAGCCTCTCAACGCAACTGCTCGAGCTCGTTGCTACGACCGCAGCTGCGAGGGCTTCGAAGGAGGAAGCTGTGAAGGAGAGAGATGTTGCCTTGGAGAAGGTGCAATCACTTGAGGCCCAGTTCAGCCGAGTAGACGAACGTTGCCGCAAAGCCGAAGGAGAAATCGAGTCTGAACGAGAGGCCCATAAGACTTTAAAAAAGGAGTTGCGTTTGGCGAGGCACAATATTCAATTGGCTGATGCGTCTGCCATAAAATCATATTCGTCGGGCTTCCAGTCGGGTTTTGAGTCTGCTGCTCGGGAGGTGCGGGCCAAATTTCCTGATGCGGACCTTTCGAGCTTCAAGTGGGACGACTATTGCCCGAGGAGCGAGCCAGGCACACCGTTGGTCGAAGAAGAAGAAGTACCTGCGGGCAAGGAGGCTGATCTTGCTGTTATGGTCGAGGTGCCGGCCAGGCTTTCCGAGGCAGGGCCGACCAACGACGCGCCCGAGCTATAAGGAGATTTTTACACTTCTGTAGGCAATTCCTTTTTGAATCATGTATTATAACTTCATTCCGGTTCTCCAGACATCTTTGTAATATATGTTTTTTGCATGGTAAGAGCAGGTGTTGCGAGCTTCGCTTGTTGTGCTTTTGGCTTTTTGCTTGTTGGAATGAGAAATGGTTGTTGACCTGTTGCAGAATAACACAACTGGTATTACTTTTCGTCAAGCTTACTCCCACCACGTTTACATGGGTGGAGTGTAATACCCCCAACCTTTTGAGCTACTTTTGAGACTCCTATGTTAAGACTTTCACTTTCGTTAGTAATCGTATTCCTTCTTTAGTGTTGGCTTTATCTGCTTATTTTGTGCCTTGTTTAGTATTCATCATGTGATTAGATTTGATGTGAACCTCGCCAAGAATAACGAGACCCAACAACAATAGGGAACCCAAGATCGTTCTGGGACAGATCCGAATGGAACCTCGACCCTTTGTTTATAAGAAACAAGAACCTCGGTATAAGACGGGGGTGGAATTCCGTTTGATAAGTCGGGTGAACGCCACGGGAAATCCCGATAAGTTCGAATAGTTCTTCAAAGAACCAAAGACAATCACAAGACCTCTCAAATAAATCAATATAAATCTCAAAGTTGTTCCCTTCTACACGCCCAAAAGGCCCAATAAGTAGACTTGGAACATCCCTCCAAGAATAGGAAACTAATTCAAACATTGAAATAAATTAAAAAGGTTTGTAAAATTCGGCTGCTGGAAATCCGGGTTTTGAAAGGAAATAAGCATTCCTAAAAATAATTCGGCTAAGAGTAAGGAATGGCGCGCATTTGAAAAGGAAAGTCAGATCCGGACTTCGCCTGATACGTACGCCTTGGTTCCCGCCTAATTGTAAATGCCCGAGCTTCAGAATATAGATGCCGATGTGCAAGTTCGCCCGAGGTAAGGGTTCCTCGGCCGAGGTAAAAGTTACCCGGGATAGTTACCCCGAGCTGCAGGTACTCCATTGTCTTCATTTGCCCGGATGACTTGGACTAAGCCTTGACGTATCTCGGCCTTCATAGTATCGTCCCGACTTTCTTGGATCAGGCCATTGAGTGCTTGCTTGAAACGTCTGGCTTTTTAGTCTTGTAATTGGGCCACTAGGAAGTGACAGAGGATCTCGGCTGTGCACAGCATCTCGGTTTGATTCAGCATCTCTACCTCGGCTTGGGTCAACATCTCGGCCTGCATCATTCTCCCCCTCTTGAGAAGGATTTGTCCTCAAATCGGCACCTACATCAAAGGTAGACAAATCAGCGACATTAAAACTTGTACTGACACCATACTTACCTGGTAAGTCAAGCTTGTAGGCATTATCATTGATGCGTTCCAGGACTTGGAATGGCACATCACCCCGAGGTAGGAGTTTTGAACGGCGTTTCGCTGGAAAGCGTTCCTTCCTCAAGTGCAACCAAACCCTGTCGCCTGGTTCAAACACGACCTTCTTGCGTCCCTTATTGGCTTGGTGGACATATTGTTGAGTCCTTTCAATGTTCAGCCGTGCCTTTTCATGAATCATCTTGACAAATTCGGCTTTCTTTTTGCCATCTATGTTCACACGTTCACTCATAGGTAAAGAACTTAAATCCAAAGTTGACAATGGGTTAAAACCATAAACAACTTCAAAAGGTGAAAACTTAGATTCAGAATGTAAACTCCGATTGTAAGCAAATTAAACATGCGGCAAACAATGTTCCCATGTTTTCAAATTCTTTTTAATGATAGCACGCAACAAAGAAGACAAAGTTCGATTTACTACTTCAGTTTGACCATCCGTTTGTGGATGACAAGTAGTAGAAAACAATAACTTGGTTCCCAATTTTCCCCACAAAGTCTTCCAAAAGTAGCTCAAAAACTTTGCATCGCGATCAGACACGATAGTTCTAGGCATCCCATGTAGCCTAACGATTTCTCTGCAGAACAAATCAGCTATTATCTTGAAAGTGCACCGTTTTGTCATTTAGTTTGTGATCTTTATTTTCCCGCGCGTCCCCCCCCCCCCCCCCCCCCGGCCTTCTGCCTTCACCCCCGTTCTAGCAATTCGTTTGCCCAGGAACCTTGCTGCTTGAAAAGGGTTTAATAACTTTCAAATTTGATAGTTTTAGATTTAAATATTATTTTGTTGTTAAGGTTTGTTTGGTTTTCAGGTTTGGAATGATTTTATATTCTAATTAAATTAGATAATATTAATTTAATTATAGTTATTATGATATTCAAAAAATAAAAAAATGATCGATTTAAAAAAATCAGAGTATAAAATTAAAAAAATAAGTAGAACTGTTTCATTATATTATAAGTCCAGCTGCTGTATAATAAAATTAGATCGATATGAATTTGATGTTGCTCTTTTGTACCATTCGTTGAGTTGGATTTTGTTTTCTGACGCTCTGGGCATTAAATGTTAACATTTGTTCAAATTTGGTTGTTTTGATGCACTGTCTTTGTCAATTTTTGTTGTTTATGATATTTTCATATAGCATACGCTGGGCATGCGGAGTGTTTGGAGCTCCAATGATGTCCAATATCTCCTTATGAACTTTATAGAGGAGAAGAATAAAAACAATATAGTTGGGCATAAAGTTACGGACAAGTTGATGTGGGAACGGGTTCTCTCAAAAATGGTTCTTTTCATGCCGGGTTTGACGGTAATATGCATTAAAAATAAATGGAAGTCGCTTAGGAAAGACTATAAGGCAGTTACGATCCTACGGAACGAAGGGGGGGTTTTTTGGAACCCATCGCAGGAACTGTTACTGGCGCAGATGATGGCTGGTGGGATACTATGGAGCAGGTACGTTTCCGTTTGCTTTTTATTCTTTTCATTCATTGACTTTCATTTTTTTTTTGCTTTCTCACTCATCATATACTTATTTCCTAATTACTCCTACCCTTTAACACGTAATTTTTTTTTTTTTGTAGAAATGCCAAAAAACCAAAAGGTTTCGGCGCCACGGTTGTGAACACTTCGATCTTATGGACTAGGGTTCTCACAGCAAACTTGAACCACTAGCCGAAAGGCCCTCAAGGCTTACACTCAAGAACAACTCTCTGCTCTCAATACAAGCATACAACACTCTCCAGCTCTCCCTTTTCTCAGCAAGGGTCAAGCCACGTTTTATAGCCTTCAGGAGTGTCTTGGGCGTGCCAACCAGCAATCATCCCATTTGCTTGCTTGTTGCCAGTCTCTACAGCAGGTGTGCCAGGCCTCTGCAGCTCTGCTTGGGCTTCTGGCGTGCTCATGCACTGTCTGGGCGTCTGCCTGGCAGTTGCTTGCTGCCAAGCCATGCAGCAGGTCTGGCAGCCCCATGCTGACTGCCTTGGGCGCCAGCCCTGCGCCTGGCAAGGCCACTGACGCACACAACTGCCCTGCAGCGCCCAAATTCAAATTGTCCAGCTGCCCAGCCTTCTGCAGCAATCATCAGCTCTGGGCCGCACTCATGAGGCGCCCTGCGCCCTCCTGACACTGTCAGCGCACCCCAGGCGCCTGTCAGCATGCCCATGTCACCTCCTGACATGCCCCAGAGCTTGTCAGCGCCCCTCTGACATTCTGATCCGACCAGCCACGTGTCGCAAAGCTTCCTCAGTTGCAGAGCATGCTTGCCCTAGCCAACCACGCTTCTGGACAAGGCAGCTCGTGTGGCATGGGCCGAGGCTTTAGTCACGTGGCCCATGCCCCTTTGTGCGCCCCATCAGCAGCCCATGCGCGCACCAAGGCCAGATGAATGGCCTTGCTTGGCAGGTCCATCCTGCCATGCCCATGCCCGGCAAGTCTATCTTGCTGGGCCTTTCAAGTGCCCCCACTCGAACTAGCTTGACATGCTGCCCACCATGTCAAGCTGCTTGGCAGTGTGCATGGGTGCTGGGCGCCACCCATGCCACTCCTCGGCTGTGCCGCACATCATGCTGA
>CM025852.1:6781626-6794848 GCA_003952965.2 Morella rubra
TGAGTTGGATTTTGTTTTCTGACGCTTTAGGCATTAAATGTTCACATTTGTTCAAATTTGGTTGTTTTGATGCACTGTCTTTGTCAATTTTTGTTATTTATGATATTTTCATATAGCATACGCAGGCATGCGGACTGTTTGGAGCCCCGAGGATGTCCAATATCTCCTTATGAACTTCATAGAGGAGAAGAATAAAAACAATATAGTTGGGCACAAAGTTACAGACAAGTTGATGTGGGAACGAGTTCTCTCAAAAATGGTTGTTTTCATGCCGGGTTTGACGGTAATATGCATTCAAAATAAATGGAAGTCGCTTAGGAAAGACTATAAGGCAGTTACGATCCTACGGAACGAAGGGGGGGTTTTATGGGACCCAACGCTTGGAACTGTTATAGGCGCAGATGATGGCTGGTGGGATACTATGGTGCAGGTACGTTTCCGTTTGCTTTTTATTCTTTTCATTCATTGACTTTCATTTTTTTGCTTTCTCACTCATCATATACTTATTTCCTAATGACTCCTACCCTTTAACACGTAATTTTTTTTTTTTTGTAGAAATGCCAAAAAACCAAACGGTTTCGGCGCCACGGTTGTGAACACTTCGATCTTATGGATATGCTGTGGAAAGATTCAGCAAAAGGAGCTTGCGATAGCGACTCTCTTCAAAGGCACGGGCCGGTTGGGGGGTCTTCTACGGCCTCCTTCAAAATGGGCCCCAATAGTGTGCCCCCTATGACATCCATGGACACGGGTTCGAGGAAGCGACGTTCGGCGGGCTCGTCGGGGGCTCCGAGTCATCGCTCGACCGGGAAAGCCCCGGTGATTGATGTAAGAAATGACAAATGAACAAATGTTTGAATATTCGGCAGAGAAGCGAAGGCGCTGTCAGGGTAGCTTCACCGCAGACGTCGATGTACCCGAAGTTGACTTTGTTGCAGCCCTCGAAGCGGTCCAGCCCAAGCTTTCCGGGGAACAATTCGCCCGAGCTTACATACTGCTTGGGGGTAATACATATTTGCGCAAATCGTTCTTAGCTTTGCCTGAAGAGCGTCGGGGGGACGTTGCATGGGGCTGTAAATAACCCCATTAATTAGGCCACGGCTTGTGTAATTATGTAGATAAGTGAGTCACTCCTGTTTTCGTAAGATACTGCGCTGCATTTTCAATATTTCTGTCGTTGTTATGACTTGTCTGTTTTTTCGGTTTTCGACAATATGGTTTGTGTTAATTTGATGTTGCGGCTAATTGTTCTGCGTTGTCAACATGCTTTTTTTGTTTGTTTGTTTTTTTATTCGCTTTGTTATTATAAAACAAAAAAAAGCCCGGTGTCCCGGGGGTCCGCGAACAAATGGGGGAGGGGGGTTTTAAAACAAAACATTCTTTTTGTTATTAAAAAAAAAAAAAAAAGACTGGTTTCCCGGGGGGTCTTGACAGCATCCCCAGTGGAGACCACGGCCTGGACTACCTGGAGGGGGAAGACGAGGGGCAAGAAGCGGCGCCAGTGAAAGAGCAGCACGACCCCGACCAGGGTAGCCTATCCAGACCGACCGATCAGAAAAGGCTGACGGAGCAGAGCAACCTAAGCAGACCGACCAATCAGAACAGGCTGACCGACCAGAGCAGCACAGACGTGCTGACCGACCATGAGCCCAGCGATATTTATGCCAGCAGGTCGACCAGTCGGTCGCAGACCGACCAGGACCAGCTCAAGACCCGATCAGAGCGAAGCGGCAGCGTGACCACGTTATTTATGGAAGGATCTTCGGCGACTGGTTTCCTTCCGTGAAGCGATACGTTGCAGTGAATCTTCTAGATTCGGATGTTGGCTTATTTTTGGCAAAACTATCTCTTTGGTAATATTGCAACAATTGATTCGGTTTATATCGGAATATTTGGTCCCATGTCGCAGTCACAAAGAATAAAAAGAACTTTTTATAAAAAAAAAAGTTGATTTGATTAATTCTGGAAAGGAAACAAAACATTCGGGACCAGGCCATTGCCTTGACACATGTACTCGTGAAGGCGTTTGAACACCCAATTTACGTAGCATGTTTTGCAGAGATCTTTCTTCTGGCCTTTTTCTCCCTCGATCCTCCATGAAAGGTGGGTTATAGCCGTCTGGGCAAAGGATATAATTGTCCACGCGGAAAATCAAACCGCCGTACCCAATGTGGTGTGTCAGCCACCCCCGCATGATGTTTGTTAGCGTCCGCATTCCTTTTCTCCCGAGCTGCATTCGCAAATGCCAGATCATATTTCGAGCTTGCATGCGGAATGTCTCTTCTTTAGCAACATGGTATAGGATGGCCAAGATGAAGCGTGCTGATTTGTGTCCTTCTGAAGCTGATGCCCTCAGTTTGTCGATGGACATGAAGGTCACTCCTTCTCGGAGGTGTCGGGCCGCTTCTACAAACACCTCGTGAGGGTTTTTTGCTTCGCGACAGAGTTGCTTGACCTTGTGCCAGGTAGGGGTCGGCAACCAGGGAGTGCAGTAATCCTCCAGGTTCATCCTTTTGAAGGACAACTTATTCACTATGTTATTATAAAAACAAACAAACAAACAAAAAAAGCATGCTGACAACGTAGAACAATTAGCCGCAACATCAAATTAACACAAAACATATTGTCGAAAACCGAAAAAACAAACTAGTCATAACAACGATAGAAAAATTGAAAATGCAGCGCAGTATCTTATGGAAACAGGAGTGACTCACTTATCTACACAAGCCGTGGCCGAATTAATGGGGTTATTTACAACCCCATGCAGCGTCCCCCCGACGCTCATCAGGCAAAGCTAAGAATGATTTGCGCAAATATTTATTAGTCCCAAGCTGTATGTAAGCTCGGTGAATTGTTCCGGGAAAAAGCTTGGGCAACAAAGTCACCTACGGGTACATCGACGTCTGCGGTGAAGCTACCCTGACAGCGCCTTTGCTTCTCTGCCGAATATTCAAACATTTGTTCATTCGTCATTTCTACATCAATCACCGGGGCTTTCCCGGTCTAGCGATGACTCAGAGCCCCCGCCGAACGGCGCTTCCTCGAACCCATGTCCATGGATGTCATAGGGGGCACACTATTGGAGCCCATTTTGAAGGAGGCCGTAGAAGACCCCCAAGCAACTCGTGCCTTTGAAGAGAGTCGCTATCGCAGGCCGTAGCCTCCAACTTGACCTTTTTTCCTTTTGCTGAATCTTTCCACAGCATATCCATACGATAGATGTGTGCACAACGCGGTGCCGAAACCGTTTGGTTTCTTGGCATTTACAAAGAAAAAAAAAAAAAAAAATTACATGTTAAAGGGTAGGAGTCATTAGGAAATAACTATATGATGAGTGAGAAAGCAAAAAAAATGAACGTCAATGAATGAAAAGATTAAAAAGCAAACGGAAACGTACCTGCTCCATGGTATCCCACCAGCCATCATCTGTGCCAGTAACAGTTCCCTGCGATGGGTTCCATCATCTGTAACGGTTACCGTCAAACCGGCATTAAAATAACCATTTTTGAGAGAACTCGTTCCCACATCAACTTGTCTGTAACTTTGTGCTCAACTATATTATTTCTATTCTTCTCCTCTATGAAGTTCACAAGGAGATATTAGACATCCTCGGGGCTCCAAACAGTCCGCATGTCCTGCGAAGTCTTTGCTCGAGCTGCTATTTCGATTATTTAGATTCCCCTTTCTCCAATGCTCCTACCCTAGAACCTCAACCCTGAACCCTTGAACCCCGAACCCCGAACCATGAACCATTAACCCTGATCCCTGAACACTCAACCTTGAACCCTGATCTGAACACAAACCTTGAACCCTGATCCCTGAACCCTGCTAAACCCCGAACCCTCAACCCTAGACCGTCGACCATATACCGAAGACCCTAAACCCCTGAACCTTGATTCTTGAACCCTGAACCCTAAACTCTTAACCTTAAACCCTAAATCCTGATCCCTCAACCCTTATCCCTGAACCCAGAACCCATGACCCTGAACCCTAAACCTTGAACCTTGAACCCTGAATCCTGAACCTTGAATCCTGCACCCTGAACCCTAGACCCTTAACCCTGAAACCTGAACCCTTAACCCTAAACTCTAAACCCCCTAAAACCCTGAACCCTAAACCCTGCGAACCTTAGCCCTTGGACCCTGAACCTTGAAACCTGAACCTTGAATCCTAAACCCCGAATCCTAAACTCGAAACCCTGAACCCTCTACACTCAACCCTGAGCACTACACGCTGAACCCTAGACCTTGAACACTGAACCCTAAACCCTAGACCTTGAACCCTAGACACTGAACCCTTCACCCTACACCCTAAACCCTTCACCCTACACCCTGAACCCTGAACCATTAACCATGAACCATGAACTGTGAACTGTGAACTGTGAACTGTGAACCATGAACCATGAACCATGAACCCTTAACCCTAAACCCTAAAACCGTGGTTCTCCTGAATCCGTGGATGCGATAGGGAACCGTGGTTCTCCTAAATCGTCTTAATTTTTCTCCGTTTGTTTGTTGAACGAATTTTGAAGAGAATTCTTCGGATTTTTCATTGATAATAAACGGTAATACAAGACATGACGTCATAATGTATATGTAAACACGTGAAAACAGGCAATAAGGGGGTATTACGCGTAATACTTTCTGAGGTGCTTCGAGTCCCATGGGTGTTGTGCTTTTCCTTGGAGGTCCTCTAAATAGTATGTCCCCGGTCGCTTGGATCTGAGATACAGGATGGACATTCCAAATTTGGATGGAGCTTGCCTTGTTGTGGGTCTTTGGTCCCTGGTAACATCTTTTTAAGGACTAGATCTTCGGGGATGAAGTGGCGGGGTTTGACCTTGGCATTGTAATAATTCGCAACCTTCTGTTTGTATGCTTCCATCCTGAGCGTTACTTCTTCCTTCTCTCGTCCGGTAAGTCGAGATCCAGCATCTTTTCTTCTTCATTGTTCTCCGGGGTGAACATCATTACTCGGGCGAGAGAGCTCCGATTCCGATCGGATCACTGCTTCGGTTCCGTAAGTGCATTTCTCCAGTGGCTGTTTTCATAGCTGTGCGGTATGCCCGTACTACTCCAAGCAACAGCTTATGGGAAAATCGAACACTCGGAGAAACATGTAGGCCCATTGGGGTGTGTGTTTCATTCATAAGGAATTTGAGTTTGGTAGATATCCATATATGCTCAATCGAGTGGTATTATGGTGAGGGAGCAAAGAGTCGAGTTTGTTTTATGCAAAGCTCTGTGAATCTGTGAGAGACGATCGATTAGGGGGAGGAGGAAGATCGATTAGCGCAAACAGAGGGAAGAAATCGCTTAAGCAGGGTGAGTTTGCTTAACTAGGGTCTAATTTCTTAACCTGGCTTCATTAATTGACCTGGCAATTTTGTGACCATTAGATGCCCAAGTTTAGATCCAGGCCATGGATGTGAAGAATGGGGATAGTAACCGAAGCCGCCTCGAAGAGAAATCTTTGAGGCGGCCCTACGAGCCAAAAGGTGCGCAACCGAATTTGCACCACTATTAACATGTACGGCCCTCCACTCCTGCATATCACCTAAAAGATGATGGATGTTAGAAACAACATTGCTGATTCTCCAATCCGTTATTAGAGGAAAACAATTTACAGCCCGCACCACTTCTGAAGAATCGCATTCCAGAACTACTCGCCCCCAACTACAATTCTTGGCCTTTTCAACTCCCATCTGAGCTGCTATGGCCTCCCCAACCAACGGATGACCAGGCCCCACTTTCTGCACCCAAGCTCCCACTACTCGCCCAAGATTATTACGAAGCACAGCTGCTACCGCAGAAAATTCCTCTCGAATGGCACAATCAGAATTGATTTTAATAAACCGAGGAGGAGGAGGTTGCCATCTTTGACACCCTGCTGATGTTTTGGTTTCCCAAGCTTCAGAATGTTCTCGACCAAGCCGATTAATCTGTTTAGAATGGAGCTGCACCTCCGTAGACTTATCATCATGGACTTTTTTATTCCTAGCTGCCAATATTAAATCAGCCATATTTGTGGCAAAAATCTGGAAACGATGCATCTCCTCAACAGGAAGCCCAAGCAAAGCAACTGGATCAATAATACAATGAACCCATTCCTGCATAGACATATGAGCATAAGCCTGCGAATCCATCTTCCAAGGAGACTGACGCCAGATAATTCTATCAAAAACACAATCCAGTAGGAGATGTTGACTAGTTTCTACCCCACACTGACAGAGACCACAAAGAGCATCCTCCTTCTCACTACTCCCACCAATTCTTTCAGCCACCTTACCTCTTGTAGGAAGGATGTCCCATGCAAGTTTCCACAATAGAAGCTTGAGACGATCATGGAGCTTGAGACCCCATAGCCTTTTCTACGTTTTCTCCACATAAGGAGAATTCAGATTATACCTCTGCTGGACCAGGGCAACACACATGGATTTTGTTGAAAAGTTACCCGAGTTATCAAGAATCCAAACCAGTGCATCACGTCTACTATCAGTCTGGAGAGGAACTTTTAAAATCTCAGCCACCGAGCCACTAGAAAAAAGCTGCTCCAACTTAACCAAGTCCCAACGAGGAGGCTCGAGTAGTATAAAATCTGCCACCATAAGCTCCTCATCCTCAACTCCCCCATAGTCTATTGCCTGCGGAACAAAATTGGGCAAGGAAGGAATCCACGGAGCCTTCCATATATTCCCGGGTATTATGACCATCCCCTATAATATTGCAAGCACCAATTTTAAGATGGGCCAGCACACTGAAAATACTTTCCCACACCCATGAAGAATTGTTGCCCACCTCAGATTGCCAACAGGAACCTGCCCGAAAATATTTGCTCTGTAATATCTTAACCCACAAGCTATGCTCATGAACCATTCTCCAAGCTAGGCGAGACACCAAGGAAATATTCATTTCATGCACAAGGCGAATGCCAAGACCTCCTACCCTTTTCGGAACACAAATGGACTTCCACGCATGGAGAGTAAGATTTCTGGTTGTTTTGGCAAAGCACAAATCAGAACACCATGACTTCGGCATAACAAAACAGCTTAGGGGGTAAGCTGGGATAGCAGTGGCCACCGTCTTGATAAGGGTATGGTTGCTTGGAATTAAAGTGCTTGCATGAGCACCTATGGAAAACTTCATTGCTAAAGCAGAGTTGCACACTACACGACGTAAGAAAATACCGTGCATCTTAACGGAGAAAACCCAAATCGGGTGCTCGTCCAGTTTGGACTAGCTTTTTCCCTTTGGGATATTCAGAGACAGGGTTTCTGTAAAAGAGAGTTCTTGCAAAATATACTGCTTCAAATCATCGTCACTATCAAATGGGAGGCTTGACGAAGAACTTATCAACAGTAGATTGATTGCAGAACTCGTAACTAAGAACATCTGAAGTGGTTAAATTTTAAGCTTGTAGGCTATTGAGTCAATCAGTGCAATCTTCAATAAACAACGAGAGTACCACCAGGACACTATTACGCAACACTGAAGGTAAGAATCTACTGTAAGAAGTGAGCATGAGAAGGAAGTGCCGTTAAGTTCTTCTCAAGTTCTATTAACCCATCTAAGCTGTCACCTTTTCTGCTGCAAGCCGAGATGATGTTGAACACACCCGAGATCCTTTCACTTCCTAGTGGCCCAATTACAAGACTTAAAAAGCCAAACGTTTCAAGGAAGCACTCAAAATGGACTAATCCAAGAGAGTTGGGTTGATACTACCAAGACCGAGATAAGTGCCAATAATAATCAAGGCTTAGTCCATGTCATCGGGGCAAGTGAAGAATGGGGTACTAACGCACCCTTGCACCTCGGGTAACTATCCCGGGTAACCTGCATCTCAGGCCGAAGCACTTGCACCTCGGGCGTCTACACTCGGGGGGACGTAACTGGCGAATTCCCGATTTCAGGAGCATTTGAATTTCTTTTCAAATGCTGGCTTCTCCTTATTCTAAGCCGGATTTTTAGGAACATTTAATTTCTTTCAAAAACTCGGATTTTCAGGAGCATTTGAATATCTTTTCAAATGCTAGCTTATCCTATTCTAGGTCGATTTTTAAGAGCATTAAGTTCTTTCAAAAACTGGGTTTGTTTCCTATTCTTGGATGGATGTTCCAAGTATATTTAGATGGTCATTTTTTTGGCGTGAACAGTAACTTTGAGATTAATATTATTTTGTGAGGTCTTGTGATCCTCTTGGTTCTTCAGAGAACTTTTGAACTTATCAAGTTTATGTTGTGGCGTTCAAGCAACCGAAACTTATCACCTTGATTTTCTAGAGAGCTTCTTGGGTTTTCTTGGTGTGGCGTTTCAATCCTTCGTAGTCTTGGTTTTCATCTCGCTAGGTGACGGGTCAAGGCTCAACCAATCTTATCTTTACGTTCTTGCGGTTCAATCCATCATTGTTATCGGGTTTCATCACAACTGTTGGTGAGGTTCATATCATTTTCTCTTCAAGAAATAGGAGTACCAATAAGCAGAGAGTTTTGGTTGTCTTTTTAAATCTGGATCATCCAAACTTATGTAGTAAAGGCCATAGCTTGATTCATAGCCATCCAGCATCTCAAATGAATCCAAGAAGGACCATTGAAAGTAACCCCTTGCATTTGATCCATTCCTTCAGAAATTTTAAGATTGGAGAAAGGAAGGAAACAGAAAAAAAAAAAAAAAAAAAGGAGTTACTTCAGAGAAATAACATGTATGTCCATGCAAACAACAATCTGAAATGTAGAACAATACTGGGATACTCTTGTGGCATTAATTAGTGCACTTGAGATTTTTCGTTTTTTATTTCTCAAAATTCTAGCGAAATTAGTTTTGAGAACAAAAAAGGAAAAATCATATAGGATGAAGAAAACTCATCAGTCAACCTAGTTTTACATTCTCTAGTGTCTTATATGTAACTAATTGATTGGTGCATCTGGTCCGTCCTAATTCACATTGACATGCTCGGTGTACCCCAACTACGGAGATACTGTTAGGGACCCCGGTCTAGGCCGCCTTAACAACGCCAACTCCCGCCAATTGATTCGAACACGATCACCCCAATCGATCCTCCTAAACCGTTCTTGGCAACACACGAGCTGAAATATAGGATCTAAGCACACAAATGAAGAACACTGGAGATATTATTACGAAGAACAAAGAACGTGGTTAAGGGTTAGTTAGCCCAAGAACCACAAGAACAAAAGAACAATCCCGATCAAGGGTTAATTAGCCCAAGAACGGGTACCCAAACTAGGTTATTAGCCTAGAATGAATCCCAAGTAACAAGGTTCACGGTTCACGATTTAGGCTTTAGGGTTCAGGATTTAGGGTTCACGGTTCAGGCTTTAGGGTTCAGGGTTTCGGTTTCAGGTTTCTGGTTCTAGGGTTCAGGGTTGAGGTTTCTGTGTTCAGGGCTCAGGGTTCAGGCTTTAGGGTTCAGGGTTTCGGTTTCAAGGTTCAGGATTCAGGGTTGAGGTTTCTGCGTTTAAGGTTCAGGTTTAATTGTTCTGGGTTTGGGGTTTGGGGTTCAGGGTTCAGGCTTTAAGGTCTAGGGTTCTGTATTCGTGATTCAGGGTCAAGCTTCATGGTTCGAGGTTCAGGGTCTAGGGATAAGGGTTTAGGGTCTAGGGCTTGTGGTTCTGGGTCCAGGGATTAAGATTCAGGGACTAGGGTTCAGGGTTCATGGTCTAGGGTCTAGGTTCGGGGTTAAGGTGTCAGGGTTCAGTGTTCAACGTTCAGGGTTCAAAGGTGAGGGTTCAGGGTTGAGTGTATCTGATACTGAGTGTATCCCTGATTGAACCCTGATGCCTGAACCCTGAACCTTGAACTTTGAACCCTGAACCCAGAAACCAGAAACCTGAACCCTAGACCAACGACCATGTACAGAAGACCGTAACCCTAAACCCATATCCCTAAACCCTAAACCCATATCCCTGAACCTTGAACCCTGATCCCGAACCTTATCCCTAAACCTTGAACCCTGAACGCTGATCCCTAAACCTTGATCCCCAACCCAGAACCCTGAATCCTGAATCCGAACCCCGTACTCTGACCCTAAAACCCTGAACCCTTAATCCTTAACCCTAAACCCCGATCCCTGAACCCTAGACCCTGAACCCCTGAACCCCGAACCCTGAACCCTGAAACCTGAACACTGAACCTGAAACCCCAACCCCGAACCCTAACGCTGAACCATGAACCTCCCTAACCTTGATCCTTGAACCCTGAACCCTTGGCCGTTTGACCCTGAACCCTGAACCCCAGTCCTTGAATCCTATTCCCTAGACCTTGAACACTGAACCCTAGACCCTGAACCCAAATCCCTAGAAGCTAAACCCTTAATACGAGACTCTGACCTCCGAACCTGAACCATGAACCAGAATCCAGAACCCATACCCTTAAACCTGAACCCTGAACCCAGAGCCCAGAATCGAGAACCCTAGACCCTCGACCTAGAAACAAAGCCTTTCACCTAGACCCTGAACCATTAACCCTGATCCCTGAACACTCAACCTTGAACCCTGATCCCAGAACCCTGAACTCTGAACACTATACCCCGAACCCTCAACACAAGACCGTCGACCATATATCGAAGATCCTAAACCCCAGTATTCTCCCAATGGCTGCTCAGTCGTTTGCAAAGGTTCAGAGGTTTTGCAAGTTATATTGATCTTCTTTGTTTCTTCTTCTTTTTCTTCTCACATGTTCCTCTTCTCCTAGACTGCCGTGGCTCTTTATCAAACTATGGAGTCTTTTTATGACAAAGAGCGGGATTTGGCTAAATTCCAATTACTTTTGTCAGAGGAGCAGGAGAAGACAAAGAAGCTCGAGAAAGAGATTCAGAGCCTCAAATCTCTTGTTCCTGTGCGTTCTCATAGTGAAGCTAATGTCGAAGCTACCATGGAACCACTCGTTTCTTCCCCACAGGAGGGCAAATATTCATCGGGGCCAATAAAGCCATCTCCAGCGGTTAGAGAAGATGACCCTCGGCCCCGAAAGGTTCCGCTAACTTTTTTAATCAAGTCTTCCGCTAACTAATTTCGAGGGCATTAAGCAATCTTAAGAGTCTTTATCGTGCGGTAATCCCCGAATTTTGTGCATGCGATTACTATATACGAGCCGAGGGGGTAAGTACCAGCACGGGGCGGGACAGAGACTCTACCACCTCCCATATAAATAGCCAGATATTCTCCTTCATATATATTATATATATAAACCAGGTCAACTGACGCCAGTATAGGCTCTCTTAACTCTCACTCTCTCTCAATTTTTGCAGATCCTCGAGATTTTACACTTGAAAATGCTGGACCCCGACCCCTAGTATCTCTTTATCCAAGATTCTCTCTCTATAATTCAGTAGAAAATTTCATTTATTTAAGGTTCAGGGTCTAGTTTTCAGGGTCTAGATCTTGAATCCATAATCCTAGACCCAAAACCCATAGCCCTACACCCCGAACCTCGAACCAAGAACCCTGAACCAGGAATCCATTGCCCTGAACGCTGAACCACGTGCTTGATCCATTGTAGATTTGTTTGCTTAGTCCATCTATGATAGTTTGTCTCGAGATTATGAGTCCTTTCCACAACCAAGAACAAGATGAAGATGGGGGTAATAGTTCAAAAATCTAAATATACAGTCATACTATCACGTTTTGGTGTCTTGTGACACAACAATCAAATGGCAGCCTGGTTATGGATCTCTATTCATCTCTATCACCTTGATCCCTGAAAGCTGAACGCTGAACCCTGAACCCTAGACCCTAGACCTTGAACCCTAGTCCCTGAATCCTAATCCAAAGACCTTGAAACCTAAACCCTAAGACCCAGAACCCCAAACCCAACACCCTAAACCCTTACTTGAGACCCTGACCCCCGAACAATGAACCATGAACCCTAAATCCTGAATCTAGAACCCATAACCCCTAAACCCGAACCCTGAAACTAGAACCCTACACCTTACACCTTAGACCCTCGACTCTAGAACCTAAACCCTGAACCCTAGACCCTGAACCCCGAACCCTGAACCTTAATCCTTGAACCCTCAACCTTGAACCCTAATCCCTGAACCCTAAACCCTAAACAAACCCCAAACCCTCAACCTTAGACCGTCGACCATATACAGAAGATCCTAAACCCTAGACCCTAAACCCTGAGCCTTGATCCCTGAACCCATTACCCTGAACCCCGAACAATGAACCCTGAACCCCAAACCTTGAACCCTAAACTTGAACCCTGAACACAGAACCAAGAACCTAGAACCCACAACCCCGAACCCTGAAACCAACACCCTGAACCCCAAACCTCGAACCTTGAACTCTGAACCCTGAACCATGAACCTGAACCCTAAACCCTAGACCCTGAACCCAGAACCCATAATCCTGAACCCTCAATCCTAAACCCTAAATCTTGAACCCTGAACCGTTAACCCTAAACATTGATCCCTGAACCCTAAACCTTGAACCCCCGACCCTGAACCCTGAAACCTGAACCCTGAACCTGAAACCCCAACCCGAACCCTCAACGCTGAACAATAACCCTGAACGCTGAACCCTGAACCCCGAACGCTGAACCCTGAACCCAAGACCCTAAGACCCAGAACCCCTGAACCTTAGTCCTTTAATCCTAATCCCTAGACCCCGAACCCTAAACGCCAAAACCTTAGAACCTAAACCCTTAACCCGAGACCTTGACCCCTGAATCCTCAACCACGAACCATGAACCTTGAACCCAGAACCAAGAATCCAGAAAACATAACCCTTAAACCTGAACCCAGAATCCATAACCCTAGACCCTCGACCCTAGAACCTAAACCCTTCACCCTAGACCCTTCACCATTCACCCTGAACCCTGAACCCAGAACCCAGATTCCTGAACCCTAAACCTGAACCCCGACCCTGAACCCTGAAACCTGAAGCCCAAACCCTAAACTTTGAACCCTAGACCATCGACCATATACAGAAGACCTTATCCCCAAACCCTGAACACTGAACCTTGAACCCTAAACCCATATCCTTGAACCCTGAACCCTGATCCCAGAAATTTGATCCCTAAACACGGAACCCTGAACCCCGAACCTCGCACCCTGATCCCCGAACCCTACACCCTGAACCCTAGACCCCGAACCCTGAAACCTGAACCTGAAAACCCAAACCCTGAATCCTAAACCCTAAACCCTAAACTCTGAACTCCTGATCCCTGAACCTCGAACGCTGATCCCTGAACCTTGATCCCCGAAC
>CM025852.1:6823720-6840966 GCA_003952965.2 Morella rubra
GGTCGGACTCCCATTGGCCATGAACAAGTTATGAAAAAAAAAAAAAATTTATTTACATGTATTATTAGACATTTTTAGTATAAAGTTGTGTTGGAATTCGAGGAGGTCAAAGTAGAATTCTGAATTCTACAAACCGAACAAGTTTTCTACGTTAAAGCCTTCCACATTTGTATACTGTTTGCGTTTGAAAATTACACACGTAACCTCTGGTGAAAATGTGACAGCCGCTACTCAACGATGGGCAAAAAGGGTATTAAAAACAAATCATTTAACACTCAATTTTACCGCATTAATTATATTGTACGCAGATTGACGAAAATGCCCGATTATTGCCATTTCACGTTGATCAGTGATTCGGGCGATTTTGTAATTTCAGCCCCTCTAAACTGACAACAGCAGTTGCCTATCTCCCGCTGAGCCCCTCCCCTTTGACGTGAAACGAAGCCTGCAACCCGTACTCTAACGGCAGGATGACTAGACGGCCGACTGAGAAACCCGTACTCCATCGTGAAGACGCAGCTGAACGAAGACTCAACCTTGTGCCGAACGTTGAAGCTGCTTTTCAGGAGGAGGAGGAGAAGGGCCTCTGGACAACCCAACCACCGTACCCCAGGCAGCCGAACCCGGTCTTCCTGCAGCGGCATCAGCTCCGCAGCGACGGCACCGACTACCCGCTTCAGTCTTGGCAGCCAGGTCAGTCCTTTTCACCTTTAGCTGCCTCTGTCTATCTCGATCTCCTGCTGTATCTGCATGGATGGTTGTATCTCCCAATTTGCCGAGAGAAGAGAGAGAGAGAGAGAGAGAGAGAGAGAGAGAGAGCTAGATTTGTGGAAACTTACCGAGAAACAGAGGACCTGGTTCGGATGGCTGGTACTGGCATATCAAATATATTTGTGTTTGTTTTCCTGATTCGAGTTTTTGGTAGTGGTAGCCTGCTAGGGTCGGGCTTATCCTGACGAGAAAATCCTCTCATTTCCCGCTTTCCCGCTTATGCTTGAATCTTATCAGTAGAAAGTCTGTTTAGGGGAGAGGACAGTGATAGAAAGCAGAGAGAGAGAGAGAGAGAGGGAGACAGTGAGAAAGGTATGTGGAAGGGACGCCCATCTCTAAATTTGAGGTGAGATGCAGAGATCCATTTGTGTTCTGTTCAGCTGTTCCTTGAGTTGAGTTCTTTCCGTGAATTGAGTTTGATTTAGATCCATTTGTCTTTTGTTCTTGGTTCCTTGAGTTGAGTAACAATATGACAATTTTGTGTCTACTAAGCAAAATATATGTTCGTTTTTCAAATGGAAGATGGACAGCATGATTAATTTCACAAAGTGCAAGCCGTAGTTAGACAATATGATTAAATTATCAAACCAAGTAGCTTTTTAGCAATCAATGAAAGTAGAGGGCTTTATGGTGTTGGTCCATCAATTTTCCTCTCCAGACCTAGTAGTCAGCTTGATACTTAAAGGGGTGTGCATCGGCTCATCGGATCAGGCCTCGGACGGGAGGCCGACTAGTACTCCATTCGGGCTCCTAGGTGGCCTGCTCAACCCAGCCGGCTGATGGGCTTCCATTGGGCTGGGCTTATAGGAAGGATTTTTTGGATTTTTCTACATTCATTTTTTGGGATATTAGAGACAGACATTGGAAGATTTGTTAATCCTTACTCTTAATTCTTCTTCTTCCTTTTTTTTCTCTTCAAAAGTAAATAGAGAGAGTTTATACAATTACTTGTGCTGAACAAGTCTCAGGTCCACTTTATGCTGCATATAGCTTGCAGCACATATTTACGGTGCCACCCAACACGAATCAATTTTGCAAATTTATTACCTCAACTCAAAATTTCTAGCCCCTAGCTGAATTTCATTTTCGCCCTCTCAAGTAGGAAACCATAAAACCTGGTTTGATTCCCTGGAGTAAATTATTAAGATATTGTGTAAGATATTGTTATTCTTACATTGCGCCAAAATCTTTGCTGGATGAGAACTTGGAGTACATAATCTTTGTTGTATGCACCAAAATTTTCATTGTGTAAGATATTGTTATTCTTCTTTGTATGAGAACTTGATTTCATTCAATTTGTATATGCAGCGCTATTTTCTGAGGTCCGGAAAAGAAAGGATCATTCAGGTGCAACCCTCGTCCTCCACTGCAACTCGAGTCACGGTGTGTAAAAGAAAACACTCCTTCTAAATGGTTTGTGGACTAATAACTATTGAGAACCGCAAGACTTGGTGTAAACGCCCGAGGTGAAGTGTATGGGTTTAGGGTTCATTGTTCGGGGTTTAGGATTCAGAGTTTAAGGTTCTGGGTTCATGTTTCGGGGTGCAGGGTTCATGGCCCATGGTGCAACATTCAGGGTCCTGGGTTAAGGGTTTAGCGTTTAAGGTTTGGCGTTCTGGGTCTAGGGTTTATGGGTAAGGGTTCGGGGATCAGAATTTAGGGTTAAGGGATCACGGTTCAGGGTTTAGGATTTATGGTCCAGGGTTTAGGGTTTAGGGGTTTTAGGGTTTAGGATTCGGGGGGGTTTAGGGTTCAGGGTTTGGGTTCAGGGGTTCTAGGGTCTAGGGTTTTGGATTAGTGTTCAGGGTTCAAAGTTCAGGGTTTAGGTTTCGGGGTTGAGGGTTTAGGCTTCAGGGTTCATGGTTTGGGGTTCAGGATGTAGGGTTAAGGGTTTAGGGTCTTGGGTTTGGGTTCAGGGTTCATGGTATAGGGATTAGGATGCAGGGAGTAGGGTTCGGGGTGCATGATCTAGGGTCTAGGGTTCAGGGTTTCGTACAGGGGAGAATATAATCCGGTAGAAACCGAAATTTTCGGTTCTGGTACCGGTATTTCAGCCTATTCCGGTGTCATGGCCCAGAACGATAGTCACTCGGACCTCACTGACAGGATCCTCAGTGAAGACCACGGCCTAGACTACCACGAGTGGGAAGATGAGGGGCAAGAGGCGCACCAGTGACCGACCAGGGCATTCCAGGAGTGCTGACCGACCAGGGGCCAGGAAGACCGGGCAAGTAAAGAATAAGTACTTGCACCTCGGGGTCTACACGCATCTCGGGCGTTTACACCTCAAGTCTGGTGGTTCTCGTTAGCGGTTATTAGTCCACAAACCATTGAGAGGGATGGTTGTCAAGTCTTGCCATTTTGTGTCTCTTTGCCCCTTACCTACCTTTGATGACACTACAATTTCTGTAACCCTTGATTTGAAGGTCTATCCAACCAACTCAGCCGATAAGATTCTCTGGCTCCCTGCAAAAAGTGCAGACTTCTCTGTTTAAACAACTTTCAGACTTCTAGAAGCTACAACAGATCCGGTAAACTCGATTCTTACCTCTACTAAATGGAAGCTTTTTTGAAAGCTTCAAATCCATAACAGGCTAAATTTCTCCTCTGGAAAATTATCTGGAATGCTCTCCCTACAACTGATCGTATTTGCTGAGTGGCACCAACAAGTGCACTAATTAATGCCTCAAGAGTATCCCAGTATTGTTCTACATTTCAGATTGTTGTTTGCATGGACATGCATGTTATTTCTCTGAAGTAACTCCTTTTTTTTTTTTTTTTTCTATTTCCTTCCTTTCTCCAATCTTAAAATTTCTGAAGGAATGGATCAAATGCAAGGGGTTACTTTCAATGGTCCTTCTTGGATTTATTTGAGATGCTGGATGGCTATGAATCAAGCTATGGCCTTTACTACATAGGTTTGGATGATCCAGATTTAAAAAGACAACCAAAACTCTCTGCTTATTGGTACTCCCATTTCTTGAAGAGAAAATGATATGAACCTCACCAACAGTTGTGATGAAACCCGATAACAATGATGGATTGAACCACAAGAATGTAAAGATAAGATTGGTTGAGCCTTGACCCGTCACCTAGCGAGATGAAAACCAAGACTACGAAGGATTGAAACGCCACACCAAGAAAACCCAAGAAGCTCTCAAGAAAATCAAGCTGATAAGTTTCGGTTGCTTGAACGCCACAAGATAAACTTGATAAGTTCAAAAGTTCTCTGAAGAACCAAGAGGATCACAAGACCTCACAAAATAATATTAATCTCAAAGTTACTGTTCACTGCAAAAAAATGACCATCTAAATATACTTGGAACATCCCTCCAAGAATAGGAAATAAACTCAAGTTTTTGAAAGAACTTGAATGCTCTTAAAAATTGGCCTAGAATAGGATAAGCTAGCATTTGAGAAGAACTTAACGGCACTTCCTTCTCATGCTCACTTCTTTCAATAGATTCTTACCTTCAGTGTTGCGTAATAGTGTCTTGGTGGTACTCTCGTTGTTTATTGAAGATTGCACCGATTAACTCAATAGCCTACAAGCTTAAAATTTAACCACTTCAGATGTTCTTAGTTACGAGTTCTACAATCAATCTACTGTTAATAAGTTCTTCCTCAAGCTTCCCTTTTGATAGTGATGATGATTTGAAGCAGTATATTTTGCAAGAACTCTCTTTTATAGAAACCCTGTGTCTGAATATCCCAAAGGGAAAAAGCTAGTCCAAACGGGACGAGCGCCCGATTTGGGTTTTCTCCGTTAAGATGCACAGTATTTTCTTACGTCGTGTAGTGTGCAACTCTGCTTTAGCAATGAAGTTTTCCATAGGTGCTCATGCAAGCTTGTCTCGTACTTTAATTCCAAGCAACCAGAACTACCCCTATCAAAACGGTGGCCACTGCTATCCCAGCTTACCCGAACCCTGCACCATGAACCCTAAACCAAAATGCCTGAATCCTGAACCCAGAACCCTCAACCCCAACCCCCAACCCTAAATCTTGGACCCTGAACCCAGAACCTAAAACCCTGTCCCTAGACCTTGAACCCTGAACCCTGAACCTAGAACCCTAGACCCTAGCGACTCTCTTCAAAGGCACGGGCCGGTTGGGGGGTCTTCTACGGCCTCCTTCAAAATGGGCCCCAATAGTGTGCCCCCTATTACCTCCATGGACACGGGTTCGAGGAAGCGACGTTCGGCGGGCTCGTCGGGGGCTCCGAGTCATCGCTAGACCGGGAAAGCCCCGGTGATTGATGTAGAAATGACAAAGGAACAAATGTTTGAATATTCGGCAGAGAAGCGAAGGCGCTGTCAGGGTAGCTTCACCGCAGACGTCGATGTACCCGAAGTTGACTTTGTTGCAGCCCTCGAAGCGGTCCAGCCCAAGCTTTCCGGGGAACAATTCACCCGAGCTTACATACTGCTGGGGGTAATACATATTTGCGCAAATCGTTCTTAGCTTTGCCTGAAGAGCGTCGGGGGGACGTTGCATGGGGCTGTAAATAACCCCATTAATTAGGCCACGGCTTGTGTAATTATGTAGATAAGTGAGTCACTCCTGTTTTCGTAAGATACTGCGCTGCATTTTCAATATTTCTGTCGTTGTTATGACTTGTCTGTTTTTTCGGTTTTCGACAATATGGTTTGTGTTAATTTGATGTTACGGCTAATTGTTCTGCGTTGTCAACATGCTTTTTTTGTTTGTTTGTTTTTTTTATTCGCTTTGTTATTATAAAACAAAAAAAAGCCTGGTGTCCCGGGGGTCCGCGAACAAATGGGGGAGGGGGGTTTTAAAACAAAACATTCTTTTTGTTATTAAAAAAAAGACTGGTTTCCCGGGGGGTCTTGACAGCATCCCTAGTGGAGACCACGGCCTGGACTATCTGGAGGGGGAAGACGAGGGGCAAGAAGCGCGCCAGTGAAAGAGCAACACGACCCCGACCAGGGTAGCCTATCCAGACCGACCGATCAGAAAAGGCTGACGGAGCAGAGCAACCTAAGCAGACCGACCAATCAGAACAGGCTGACCGACCAGAGCAGCACAGACGTGCTGACCGACCATGAGCCCAGCGATATTTTTGCCAGCAGGTCGACCAGTCGGTCGCAGACCGACCAGGACCAGCTCAAGACCCGATCAGAGCGAAGCGGCAGCGTGACCGATACGTTATTTATGGAAGGATCTTCGGTGACTGGTTTCCTTCCGTGAAGCGATACGTTGCAGTGAATCTTCTAGATTCAGATGTTGGCTTATTTTTGGCAAAACTATCTCTTTGGTAATATTGCAACAATTGATTCGGTTTATATCGGAATATTTGGTCCCATGTCGCAGTCACAAAGAATAAAAAGAACTTTTTATAAAAAAAAAAGTTGATTTGATTAATTCTGGAAAGGAAACAAAACATTCGGGACCAGGCCATTGCCTTGACACATGTACTCGTGAAGGCGTTTGAACACCCAATTTACGTAGCATGTTTTGCAGAGATCTTTCTTCTGGCCTTTTTCTCCCTCGATCCTCCATGAAAGGTGGGTTATAGCCGTCTGGGCAAAGGATATAATTGTCCACGCGGAAAATCAAACCGCCGTACCCAATGTGGTGTGTCAGCCACCCCCGCATGATGTTTGTTAGCGTCCGTATTCCTTTTCTCCCGAGCTGCATTCGCAAATGCCAGATCATATTTCGAGCTTGCATGCGGAATGTCTCTTCTTTAGCAACATGGTATAGGATGGCCAAGATGAAGCGTGCTGATTTGTGTCCCTCTGAAGCTGATGCCCTCAGTTTGTCGATGGACATGAAGGTCACTCCTTCTTCTCGGAGGTGTCGGGCCGCTTCTACAAACACCTCGTGAGGGTTTTTTGCTTCGTGACAGAGTTGCTTGACCTTGTGCCAGGTAGGGGTCGGCAACCAGGGAGTGCAGTAATCCTCCAGGTTCATCCTTTTGAAGGACAACTTATTCACTATGTTATTATAAAAACAAACAAACGAACAAAAAAAGCATGCTAACAACGTAGAACAATTAGCCGCAACATCAAATTAACACAAACCATATTGTCGAAAACCGAAAAAACAAACTAGTAATAACAACGATAGAAAAATTGAAAATGCAGCGCAGTATCTTATGGAAACAGGAGTGACTCACTTATCTACACAAGCCGTGGCCGAATTAATGGGGTTATTTACAACCCCATGCAGCGTCCCCCCGACGCTCATCAGGCAAAGCTAAGAATGATTTGCGCAAATATTTATTAGTCCCAAGCTGTATGTAAGCTCGAGTGAATTGTTCTCGGGAAAGCTTGGGCAACAAAGTCACCTACGGGTACATCGACGTTTGCGGTGAAGCTACCCTGACAGTGCCTTTGCTTCTCTGCCGAATATTCAAACATTTGTTCATTCGTCATTTCTACATCAATCACCGGGGCTTTCCCGGTCAAGCGATGACTCAGAGCCCCCGCCGAACGGCGCTTCCTCGAACCCATGTCCATGGATGTCATAGGGGCACACTATTGGAGCCCATTTTGAAGGAGGCCGTAGAAGACCCCCAAGCAACTCGTGCCTTTGAAGAGAGTCGCTATCGCAGGCCGCAACCTCCAACTTGACCTTTTTTCCTTTTGCTAAATCTTTCCACAGCATATCTATACGATAGATGTGGGCACAACCGCAGTGCCGAAACCGTTTGGTTTCTTGGCATTCCTACAAAGAAAAAAAAGAAAAAAAAAATTACGTGTTAAAGGGTAGGAGTCATTAGGAAATAACTATATGATGAGTGAGAAAGCAAAAAACATGAACGTCAATGAATGAAAAGATTAAAAAGCAAGCGGAAACGAACCTGCACCATAGTATCCCACCAGCCATCATCTGTGCCTATAACAGTTCCAAGCGTTGGGTCCCATAAAACCCCCCCTTCATTCAGTAGGATCGTAACTGCCTTATAGTCTTTCCTGAGCGACTTCCATTTATTTTGAATGTCGGTTACCGTCAAACCCGACATTAAAACAACCTTTTTTGAGAGAACTCGTTCCCACATCAACTTGTCTGTAACTTTGTGCTCAACTATATTATTTCTATTCTTCTCCTCTATGAAGTTCACAAGGAGATATTAGACATCCTCGGGGCTCCAAACAGTCCGCATGTCCTGCGTATGCTATATGAATATATCATAAATAATAAAAATTGACAAAGACAGTGCATCAAAACAACCAAATTTGAACAAATGTGAACATTGTACGCAATGTGAATTGTGGATGAAAGATTTCAATTTATCTGCGTACCTACGTTGTTTCAGCAACGACGCCAATTTAAGCAAGAGTCCAATTTTTTCTACATTACAAATAGCTAAGTGAAGTCTTTCTAGATTACATTGCAGCTTATCAATTCAAACCTCATATTCGAGACACTCACTTTCACCCGGGAGCCCTCAGCTTGATCAGTGCTGTGGTGTTGGAACGTGTGCCGAACACCTCTTCTTCTGCATTTAAAAAGTTAAGCATTGTAAACCACAGTACCAGCAAGCAATTCGCAAGAACCCACTATATATTATTGTCAATGTGCATAACTGAGATGCTTGAATCTCTTTTCAGGTGAACAGAACAACAGGAAGATGTGGTTAGTCATAATTCCACTAGTTTCTGTGGTACTAACCATCATAATGGCTCTATTTGTTTCTTAAGATGGAGAAATTATGGTTCAAGAGGTACCCCATTTATGCTATGTCGTTGCAGAGTTGGGATTGTGCTACTGTCAAGTAAATTGAATTCTTTTTGTGTTTCTTCCCCCCTTTTCCTCGAAAAGCATGGAACCAAGACCGCATGAGAAGGATTCTGGAGCAGTTCCAGTTTCAAATGGGATCTAATGTAGCAGGAGTTGCATTACATAAAACGTCAGGACAAATAGTGAGGAATGAAGGATGAAGAACTGCCACAGCTCAGTTTTTCTTGCATAACAATAGCAACGTACAAATAATTTCTCTGAAGAAAATAACTTGGATAGGGTGGTTTCAGGCCTGTTTACAAGGCAATTCCATGAAACAGGATGACTTCCCAAGACTACTCCTTTTCCATTGATTTCTCAATAGAGCATAAATATGGAAATAGGAAGTTCAAATCGGTAAATGAGGACTGGAGGTGTTCAAAAAATGAGGCTCAGTTATTGACAAAACTACCAAGCTATGAACCCATATTCACAAAACTACTTGCCAAACTATTCGCAAGAACAAAAAAGAATGGAGTAAACAAAACGGAGACACTCACTTGGACCTGGGAGTTGCTAATTCGAGTGGTCGGTGCCGTGCTGTCGGAGCGTGTGCCAGAAGACCTCTTTTTCGCCTTGGAGATGGAAGATGGAGATGTGCAATCTTTTGTGGAAATCCCCTCCCAATCGCTGCGTTTTGGGAGCGAAGGCTGTCGTTCACGCATCACCGACGTATGCCCAAATGGTCTCTTCATGGCATTGATGCCAGGGAGCTTGCTGGTTTCAAATTACCGGACTGGACTGTACAGTGGCGGATCCAGGATCAAAATCCAAGGGGGTCGAATTTTAAAGGCGAAATGACAAGAAATTTTTTTTTTCATAATGCAAAAAAATTGTCTTAAGAGTTACATTGCATTCAATTGATATTACAATCAAATTATTCAAAAATGAAAACAATTTCACAAACCATTTCAATTAAACAGTTTCACAAATCACATATATCCAAATTCCAAACCAATTCAATCCCATCCTCCAACAATTTCACAAACCACAAATATCCAAACCAATTCAATCTCATCCTCCAACTGTCCTTAGTCGCAAAAGCTGGGTTTATTTTTTACAAGAAAAGTCTGAAGTCTTTCTAGCCTTTAAAAGCTATAAAGCGCTGGTCGAGAAAGAAGTTGGCAGTCCCATAAAAATTCTTCGCACAGATCGTGGTGGAGGAAAAATCGCACTATTCTAAATATGGTGCGAAGTCTTTTAATAAGGAGTTGTATTCCAAAGAGCTTCTGGCTTGAAGCAGTTAACTGGAGCATTCATATATTGAATAGAAGTCCCACACTTGCTGTTCAAAATATGACACCAGAGGAAGCATGGAGCGGACGAAAACCAGCTGTTGATCACTTCAGAATTTATGGGTGTGTTGCATATGCCCATATTCCAGATCAGAAGAGGAAGAAGCTAGATGACAAGGGAGAAAAATGTATTTTTCTTGGTGTTAGTGATCAGTCAAAAGCTTTACAATCCTAACACTAAGAAAATACTTATCAGTCGAGACGTTGTTTTTTATGAAGATAAAAATCTGGGAATGGAACAGAAAATGTAGTTAGAGAGCAAATTCCAACTAGTTTTGATGGAGAAGATGGTGATGAAGCAAACCAGCCGCAGCAACATCTTGCTCCAGCAACTGATGCATTTGAGAATCCTCAAAATGAAACTCTTG
Organism: Morella rubra; assembly: GCA_003952965.2. Taxonomy (NCBI): domain Eukaryota; kingdom Viridiplantae; phylum Streptophyta; class Magnoliopsida; order Fagales; family Myricaceae; genus Morella; species Morella rubra. The sequence goes on from CM025852.1 coordinate 6,833,904, forward strand.
TAGCCTCTGAAGTCACTCCAACAGCACCAGAAGCAGCAGCTGAATCACGTTCTCATCGTGTTCGAAGGAGGCCAGCATGGATGTCAGATTATGAGGTAATTGGAATTGATCAATCTGAAGACCCACTCACTCATTTTGCTCTATTTTCATATTGTGATCCTACAGTGTTTGAAAGTGCTGTCAAAGAATCAAAATGGCAGAAGGCAATGGATGGTGAAATTGCAGCCATCGAAAAAAATGACACTTGGGAGTTATCTGATGTTCCAGAAGGGCACAAAACATTTGGGGTAAAGTGGATTTACAAGACAAAGCTGAAGGAGAATGGTGAAGTCGACAAGTACAAGGCACGCTTGGTGGCCAAGGGTTGGTGCGCTGTCACCCATCCAGCGGCCTGTTAGGACAGACTCGCAAATTCCCTCTCAGGAGGGAATTCGAGTCCAGTTTTTGGTGGGTCACGATGTATAATAGGGAGCCCGGGGAGTTTTGTTGCTTATCATAGAGAGCGCGGGAGTTTGTGATATGTTAGGGGAACATGAGGAACGCGAAAAAGGAGGTATATATGCTGAGTGAATTGATTAGTCAGGCTCTAGGATCCTTGATTCATCCGGTCTTTAGTGGTTTTAGAAACAACCAACCAAGCGTATAAGTTGTTGGACCTGCCTATTTCAGCATGTTGTCATTATGGTGTTTCAGCTATGATTTAGAGTTTAGATAGACTACTTATAGTGCACGAACAACATATGACATAGGCCTTTTTCAAGTGGAAACCTCTTACTGTCCAATACAACCCTATGAAATACTGTAGGTCCCAGTAACAATTGCAGGGCAATCAGAGGTCTGGAAAAGTCAAAAATGCCCCTGGAGGTCTCTAAGGGCAGTTTTCGACATTTCACACAAAACGTTAGGGTAAAAAGGTTAAACTGGAAAGATTGGGAAGCCAAATGTGAGTCCGAACGGAGTAGAAATAGGGCTCAAACACAAAGCCCGTTTAGTGGCCTAAATGGACCTTAGGCCCGTTAACCCTAAACAAGCCTAGATGGACCTTAAGTCAGGATCCACCAGTAATAACCCAAATGGGCTCGCCACCACCAGTAGTGGTCACTCCATCCTCAAGACATGGCAAGCGTGCCGTTGATAGCTCTGCTCCAAGCCGTCGGAAGAAAGAAAAAATTGAGAGTGAGATGTCCGACTGTGTTAGGGCTATGACTGACTATTGCAAAGTACATTCGACGAGTGCCGGTGCATCCGGTAGTCAAAAAACGGTGGGAAACAGTGAGCTAAATCAACCACCATGCAGCATTACTAAATGTATTAGATGGTTGAGGGACCTCTTTCCTCCACTCCGAAGAACAGTACCATGAATCGATTGACCGATTGCTGGAGAACAAGGATAGGCAGCTTGCCTTTTTAGAAATGCCACCAGATAGAAGATTGGAATGGTTATATTGTCTTTAATGCACAAGGATGATGTTGGTTGATTGGTTTTTTTGAGCGTGCATGGAGATGATGATGTTGGTTGGTTTTTTTAGCGTGCATGGAGATGTTTTTGAAGTTGTTCTTTTTATGTTTACACATTATGTAATCTTTGTGTTTGTTTTACATCTTTCTGTTTGTTTCACTGTGGGTCTGTAATTATTATCCGTTATCTACTTTTGTGAACACTATTCAGTAATATGATAATGCGTTGGTATGCTTATGACATTAAATGCATTATGGCATTATGTTGTACTCTGTTGTTGTATTTTACTCCTGATTATGATATCAAATATAGTTGGTATGATTATGATATGTATTTAACCCTACGATCACAATGTGCACGAGATTCCCATTCAGGGCATGAATTTTCAAAAATAAATCAAATAGATTAGGAGAAGATAGGCAGCTATGTAATTGTGTGAGCTAGAGGGAAGAAACATGCACGCTTGTTTTCTTAATTACTTTTTTTTCTCAGCTTCCTTACTTAATTTATTTTCAACATAAATGGATATTAATGAGGCATTAGTGCAGTGAATATGCTGGAGAGTTGTTTGGTGAGTTATTGGTATTTGTTTCATTGAGTTTATGGTTATGCCCTGATTGATGGTTACGGCAATTCTTTTTTCGGGTTATGGTGATGTCGTTGGGGCAGTGGTGTGGACCTCACCACTCTTCTGCACTTGCAATTCGGTCACCCGAATTGCAGGAAATCCCAGTCCTCTTTCATTTGTTGAGTAAAAAGGTCTGAAGGAATTCGAGTCCGTACTGACCTAGAGTGCAAGCAACTGTTGACTAAATGTATTTCCTCTATCCTTCGGCTCGTTCGACACCGCTTACTTTGTGACGGCGAGTTTCTGACAAATTTCAGATTTACTGACATCGCATTTCATTTGTTGAGTAAAAAAGTCTGATTATAACGAAGCTGCGGATAATGTGGTTTGACTGCGGATAAAGGATGGAATGTGAGTTGACGTGATGAGTAGAAGTGATAAAACAAAAGCAAGTGCCACCGTACTGTTCAAGTACTTATAGCTATCCTAGCCAATAGATCTGACACTTTGGTACCGCGGATCAGATCTATTGACATGACCTTACAAAAGAAGGGAAGTAGGAACGCATAAAAAAAACAAGGGAAATTGGCAGTTTAATCCCTGGGTTTTCCCCCTTTAGCGATTCGATCCTTAGGAAATAAATCCTAACAAATTACTCCCCAAACTACCATCATTTGACGTTAAGAGTAAAAGTAAAACTGATAAAACGACGAAGTGAGAACATCGACAAAGAGGAGACTCTGACCTGACTTGAGTGTGCCGAGTCAATACCTCCTTGTTCTTCAATTCATTCATCGTTAGTAATTTTTTGCTGACTATTCTTTCTACAGAAGATATTAAATTCTGTGTTTGGCCGAAACTGATTTTTAAACTACAGATCAGTGGCGCTTCACCATTAACTCATTCAACTGCCTTCCAATTAACTCATTCAACCACCTTCCAAACACATTTGGGCATACGTCGATGACGCGTGAACGACAGCCTTCGCTCCCAAAACGAAGCGATTGGGAGGGGATTTCCACAAAAGATTGCACATCTCCATCTTCCATCTCCAAGGCGAAGAAGAGGTCTTCCGGCACACGCTCCAACAGCACGGCACCGACCACTCGAATTAGCAACTCCCGGGTCCAAGTGAGTGTCTCCGTTTTGTTTACTCCATCATTCTTTTTTGTTCTTGCGAATTGGGTTCTTGAATAGTTTGGTAAGTAGTTTTTTGATATGGGTTCATAGCTTGGTAGTTTTGTCAATAACTGAGCCTCATTTTTTGAACACCTCCAGTCCTTGACCAGACTGTCTAGAAAGTCTCTTCACAGCAATGTTCATTCCCGGCCAAGATACCATGCAGAAACGCAATCCATATATGTCTTTAGTTATCGGAAATAAAAACATACTTAGTAGAATATAAGCAATTTCATAAAGCTCCAACAAAGACAGGAGACAACAACAAGTAATTTGGCTAAAAGGTAACCCCAAATGGATCAAGTCCTCATTTACCGATTTGAACTTCCTATTTCCATATTTATGCTCTATTGAGAAATCAAAGGAAAAGGAATAGTCTTGGGAAGTCATCCTGTTTCATGGAATTACCTTGTAAACAGGCCCGAAACCACCCTATCCAAGCTTATTTTCTTCAGAGAAATTATTTGTACGTTGCTATTGTTATGCAAGAAAAACTGAGCTGTGGCAGTTCTTCATCCTTCATTCCTCACTATTTGTCCTGACGTTTTATGTAATGCAACTCCTGCTACATTAGATCCTATTTGAAACTGGAACTGCTCCAGAATCCTTCTCATGCGGTCTTGGTTCCATGCTTTTTGAGGAAAAGGGGGGAAGAAACACAAAAAGAATTCAATTTACTTGACAGTAGCACAATCTCAACTCTGCAACGACATAGCATAAATGGGGTACCTCTTGAAACATAATTTCTCCATCTTAAGAAACAAATAGAGCCATTATGATGGTTAGTACCACAGAAACTAGTGGAATTATGACTAACCACATCTTCCTGTTGTTCTGTTCACCTGAAAAGAGATTCAAACATCTCAGTTATGCACATTGACAATAATATATAGTGGATTCTTGCGAATTGCTTGCTGGTACTGTGGTTTACAATGCTTAACTTTTTAAATGCAGAAGAAGAGGTGTTCCGGCACACGTTCCAACACCACAGCACTGATCAAGCTGAGCGGCTCCCGGGTGAAAGTGAGTGTCTCGAATATTGAGGTTTGAATTGATAAGCTGCAATGTAATCTAGAAAGACTTCACTTAGCTATTTGTAATGTAGAAAAAATTGGACTCTTGCTTAAATTGGCGTCGTTGCTGAAACAATGTAGGTACGCAGATAAATTGAAATCTTGCATCCACAGTTCACATTGCGTACAATAGTATTGGGATTGAGATTTACCAGTAAACTTAACTGGATTTTTCTGGTCCAAATTGAGTTTTTAAAAATTTGGATGATGTTTTAGATGTAAAATGTCATATGTACTAAATGCACATTTCTTAATGTCCATTTCCGCTTCTCAGTTGTCTGAGGCCTGTTGGGTGGCTGGCCGTGTTTATGTGATGTTCATTTAATAATAATTAGTCCTATTTTGTATTTTGGTCAATATACTTGGATACAGAAGTGTGAGTTCCTATATATGTTTCCAGCCATATACTTGAGAATCTGCTTACTGCCATTTTCCAGTGAAACGTGTAGCTTTTCTGAACACACAAGCATTTTTTTTCATTCATTGACGTTTCCGTTTGCTTTTTAATCTTTTCATTCATTGACGTTCATTTTTTTTTGCTTTCTCACTCATCATATAGTTATTTCCTAATGACTCCTACCCTTTAACACGTAATTTTTTTTTTTTTGTAGAAATGCCAAGAAACCAAACGGTTTCGGCGCCACGGTTGTGCACACGTCTATCGTATGGATATGCTGTGGAAAGATTCAGCAAAAGGAAAAAAGGTCAAGTTGGAGGCTGCGGCCTGCGATAGCGACTCTCTTCAAAGGCACGGGTCGCTTGGGGGGTCTTCTATGGGCTCCAATAGTGTGCCCCTATGACATCCATGGACACGGGTTCGAGGAAGCGCCGTTGGCGGGCTCAGCGGGGGCTCTGAGTCATCGCTCGACCGGGAAAGCCCCGGTGATTGATGTAAAAATGACGAATGAACAATTGTTTGAATATTCGGCAGAGAAGCAAAGGCGCTGTCAGGGTAGCTTCACGCAGACGTCGATGTACCCGTAGGTGACTTTGTTGCAGCGCTCGAAGCGGTCCAGCCCAAGCTTTCCCGGGAACAATTCACCCGAGCTTACATACAGCTTGGGACTAATAAATATTTGCGCAAATCATTCTTAGCTTTGCCTGATGAGCGTCGGGGGGACGTTGCATGGGGTTGTAAATAACCCCATTAATTCGGCCACGGCTTGTGTAGATAAGTGAGTCACTCCTGTTTCCATAAGATACTGCGCTGCATTTTCAATTTTTCTATCGTTGTTATTACTAGTTTGTTTTTTCGGTTTTCGACAATATGGTTTGTGTTAATTTGATGTTGCGGCTAATTGTTCTGCGTTGTCAACATGCTATTTTTTTTTGCGCTGCGCTTTAATTATTCAAAAATTTGTCCTTGAGTATTCTTTTTTACAAAAACACATTTCCGTCAGTCCAAATAATTATGCTCTCTACCACGTGTCAGCAGCCATGTCCGGGGGTGCTTGACTAAATGGCGCTAAGTGATGCCACGTGTCATCGTTGCTGACGTGGTTTTAATTAGTTGGACAAGTGTTTTTTGTATTCACTTTTGTTTAAAATTAAAAATTAAAAAAAAAAAAAAAAAAAGCCCGGTTTCCCGGGGGGTCTTGACAGGATCCCCAGTGGAGACCTCGGCCTGGACTACCTGGAGGGGGAAGACGAGGGGCAAGAAGCGGCGCCAGTGAAAGAGCAGTACGACCCGGACCTGGGTAGCCTTTCCAGACCGATCGAGCAGAAAAAGCTGACCGAGCAGAGCAACCTAAGCAGACCGACCAATCAGAACAGGCTGACCGACCAGAGCAGCCCAGGCCGATCGACCTACCAGGACAGCCCAGACGCGCTGACCGATCATGAGCCCAGCGATATTTATGCCAGCAGGTCGACCAGTCAGTCGCAGACCGACCAGGACCAGCTCAAGACCCGATCAGAGCGAAGCGGCAGCAGTCAATCTTCTAGATTCGCACGTCTCCGAAAGTCTAGAATATTTCCTTTCCTTTTTAAGTTCGGTTTATTTAGGCATGTATATCAAATCTACGTGATCGATGGGATTGATTTCCAACGAGCGGCGATTTGATTTATATTTGATTTTGAGTCCATTAGGGTTTTGTAAGCACCGAAGGATGTCTATATAAACACCCCTTGGTGCAGTTGAGTTGGGCATTCAGAGTCATAGAGTTTACGAGAGCCTGAGAGCTTTTGTTGAGTGTTTTGGCCGAGCATAGGCACGTATATGCTAAGTCGGTTTCAGGGCTAATAACCTTGTTACTTGGGATTCATTTTAGGCTAATAACCTAGTCTGGGTACCTTTTCTTGGGCTAACTAACCCTTGATCGGGATTGTTTCTTGTTCTTGTGGGTCGGGAAGATCGTGTGGGTATTGCAGCGGCTCAGCTGGCGCGGGGGGAAAAGTTGGTGCTTGTTTTGGGTTCCTTGACCGGGGACCTTAACAATTTGGTGCTTTCATTGAGAGGTGATTACTGGAGGTAAACACGAGCAAGGGGGTTCGATCTTCCATTGGGAGAGAACCCAAGGTCGGACGTATTGTCCCAAAAAAGTTGTTCGTGACAAGTCTGTGATCGGGAGGGGTTCGATCTTTCTTGGGCAGAGAACCCGAGGTCGGACGTATTGCCGCAACCATATTCCATTGGAGGCCGGATCAAGTACGATGCCATTGAACCGAGATCGATTTCAAGCTCTGGAGTCGTCCTCTAATTGGATGAAAGACAAGATGGAGGAGACCACCACAACCATGGCTCACATGCAAGGAGCCATAGACACGGTTAGCCGACCAGCTGAA
>CM025852.1:6847807-6861059 GCA_003952965.2 Morella rubra
GCTAACAAGGCTCTTACACCTTTGTATTCCACGGGGTCTTGGAAGGGAAAGGAGGTGGCTGCGGTCGGTGTTGGAAAAGCACATGGATGTACACTTTTCTCTCAAAACGACAAGCAGATTATGTATGGGTAAAAATGGAGCGCACCGTTTCAATCACCGTTTCCTCCAGTTACGAAGGAACCGTCTGAGCAACAACAACATCAGAAACATGTGGACGAAAATATGAACATCCTCAAAGAGATATACCTGTTGGTTTCTTGTGGTGGTCTGAGGTAACGATTTAGACATTTGACTCCCTGAGGTATTGGTCAAGCCACGTTAATGGCAATCCCACGTCAAGCCTATCACGTCGCGCCACATGTCCTGTCTTGCTTAAGTCGGTCTGCATGGCTGGGCTGTCCTGGTCGGTCAGTCTTCCCTGCTCCTGCTCGGACAATATTCATGGTCGGTCGGTCGGCCTGCCCTGATGATCAGCAGCGCATTGGTCGGACAGGACATGTGGCGCGACGTGCGGCATTAGCGTTTAGTCAACAATTGCTTGCACTCTAGGTCTGCTGACCGATGGAAGGGCATATTTTAAATCGAAAGGTTACCTCAGGGATATAAAACAAACTTTTCTTACCTCAGGGACATATTTGCAAAATAAAAATACCACAAGGGGTATCTGTGTATTTACGCCCTGCATTTTCGACACCGCCATACTTTGTGACGGCGAGTTTCTGACATCGCATTTCATTTGTTGGACTAAAAAAGGTCTGAAGTGATAAAGGTCTGATTATAACGAAGCTGCGGATAATGTGATTTGACTGACCAGCGGACCAGCAGACCCGACCAGTAGACCAGCAGACCATAACAGATTAGTGAAACGGTGAGTTTTGATTATTTCGAATGACATGGCTGCTGACATGTTAAGAAGATGATGTGGTAGAGAGCATCGTTAATTATTTGGACGGAGGAGTGACGGAATGGTGTTTTTGTAAAAACAGGAATACTCAAGGACTAAATTTTTGAAAATTGAAAGTGAAGGACTAAATTGCAAAATCACCCAAAACTTAGGGACTAAAATGCCAATTTCCCTATTTTTGGCAAAACTATCTCTTTGGTAATATTGCAACCAATTGATTCAGTTTATATCGGAATATTTGGTCCCACGTCGCAGTTACGAAGAATAAAAATAACATTTTATAAAAAAAAGTTGATTTGATTAATTCTGGAAAGGAAACAAAACATTCGGGACCAGGCCATTGCCTTGACACATGTACTCGTGAAGGCGTTTGAACACCCAATTTACGTAGCATGTTTTGCAGAGATCTTTCTTCTGGCCTTTTCTCCCGCGATCCGACATGAAAGGGGGGTTATAGCCGTCTGGGCAAAGGATATAATTGTCCACGCGGAAAATCAAACCGCCGTACCCAATGTGGTGTGTCAGCCACCCCCGCATGATGTTTGTTAGCGTCCGCATTCCTTTTCTCCCGAGCTGCATTCGCAAATGCCAGATCATATTTCGAGCTTGCATGCGGAATGTCTCTTCTTTAGCAGCATGGTATAGGATGGCCAAGAAGATGCGTGCTGATTTGTGTCCTTCTGAAGCTGATGCCCTCAGTTTGTCGATGGACATGAAGGTCACTCCTTCTCGGAGGTGTCGGGCCACTTCCATGAACACTTCGTGATTCGCAAATGCCAGATCATATTTCGAGCTTGCATGCGGAATGTCTCTTCTTTAGCAACATGGTATAGGATGGCCAAGAAGATGCGTGCTGATTTTGTGACTGACCGACCAGGACAGCCCAGCCATGCCTTTCCGAAGTGCATGCCCTCAGTTATGTCGATGGACATGAAGGTTCACTCCTTCTCGGAGGTGTCGGGCCGCTTCTACAAACACCTCGTGAGGGTTTCTTGCTTCGCGACAGAGTTGCTTGACCTTGTGCCAGGTAGGGGTCGGCAACCAGGGAGTGCAGTAATCCTCCAGGTTCATCCTTTTGAAGGACAACTCGTTCGAGGCTGCGCGGTGGAATTCTCGAGACACCAACTTGAACTGTTTCCAATCGTCGGCGTCGCGTTTCGCCACATAGCTGGCAATGATGATGAGAACATCGAGGGGGAGGTATTGAGCCGATTGTTCTCCTTTTTGCTTGGCCCTATGGATCCTCTCATCACGCCCATAAATGGTATGTTAACACGGCAGCACCCTTATTCTATCCTTTCATCCGGAGCTGCCGTAACAAACGACTGACTGAAAGCTTAAAAAAAAATTTATAAATACCACACTAAATTTTAACGTCTTTTTAAAAAATTCACTGGGTTTTAAAAAATTTCAAGATACTCGCCACCTATCGGAATCCACCGAAGGGTTTAAAAATCTCTGTTCAAAAATCTCTGTTCTGATCTTTCGACTACAAGAGAAGGGTTTAAATAGCAAAGCTTAGAACAACCCTCCAAGCATGAGTAAATGAAAATTACATCTTCCAAAATATTAATCGAGACATAAAAGACTCTTAGGGAAATGAAAAGACAGTTGAAAATCCAAAAGAACAAGCTAAAAATAGCAAACTCGTCAAAAATTCGCTGGACCTCGGAATTAGCTGCCAGCCTGACCTCCTTGGAGTAATTCAATCATAACTTCGTCCAGAAAACTCCAAATTGTACGCCGTTTGATGCGTTGGAAACTAGACTCGTAGAGCTTTCCAACAAGCTAGTTCGAACAGAAACCCTTTGTGAATCATTCCAGACTTTAATTTAAATCTCGACCTTTTGTGCTGACCGCACCGGTGTCAATTTTATTATTATTATTTTTGCCCTATTCTGAAAAGCGTTCAAAGAGATCAAAGTTCATCATCGCTTGTCAACATCGTTAACAAATACCACCTTTTTATGCTAGAATATGTGCTGTGTTGCAACTTGCCTCGTATGTGTTTAGTTACACTTGGTGCTTTTACATGGCTAGCTAGTTGACCAGTAAGCTGGACACGTGTACAGAATAGAACAGTTTTATTCTGCCTTTTTATAATCTTCTGCAATGTGGTTGGGATTTACATTCTTAATGAAATACCCAAAACGTAGTGATCCACGAAACCAACAGACAATGTACATGTTGCGTGTGGAGGCCCGAGCTACTCAAGCCATTCAAGCTAACCATAAACTCATGGTAAACTTCCAAGCAAAAGATGATATAATCGCTCGGCTCACTCAGGAAAAAGAAAATCTGTCTATTCAAGCTCAGCAGACTATAGAGACTCTTAAGGCGTCACTTGTTCAGGCAGAGAATACAGGGTTAATACTGAACCCCGAACCATGAACCCTGAACCCCGAACACTTAACCCCGTATCTTGAACCCTGAACCATGAACTCCGCATACCGAACCACAGACCCTCATCCCCGAACCTAGAAACTTAAACCCAGAACCTTGAACCCTAAACTCTGAAACCTGAAGCCTGAAGCCTGAACCCTGAACCATGAACGCCACATCTTGAACCCTAGACCCTGAACCCTGAACCCGAACCCTGAAACCCTGAACCCTAACCCTAGACCATCGACCCTAAACCCTTCACACTAGACCTTGAACCCTGAATCGTGAACCCCGAACCCCAAACCATGAACCCTTCACCCAAGACCCTGAACACTGAACCCTAAACCCTCGACCCAAGACCCTTGACCCTGAACGCTAAACCTTAGACCCTGAACCGTAGACCCTAAACCCTGAACCCTGAACCCTGAGCCCTGAACCCTAAACCCTAAGTCTTTGCTCGAGCTGCTATTTCGATTATTTAGATTCCCCTTTCTCCAATGCTCCTACCCTAGAACCTCAACCCTGAACCCTAGACCCCGAACCCCGAACCATGAACCATTAACCCTGATCCCTGAACACTCAACCTTGAACCCTGATCCCTGAACCCTGAACACTAAACCCCGAACCCTCAACCCTAGACCGTCGACCATATACCGAAGACCTTAAACCCCTGAACCTTGATTCTTGAACCCTGAACCCTAAACGCTTAACCCTAAACCCTAAATCCTGATCCCTCAACCCTTATCCCTTGAACCCAGAACCCATGATGAACCCTAAACCTTGAACCTTGAACCCTGAATCCTGAACCTTGAATCCTGCACCCTGCACCTTGAACCCTAGACCCTTAACCCTGAAACCTGAACCCTTAACCCTAAACTCTAAACCCTGAATCCTAAAACCCTGAACCCTAAACCTGAACCCTACACCCTGAACCTTAGCCCACCCTGAACCTTGAAACCTGAACCCCGAATCCTAAACTCGGAACCCTGAACCCTCTACACTCAACCCTGAGCGCTACACCCTGAACCCTAGACCTTGAACACTGAACCCTAAACCCTAGACCTTGAACCCTAGACATTGAACCCTTCACCCTACACCCTAAACCCTTCACCCTACACCCTGAACCCTGAACCATTAACCTTGAACCTTGAACCGTGAACTGTGAACCATGAACCATGAACCCTTAACCCTAACCCTAACCCTAAACCGTGGTTCTCCTGAATCCGTGGATGTGATAGGGAACCGTGGTTCTCCTAAATCGTCTTAATTTTTCTCCGTTTGTTTGTTGAACGAATTTTGAAGAGAATTCTTCGGATTTTTCATTGATAATAAACGGTAATACAAGACATGACGTCATAATGTATATGTAAACACGTGAAAACAGGCAATAAGGGGGTATTACGCGTAATACTTTCTGAGGTGCTTCGAGTCCCATGGGTGTTGTGCTTTTCCTTGGAGGTCCTCTAAATAGTATGTCCCCGGTCGCTTGGATCTGACGATACAGGATGGACATTCCAAATTTGGATGGAGCTTGCCTTGTTGTGGGTCTTTGGTCCCTGGTAACATCTTTTTAAGGACTAGATCTTCGGGGATGAAGTGGCGGGGTTTGACCTTGGCATTGTAATAATTCGCAACCTTCTGTTTGTATGCTTCCATCCTGAGCGTTACTTCTTCCCTTCTCTCGTCCGGTAAGTCAAGATCCAGCATCTTTTCTTCTTCATTGTTCTCCAGGGTGAACATCATTACTCGGGGCGAGAGAGCTCCGATTCCGATCGAGATCACTGCTTCGGTTCCGTAAGTGAGGGCGAACGGCATTTCTCCAGTGGCTGTTTTCATAGCTGTGCGGTATGCCCGTACTACTCCAGCAACAGCTTATGGGAAAATCGAACACTCGGGAGAAACATGTAGGCCCATTTGGGGTGTGTGTTTCATTCATAAGGAATTTGAGTTTGGTAGATATCCATATATGCTCAATCGAGTGGTATTATGGTGAGGGAGCAAAGAGTCGAGTTGTTTTATGCAAAGCTCTGTGAATCTGTGAGAGACGATCGATTAGAGGGAGGAGGAAGATCGATTAGCGCAAACAGAGGGAAGAAATCGCTTAAGCAGGGTGAGTTTGCTTAACTAGGGTCTAATTTCTTAACCTGGCTTCATTAATTGACCTGGCAATTTTGTGACCATTAGATGCCCAAGTTTAGATCTAGGCCATGGATGTGAAGAATGGGGATAGTAACCGAAGCCGCCTCGAAGAGAAATCTTTGAGGCGGCCCAACGAGCCAAAAGGTGCGCAACCGAATTTGCACCACTATTAACATGTACGGCCCTCCACTCCTGCATATCACCTAAAAGATGATGGATGTTAGAAACAACATTGCTGATTCTCCAATCCGTTATTAGAGGAAAACAATTTACAGCCCGCACCACTTCTGAAGAATCGCATTCCAGAACTACTCGCCCCCAACTACAATTCTTGGCCTTTTCAACTCCCATCTGAGCTGCTATGGCCTCCCCAACCAACGGATGACCAGGCCCCACTTTCTGCACCCAAGCTCCCACTACTCGCCCAAGATTATTACGAAGCACAGCTGCTACCGCAGAAAATTCCTCTCGAATGGCACAATCAGAATTGATTTTAATAAACCGAGGAGGAGGAGGTTGCCATCTTTGACACCCTGCTGATGTTTTGGTTTCCCAAGCTTCAGAATGTTATCGACCAAGCCGATTAATCTGTTTAGAATGGAGCTGCACCTCCGTAGACTTATCATCACGGACTTTTTTATTCCTAGCTGCCAATATTAAATCAGCCATATTTGTGGCAAAAATCTGGAAACGATGCATCTCCTCAACAGGAAGCCCAAGCAAAGCAACTGGATCAATAATACAATGAACCCATTACTGCATAGACATATGAGCATAAGCCTGCGAATCCATCTTCCAAGGAGACTGACGCCAGATAATTCTATCAAAAACACAATCCAGTAGGAGATGTTGACTAGTTTCTACCCCACACTGACAGAGACCACAAAGAGCATCCGCCTTCTCACTACTCCCACCAATTCTTTCAGCCACCTTACCTCTTGTAGGAAGGATGTCCCATGCAAGTTTCCACAATAGAAGCTTGAGACGATCATGGAGCTTGAGACCCCATAGCCTTTTCTACGTTTTCTCCACATAAGGAGAATTCAGATTATACCTCTGCTGGACCAGGGCACCACACATGGATTTTGTTGAAAAGTTACCCGAGTTATCAAGAATCCAAACCAGTGCATCACGTCTACTATCAGTCTGGAGAGGAACTTTTAAAATCTCAGCCACCGAGCCGCTAGAAAAAAGCTGCTCCAACTTAACCAAGTCCCAACGAGGAGGCTCGAGTAGTATAAAATCTGCCACCATAAGCTCCTCATCCTCAACTCCCCCATAGTCTATTGCCTGCGGAACAAAATTGGGCAAGGAAGGAATCCACGGAGCCTTCCATATATTCCCGGGTATTATGACCATCCCCTATAATATTGCAAGCACCAATTTTAAGATGGGCCAGCACACTGAAAATACTTTGGCTGGCTGGCTGGCATGCCAGGCATGGGTGTTGCTGGGGCGCCATGCCTTGTCAGAGGCCTGGGCGCTAAGTTTGCGTGTTGATGCCATGGCATGGTTGTGGTGCTCTTGCTACGTGAGCGGTGGGCGTGTCAAGGGTGCCCATGGGTGCCAATGCCGCCTCATCTTGGCACCTATCCTCCCAATCGTGCCTGTCACGGCCCATGTCATCACTGGGACCCTTTCATTCCCTTCCTTAAAAGTACCCTTGACCCCAAGGGTAACCTTTGGAAACTTTAGAGGCCATGCCATCATAATCCTCCCAAATAATCTCCTCTCTAGGTGGCCCACCCATACTCCAAGTAACCAACCTACCGTCTAGGGTGAACTCCATACTCCTCCCACTATAGTCAAACATGATCTTGCCAATGTCTTTTAACCAGCATCACCCAAGACCACATCCAACTTGTCCAAGGAAAGCACATATAGATCAACAACAACATGCATACCTTGGACATCAATTGAGGCCGCCTTCACTATTTCTTCACATCTCATCCTTCCTCTATTGGCAAGCTTCACCTCAAAGGCCTCTATCTCCTCTTCATGCAAGCCTGCCTTAGTAACAAGGTTGGTGTTGATGAAGTTGTGGGTAGACCCACTATCCACCAATATGGTGATATCATGCTCGCCCATCGAAGCCGTGAATGTCATGGTTGAGGATTTCTCAATGCCTGTCATGGCATTCAGCTCACTATCACTAGTGTGCTCTCGCTTGACTCCTCTTCGCCCTCATCAAGGATGAGCATGAGCTTGGCCTTCTTGCATTGATGTTCAGGACTCCACCTTTCTCCACAGTTGAAGCATAATCGCTTTTTGAGGTACTCAGCAAGCTCTTCCCGGCTAAGCTTCATTAAGTTATTCTTCTTCTTCCTTGATTCTTCCACAACCTCTTTTTCCTTCGAAGGCCTCTCGGATTGCAAGGTTTCATCTTCCTTGCTATCTGCTTCCTCCTTGGCTTGATTCTTCTCAAACCGGTGGCTATCTTCAAGGATCTCGGCCATCCTCATAGCTTCTTGCAATCTAGTGGGCTGCTTCAACTTGAGCTCGTTAGCTATCCAAGGCTTCAACCCATCCATTAAGGTGCCAATGAGTGCCTCCTCGGACCAACCCCTCACTAGAGTTTGGAGTTGTCGAAACTCCTCCACGTATGTGTGCACCTTGCCCTCTTGCTTGAGTTTGGCCAATTGGCCATGATGGTTGACAATGGGCGAGGGCCCAAATTGCATAAGTTGCTCCCTTTCGAAAGTCGTCCATCCGAGCCTTCTTCTTTCTTTCTCGTATTGGGCTCGAATCCATCTCCACCACTTGCTTGCTTTGCCATCCAGATAGAAACATGCGGTGGCCACTCTTTCTTCCCTTCTCACTTCATAAACATGGAAGTAGTGCTCTGCCTTATCAAGCCATTCATGTGGATCACCTCCACTAAATTTTGGGAACTCTATCTTCGGTTTCCTAGGTCCTCGGTTGTGAAACTGATTTCCCTCTGCACTGCCTTCATCATGATCACCTCTACAGGTTCTAACGAATCATTCGAAGAGTCGAACAGGTTGTCGAAGTTTCTAGGCTTAAATGCACTAGATACCCCTGTGGTATTTTGATTTTGCAAATATGTCCCTGAGGTAAGAAAAGTTAGTTTTATATCCCTGAGGTAACCTTTCGATTTAAAATATGCCCCTCCGTCAGACTCCGTTTAAAAAATTAACGATCGTAGGTTTGCTGGTTTTATGGTCTGCTGGTGGTGGTCTGCTGGTCTGATGGTACGGTGTGCTGGTCTACTGACCGTTAATTTTTTAAACGGAGACTGCTGGAAGGGCATTACACACTAGGTAATTCCCTGTGAGGGAATTCGAGTCCGTACTAACCTAGAGTGCAAGCAACTGTTGACTAAATGTATTTCCTCTATCCTTCGGCTCGTTCGACACCGCCTTACTTTGTGACGACGAGTTTCTGACAAATTTTAGATTTATGACATCGCATTTCATTTGTTGAGTAAAAAGGTCTGAAGTGATAAAGGTCTGATTATAACGAAGCTGCGGATAATGTGGTTTGACTGCGGATAAAGGATGGAATGTGATTTGACTTGATGAGTAAAAGTGATAAAACGACGAATTGAGCTTATCAATTCAAATCTCAATATTCGAGACACTCACTTTCACCCGGGAGCGCTCAGCTTGATCAGTGCTGTGGCGTTGGAACGTGTGCCGGAACACCTCTTCTTCTGCATTTAAAAAGTTAAGCATTGTAAACCACAGTACCAACAAGCAATTCGCAAGAATCCACTATATATTATTGTCAATGTGCATAGCTGAGATGTCTGAATCTCTTTTCAGGTGAACAGAACAGGAAGATGTGGTTAGTCATAATTCCACTAGTTTCTGTGGTACTAACCATCATAATGAGCTCTATTTGTTTCTTAAGATGGAGAAATTATGTTTCAAGAGGTACCCCATTTATGCTATGTCCTGGTTCTGTGGTTTAGACCATGGTTTGAACCCATAACTGCAAATGCGCGTTTGGCGTGGTTCTGTTTTCTAACGGCATGTATACGTGTGACATAGTGATTGGATATTGTTACTGACTTTGCTTGCAACGTACACCTATCAGCGCTGACAACGCACACCTTTTGAAAACTGTGTCTGTCATCCTCTAGTACTTTGTAACGAGGCATATGCATAGGCTTTGTCGGACGCTACTGTAATGGTTACACGTCGGGAAGAAGCTTGCATCTTGGTTCCTCTCCCTCTCCATCTCTTTCTTTATGCTCAGGGACGTATATTCTAATTTATGCCAGCTGATGCTTCTCCAACTACCGCTTGAATGCCCCAGCGACCTCCTCGGATCCACGATCCTCCCCTAATAACTGCGGCATCGTAAGTTTGTGTATAACATTTACTACCCGTACATATTCCCCCCACAACCAACTCTCTGCAGCTCGCGAACCTCTCTGCTTTTCCTGCTCAGAGAATCGAATATCAGCAGATTGTAATCCCTCAACGATTCGACCCCACAGCAGCCCTTATTCATCCTGATTTCGGAGTCACCTCATTCTACATCTCCAATGTTGATGTCATTAGTCCCCATTGATATCGTCCGTCGTGTCAAATACTAGATCAACAGTCCGCCAGCCAACCATATTTGAAATCAAATCTTTCTTATTTAAGACAAGTTCATCTCCCTGCTCTACCTCTAAACTATGCCCACAACATTTAAACCGGCATCCAAACGATCCGTTGGCAGTCATTCCTCTGGAAACTGCGTCTCTTCTCTTCCCTCTGCAACCGTTGGACTGCCCAGAACACCCGATAGCCGAGATTCACAGGGCGGCCACCGGCGTCTTATATCTCCCCCAACAACAACTACGACGGCTCCCACAACGCGTTCTAAATCCAAGGTTTATTCTGAGTCTAACCTGTCTTATTTGTATTCACTACTTACATCAATGTGCCTATTTTACCTGTTCACGTTCTTTGCATGCAATATGTTCGATATATTACCTCCGTTAACTGAATGCCTTTACAGCCTATACAACAATGTGGTTGTTTTTTACCTATTCCCAGCAATATGTTCCATATATTTCCTCTGTTAATTGAATGCCTTTACAGCCTATACATTGTCCCTTGCTCCTTATAATTGCCATCGGATAATTGATTGCCCACTACATTCGTGGCTCCACTCCAACCCAAAATCAGCATTTCACGTGAACCATTTTGCTGGGAATAGGGATTTAAACAGATGTATAACTATAGCAGATGTTGTTTTGGGCTATGTCTACTCTGTCAACATTTTTATTTAGAGAGGTGACAACAACACATGTCAGCACCATGTTATATTCTTAGCTTCACTGCGTTTGTCTCATACAAACACTCCTCTGTATGCAGTGAGGGGTTGCAATTCATACCCTCAACAAAGTAGCCTTTGTGATTCTGTTTATCGTTAATTTTTGTCCTTTGTTTTTTATAGCCCTACAACCTTCGACCTCGATCGTAGATACCCCTCAACAACCGCAACATTCGCAAGCCCCCTAGACGTCGAAAATTGGTCAGTACTTATATTTTACTAAATTTCAATTGTGTCTTGTAACTTGTCCCACATTTTTTTATTATATATACATAGTTCCCACTAGCCACATCGTTTGTTGCTATTGACGAAAACAATAGTCATAACACTCAATGAATCTGACATTCGGCATTAAACTCTCAACAATCATTGCATACATGTATTTTACTGGAAGGTAATCGTGCATTGTAGGCAGTGGTCTATTATGCTTTTGATGAAATATACTTCTACGTTAAAGCCTTCCACATTTGTATACTGTTTGCGTTTGAAAATTACACACGTAACCTCTAGTGAAAATGTGACAGCCGCTACTCAACGATGGGCAAAAAGGGTATTAAAAACAAATCATTAAACACTCCATTCTACCGCATTAATTATATTGTACGCAGATTGACGAAAATGCCCTATTATTGCCATTTCACGTTGATCAGTGATTCGGGCGATTTTGTAATTTCAGCCCCTCTAAACTGACAACAGCAGTTGCCTATCTCCCGCTGAGCCCCTCCCCTTTGACGTGAAACGAAGCCTGCAACCCGTACTCTAACGGCAGGATGACTAGACGGCCGACTGAAAAACCCGTACTCCATCGTGAAGACGCAGCTGAACGAAGACTCAACCTTGTGCCGAACGTTGAAGCTGCTTTTCAGAGGAGGAGGAGAAGGGCCTCTGGACAACCCAACCACGTACCCCAGGCAGCCGAACCCGGTCTTCCTGCAGCGGCATCAGCTCCGCAGCGACGGCACCGACTACCCGCTTCAGTCTTCGCAGCCAGGTCAGTCCTTTTCACCTTTAGCTGCCTCTGTCTATCTCGATCTCCTGCTGTATCTGCATGGATGGTTGTATCTCCCAATTTGCCGAGAGAGAGAGAGAGAGAGAGAGAGAGAGAGAGAGAGAGAGAGAGAGAGCTAGATTTGTGGAAACTTACCGAGAAACAGAGGACCTGGTTCGGATGGCTGGTACTGGCATATCAAATATATTTGTGTTTGTTTTCCTGATTCGAGTTTTTGGTAGTGGTAGCCTGCTAGGGTCGGGCTTATCCTGACGAGAAAATCCTCTCATTCCCGCTTTCCCGCTTATTCTTGAATCTTATCAGTAGAAAGTCTGTTTAGGGGAGAGGACAGTGATAGAAAGCAGAGAGAGAGAGAGAGAGGGGAGACAGTGAAGGTATGTGGAAGGGACGCCCATCTCTAAATTTGAGGTGAGATGCAGAGATCCATTTGTGTTCTGTTCAGCTGTTCCTTGAGTTGAGTTCTTTCCGTGAATTGAGTTTGATTTAGATCCATTTGTCTTTTGTTCTTGGTTCCTTGAGTTGAGTAACAATATGACAATTTTGTGTCTACTAAGCAAAATATATGTTCGTTTTTCAAATGGAAGATGGACAGCATGATTAATTTCACAAAGTGCAAGCCGTAGTTAGACAATATGATTAAATTATCAAACCAAGTAGCTTTTTAGCAATCAATGAAAGTAGAGGGCTTTATGGTGTTGGTCCATCAATTTTCCTCTCCAGACCTAGTAGTCAGCTTGATACTTAAAGGGGTGTGCATCGGCTCATCGGATCAGGCCTCGGACGGGAGGCCGACTAGTACTCCATTCGGGCTCCTAGGTGGCCTGCTCAACCCAGCCGGCTGATGGGCTTCCATTGGGCTGGGCTTATAGGAAGGATTTTTTGGATTTTTCTACATTCATTTTTTGGGATATTAGAGACAGACATTGGAAGATTTGTTAATCCTTACTCTTAATTCTTCTTCTTCCTTTTTTTTCTCTTCAAAAGTAAATAGAGAGAGTTTATACAATTACTTGTGCTGAACAAGTCTCAGGTCCACTTTATGCTGCATATAGCTTGCAGCACATATTTACGGTGCCACCCAACACGAATCAATTTTGCAAATTTATTACCTCAACTCAAAATTTCTAGCCCCTAGCTGAATTTCATTTTCGCCCTCTCAAGTAGGAAACCATAAAACCTGGTTTGATTCCCTGGAGTAAATTATTAAGATATTGTGTAAGATATTGTTATTCTTACATTGCGCCAAAATCTTTGCTGGATGAGAACTTGGAGTACATAATCTTTGTTGTATGCACCAAAATTTTCATTGTGTAAGATATTGTTATTCTTCTTTGTATGAGAACTTGATTTCATTCAATTTGTATATGCAGCGCTATTTTCTGAGGTCCGGAAAAGAAAGGATCATTCAGGTGCAACCCTCATCCTTCACTGCAACCCGACGCACGGTGTGTAATCGAAAACACTCATTTTAAATAGGGCTCTTAGGAAACAACTTATTAACTACGCATGTGTAGATATTGGGTGAT
>CM025852.1:6862059-7045950 GCA_003952965.2 Morella rubra
TACAAAACACGCATAGAGATAACATTCTAGTACTTGTCCTTCCTAGGATACAAAAATGTCTAAAGGATTCTACACCAATAGTTGTGAGTATAAGCAAATTATTTTCCCAAATCATTTCTCTTAACATGTCCAGATTCCCCAAACACTATTGTTTGATCTCTTTCTCCCAAAAACAAAAATTTCAGAAAACCACAATAGAGTATATCTTCCAAACCAGAAGCAAGAGACGAGCATCAGTTCATTCAACGCATCCTTCAAAATCAATAGGAAATTAAACACTGGAGAGAGAGAGAGAGATCGAACAAATCCCAGCAATCCATGTTCCATTTTCCAGAAGAGAAACAAGCCTAATTAGTAATTAACAAGTTTAAATCCTAAACGAAGTAAAACTTAAAAACGCAGAAATGTACCGCAACCACAAGCGCCAACATTTGTAAAATTCAATGCGCAATTCAATTGTTTGATGCTCTTCAAATTACCTTCTTCCCCCTTTCTATGTATTTAACTGCCACAAGCTCCTTTGTCTTCTTATCTCTCACCAACCTTGCCACTCCGAAATTCCCTGAACCAAGCTCCTTCAATGGCTCATATCGCTCCTCCATCCCAACTCACGCAATTAACAATCACACACAGAGAATTACGACAACAAAAAATACGCCCTCACTCCAAAAGCCCCAGATATAAAGAGAAAAAGAAAAGAAACAGACCCAACAAATTAAAAAAAAAAAAAAGACTCCCGGTCCCGTATGGAAAGCCTAGACTCTAGAGACAGAGATAGAGTAAAAGCAAGAAGACCAAAGTATGACAAATTCCAAAGGTTCAAGAGATTGCAATAAAAACCCAAATGAAAAAAAGTGAAAAAAGGTTGTATCTCAGCAAGAAGGCCGCCTAAAAGACAGTTCTAAGCCCAAACAAAAAGCCAAACGAGAGAGAAAAGGAAACTGCTTTAAGAACACTTTGAGAGAACCTTAAAGGGAAAACTTTTCACTTCGTCGAACTTAACAAAAAGGTCCATATCATTGGACGGCGAAACAATTCAGGAAAGATTTAACAAAGAATATCCCAAGGAGTATCTGTTTTTAAGAGAATTAAAAGGACACGTATGCCGTAAAGTGTCGCTCAGAAGGACTTGACACTGAGGTTACTCGGTACCAAAAACTGTGTCTTACGCATCTGACACGCGGTTAATTTTCATTTGTTTTGGGTTCTGGGATGCGGTAGGCTTACGGTCCGAAGAGGACGCCGGACACATCGCTGTCATTCTCCGAATATAGAAATGGGCGAGCTAACGTTCGCAATGTGGGCCACCAGCCAATCAGTTGTTTGGTAGTTAGCCGTAGGTGTCGGTTCTGAGTCTTCTGACAATATTATCTTCAAATATTCATGGTACTCCGGGCTGTAGTGCCTCGTGTTTGAGTTGTAGAGGAGACTGACGCTCTTTTCAGTTATGTGAAAGCCAACGTCGTAGAAAAAGAAAAAAAAAAAAAAAAAGCCAACGTCGTTCAAAGAAGTGAACCCCTACATTAGTTAGAGAACATGCGAGGCACTTCCAAAACTTGTACTTTTTTTTTTTTGGGTAAATTTATGATTTTTTAAAGCTTAATTATTACTATAGTTCATATTAATTTTTAATAAATCAATCCATGCGGTACTTTAAATGGAACGAACTTTATGGTACATTTTTCAAACATAAAAATCATTTTGCTCATCAAAAATTAATCGATTAATAGAACATCGATATGGATTCTAGGAGGAGAGTCTATATTTTCGTAGTCAGATAATCTATTTTGAATCCTATTTTTGCTAGTGGACTAATTTATGGTGGACGAAAGGATCTATACATCTAAAAAATAGATCATAAGGACTAATTCATTCAAAATTATATTCGAAGAATTGATTTGTTAAAAATAAATATTAAATAGATTGTATCAATAACTCTACATTACGTTTGACAAACCAAAATTTTAACCCTTAAAATTTTATCATCATTACAATTATTTTTCTCTCTTCACTTTTTCACTTTTTCACCAACTTTTTTATTCTCTCTCTTCACATTTTTACCAACTCTTAAAATTTTACTCTAAAATTTTGTTTCCAAACGCTATGTTAAGTCTTTTTTTCTTTTTATAGGTCTCAAAGTCTTTTCTCTTTTCAAAATTAATCTTATTAATATAAGATTAAAGTTTCTAATAAATTTATAGCTTAACCAGTAAAGTTTGTTTATAGGAATAGTGTAACGAAATTTTTTTTAAAAAAAAACTAACGTAAATTACTTTGGATAATATTACCTTAAAACAATTAAAAATATTAATATAAATATAATTGTAAACATAGTCGAAGTTAGGAATTGGTTATTAAGAAGCCAATTACATAAAAATAAAATAAAATTACAGGACCAAAATGAATAAAACATAAATAAATTGTTAAAAATTCATTAAAATGCTCTAAAACTATGCTTTTTTTTAACCAATTTTGAGAGGGTTGGGGCCGTGGCCCCTTGCCTTCGTCCTTGGTTGTAAACTATCTCAAGATTCTTAACCAATTACTAAGAAAAAAAATATTTATTACTCTTAAAATCAATGATAGGATTACACTTGAATCATATAAGTTAAGCACACTCGATGAATAATTTATTCAAATTTTTATTATATAGAATTAGATCTGTTAAAAGAGAAAACTTATTCAGATATTAGTTAGTTTGTTAGGCTCACCCTCGTATCGAGGGATGATACGTATGGCGGCAGAAAAATGGTATTGTCACGCTCCAGAGTGCGTGTGGGGTTAGCAGTTTAGATTTTGGTGCACATAAAGGCGCATGTTAGTGGATCTTCCGGCTGTGTCTGCCGTGGAGTTTTCTGGGGCCCACATTGGATGGTAGGCAGCTGCCGTAAAAAAGGTGATGCGTTGCTTGTCTGCTGCTGAGGTGTAACTACACCTTGAAGGTCGCCATCATTGGATAATTTTAAAAGTATGTTCATCCAACCGTTGTGGATATATAACAGCAATTAGGGCCCTCGAGAGAATTTCATTAATTAGTTCAAGATAAACATTATCCAACGCTGATTAATTTAGGGGATTGCATATGGACAAATGGACGGTTTGGTCGACTTCCCTGCCAAAATGCTCAAATCTAATAAAAAACAAAATCTACCTAAATTAAACAAAAAAAGGATAAATAAACCCTTGATATTTCTTTTGGGTTAATTCCTTCGGTTTCCCAAGATCACCGAAAGAGGAAAGGATAAATTAAGAAAATAATTTCGTAATCGATGGGCCATGTTAATTTAAGCACTTGGTCACGGATGCTGAGAGAAGCTTAAGCTTTGAATTTAATTATTTTATTAGCATTATGTGCCTCTTGATGCCTAAAGTAATACAGAAATCGGGCATGGGATTATAGCATAGCCTTCATTTTCAAGGGTTACCTTTCAGCCATGCCGCTGAAAGGCTTAGATTTGTTATGTTTCACGAAGAAGACAATAGTTTGGCGTATTGATCTTTTCTTTGAAGAGAATGTGTTTAAGTATCTTTTTTTTAATTAAAAAAATTAGGAGTGCCAATCAAGATATCTGAAAAACTAATTACACCAAATAAGAATGTTTTAGTGGAAATTAATTGGTTTACACAGTAGAAGCAAATTTTAAAGTGATGTGCTGTTGCAAAAAACAATCCTTTAAATTTGTAGAAAATTTGATAGTGGTGAGAATATTTGCATATATTAGAATTTTATTGGTATTTGTAAAAAGTTTAGTGAATTCTTTTAAAAAATATTTGATTGTAGATTGATTTCTATTTGATTTTGTAAAAAGGTGTATAGAGATGATTTAATGAATTTTTTTTAAAAAAATTAGAGTTTGGTGTAAGAGTATAATAGAGAAGATTTGATAGATTTTTTTAAAAAATTATTGAAGTTTGTATGAAGAGAAGTTGGAATTTATATTAATTTTTTGAAATTTAAAATGTTTAGTCGTGAATTTTTTTGTGTTCGAAAAATTTAGTCAACAAAGTGGATAATTTGGATAGGCAAACATCTTAGCGTATGGAAATTTAAGATTGATCCTCAAGAGATGTTAAGAACTTCACAATTCCCATGAAACATCTTAAGTGGAGAGTGATGGATAGAACTTTCAAGCTATTCCTTGTTCTTCTTACGCCTTCCCTGACGTTGGAAATGATACTATTGACAAGATCAGACAATTGGTACAATTATTGGGTCCAGAAAGAAGTAGAGGGAAAGAGACAGAGTTGGTCTGAAGGATTGTACTATTCATGATTTTTGTGGTAACGAGTATCCATATTACACAAAGATTAGTGGAGAGAAGAGGAGGAGAGGGTAGGCTTTATGGTTGGCATATTTCCTTTTCGGTGAGGCTACTTTTGTATATGAGGATGCTGATAGTGCTTCTGAGGTCTGGAGTTTCCTTTTTCAAGTACAGAAGTGTTTTCTGCAGACCGATCCTACCAAAGATTAGGCCATCGCCCTTTTTTTTTGGTTTACCCTCTTGAGCCATTTAACGCATTTTCTAAACATCTATAGAAAATTATAAGTCTTTTCCAGTAAAAGCAACATATGGCACGTGAGCAAACCGAAGTATCCTCCAATGAGTGTTCTAATCTTCTCCCACTAGGCACAAATATCACATTTTGAGGACTACCCAAACAATAAGGACTAAAGACAGCATTTATTTTCAATCAAACTGCTGAAAACTTAACCCACTCCAATTTACCTAAGTGGTTGGGACGTACTTGGAATTGTATGGTTAGAGTCACTGAGTTTAATTCTTACGCGAGGATAAAATCAGTAACTTAAATAATAGTCTGATCTGTTCCGGGGTTTTCTCGTGGTATTAAAACACGAGACTTGCACTTTTCCACTCCTTTAATTTGCGGAAAGTGGCTGGGTGCAGTTTTTCATGGCATGCTTATGGAAACAACAATTATCTTATTTGAGAAGTCTTGAATCCAACTTGGCATGTATCATGTTTTATGCCTTCACAACTTGTTTAGTGACTCCGATCGAAATACATCATTTATTCTTGCATATGCGCATTGGATAAAAAATTTGCAACCATTTGTGGTATGCGAAGGGTAACGTGTATTTAGCAAAGAAGAAGACCATAGATGAAGTATGTTCATTAAATTGTACACAAAAAATATTTAGAGCATTCAAAAAAATCGAGAGTTTAACTCTCTCTTTTTCCTGAACATTATCGTTTCAATTTTAGTATTCCTGGGTGACTGGGTGGGTTCTACCGACAAGTTACTTTCGGAAAATCCGTATCATATAATCTTGCGAATGTAAATCATATTAAAAGGTCCCACCAATCAAATTCGCCTATTTTGAAATTGTTGAAGGACGGATTTAATTTCCATCAGCAAAAACAGGAAAAAGAAAAAAAGGAAATGTAGCCGTTGCCGAATGAATATAAAACGGTCTCATTTTCAAACACAAGCGATCGGGAGAGAGAGAGAGTTGAGAAAGCGACGGAGAAACCCGAGAGTAGAGAGATTTGGGTGAGGAAAATGGAGAGATCAGGAGTTACGGAGGTGTAGGCAAAGGAGGTCTACAAGAAGCTAGAAAGCCAGGAGAAGGAGCTCTGGGAAGGTGTACAAAGCGAAACAGAAGGAGAAGGGGAAGATCGTGACCATCAATTAGACTAATCGAATTTTTTTTCCTAATTTTGGTCTAGGTATTGCACGGTCTGGCTTTTTTGATCTTGATTTGATTTTTGAATTTGTGTAGGCAAAGGAGTAGGCATGCTTTATTTTGGGGACTGCCCTGAGATTTGAAGGTGAGAATTTCGGATGAGAAACTTCAATCTTAGGTACCATTGTTTTCTTTTTTCTTGCATAGCGAATATTAGTATGCTTCTCGTTTCTACACTAGGCTTTTTGGTTATCATAACCATCTCAGTGCTTGGATCTGTTTATTTATGATTTCTGGTTTCTTCTGCCAATTCCTTCTAGTTTTGGTTGTGCGTTTGAATTCCCTGTCCATTATCCAATTTATTGCCTCTCTCTCCTCCAAACTGTGTTTGCTTCTATGACAGCAGGTAACACATACCATAATAGTTGTTATATTAGTTCGTAGCTTTATTGTCCAGAAACCTCTTTCTGACATTTGTGCTCTGCAGAGTCTTGGTTGCAGAGAGTCAGTTGCACCTTCTATGCCGGCTTCTTTGGATTTTTTTTTCTTATATGGCGAGATAGGCTTGAAAGTGAATGAATTTCTTGCTCCTTGACGGGAAAAGGTGGAAATTTCACAATTATTGTTTTGCTGTGACCAGGACAAGAACAAATATTGAAGGGTGCTGCCATTGTTGTGGTCGAGTCTTTTTTTTTTTTCTTCGTGTTGTAGTTGGGTCAACAGAACAGATCAAGTTAGGATGGCCCTTTTGCTTACGTGGGTTTGGCTTTCTTCATTGAAATGAGGTAACCTTTCGGCCTTCCGTGGTTTTGCTCTTTCTTTTTATCTCCTCTTTTCGGAAGCACAACTCTGGGCCGGCAAACACTAGAATGTTGTGGATTGAAGTTTGAACTTTGACATCAATCATTACTGGAAACAAATATATGTCTTCAGTTGGTCCCTGTACTGTTTAATGTTGTTTCTAACTTGGCATTTGCTTATTTTAGTTGTAAGAGCACCTCCGATTGCTTTTTTGACAATTAGCACCAAATTATTTAAACATGAATGTCAAAACTAGACTTCAATGTCCATTGAGCTCCTGTAAAAAAAAATCTCGTGCTCTTATTTCAGACGAGAAGCACTCTCAACCTGAAACGAAAAAAGACTGGCACAATGATTTGGTTAGAGACGGGGAAAAACTAGAAACTACTTCAGAAACTAGAAAGGGGGAGGGGAAGAACACCTGTCTGTCATGATAAGTTCATTTTTGTCTATTTAAGTACGCCAGTAGCTTATGTCTTCATTCCACCTCTGTCAAGTTTAGCAATGTTTTTTCTATAAAACCCTGTCCCTGGCCTTCCTCATTTTTTCAGGAAGGAGGATTCTAGATTAAGCACTTAACTGTTACAGTTTGATGTGCAGTATTATCAACAACCTTTGTCAATATGCTAGACCCAGTTTTACTAAAAAATCTGGAATAGGACTAGGAAGGAGTTAACTGATAAATTATTTTGCCATCGTATTGGTCTGAGGAAATGAAAAGGCGGGGGGTTTTACACAGAACAAGCTCCAGCTCCTCGATGATATTGGAGGTGCATTTTTAGACTACTCTTTTACAGCTTTGATAGTGAAAACAACTCTTCTCGACGTTCTTTCAGATTGATTCAAGCACTGATTGAGGCTGTGTGACACCTCTTTTAGTCCAATTAGAATATTTTCTCTCGGGCTTGACCATCTGAATGAATTGCATTGAAATTTTATGTTGCATTTTTACCCCCTAAAATGCTGAATGAAACACTTGAGACTATCGCTTGATGGAATCACTGGTTCTTGTTCCCAATCCTTCCATCATATTCATGGATGGACCAACTTCAGGTTTGGATGCAAGAGAAGCTGTTGTTGTCCTATCCACCAACCAAGTGTACGTGTCTTTGATGTGATTGATGGGGTAAAACAATGTTGTATCATCGTTTCATACATGAGATGCAGTTAGAAAATTGAATTTACATTTGCATGTTTTCCTTTTTACAACTGAAGATGACTTCTCAATTCTTTTATCTGTGTGAATTACCACTACGTTTTGCTCCATGCAAGTTCGAAGATTACCTTTCTATTTCCTGGATTTTAATGTTCTGAAGGTTTTTTCAATTCTGAAGAGTTCATCCTTTTTCAATGACAAGGTACATACTCTTCCTAGCCTGTTTAGTAAGATTGAGGCATTTATAGGTGTACACTTGCATACCAATAGAGTAATCGCTCACTGCTTACTGTTAAGCATGATCTATGCATTTCTTGAAGTTATTTTTTCTAATAGGTGCCAATATCTTTAAAGCAATAGGTCTTAAGTTTAATTTTGTTTGTCTTCTCCAACTTGCAATTGTCTGTTTACTACATGGATGTTATAGAATAAGGAAGCTTCATGTCTAATTTTTGTTTTTGTTTTTTTTGTGACTTTGCATAGTTTCTCAGCAGAACAAATTTGCAAGGGATAAACTCTCCCCCTTAGTTTCTTGGTGGACTGACTCAAACATACGATAGGTGTTAGTGTAAATATCGAAAATCAATCTACCACATTTTCTAAACGATTTTTGAAAGAAAATCAAACAAAAAAAATAATCCAAGTCTCTTTGGAAACCATAAAGTTCTCCCGTTGAGAGAATGCATAACAGAAGACAGTAAGGTACTCTCAATTTTACAATCCTTAGTTTTTTGAAAATTTAAAAACCTATTTTTTATCCACCGATACTAAACTCATTTGGTTTAAAATTTAGACTAGGATTTTCACAACTTTAGTTTCAGTTAGGAAATATTTAGAGTTTACAAGGTTTGGAAGAAGATGTTAATTAATATTTAAGCATCAATTCTTATAGTAGAGTTGAACTATATTTAACCCATCAAGTGGAGTTAGGACGAGGTAATCTCAAGTATTAAGAGATATTTTGTTATTAATTTAGTCTCTCATTTCTCATTGCATAGTCGTACAGGAAATTAAATTTGATTTGATCAAGTCACTGGGTTGTCTGTCACCTAGGATCAATTATATCAAACTAGAGTGTCAACCGAGTTTTGGTAGAACGACCCTAGAGGAATGAGGTAGATCAAGTCATCAACTTTTAAAAACTTCATTTTTTTTTTTTGAATGGTTGTGTTGACTATTTCTGATGATGCCAAAATCACCAAGAGTCGGAGTCGATGAAACCTGAAAGGAAATAAGAAAAAGGAGGTTACATTGGATGTGGAGACTCCGATGCCAAAGTTAGATCTTGAGAAGTGTTTAGTCTAGAGAAGTAATTAAGCTTGAGAAAATATAATGGGGGTACTTGTTTTATAAGAAGGGGATGCTAGAGTCCTAAAGGGAGTCTAGTAGTATGGGCTTCAGAACTCCTTATCTTACCTAGAGTCATGAAGCCTTAAAGTCCTTATCTTTCCTGGAGTTCTAGAGAGAATGCCCTGTGGCTTTAGACGGGACTGCAGATGGGCTTGTATATATTATGGCCCATCAATAATCCCTCCCTTTAACAGGCTTGGACAGACCAGGGGTCTACCAGGGGCTATCAGGCCAATCTGGCAGCCTGATGGATATATTATGACCCATCAATAGTCCTTCTCCTTAAACAGGCTCGAGGAAAGTAAAGATCCTAATAGGTCTTTGAGTTATGGTTGTGGGGCCTGCTTGCTGCTGCTTTTTGTGCTCATGAGGGTTGGAGAAGCAAAGTTTGCGGGCCTGTTAGTGCGTCATGGGTTGCGGGCCTTGATGGGTTGACAGCACACGTGTGTGAAGGAAGTGAACGAAGGAAGTTTTGGGAAGACATTTAAGTTTTGGGCTTTATCTAGGTTTGCCTAATCAGTACACTTGAGGCTCGAGGGGGTGGAGATAAAGAGGGCTAAAATTGCGTGGGCCTGGAGAACATCGAGTAGCAGGCATAAAATGCGTGTCCAGTACTTGATCTAGTCTGCTCGTGACGTTTGAAATAGAACAGGGTGTGTAAGTGAGGAGACGTTTATCAATTGAGTGCCCTACAAGCCATCAAACAAACTGGTCTTCCATCCTTTCTTGCTATACTGTCGACATCCCTTTGCGCCATTTTACGTAGGTTAGCAAAATCGCCATTCTTCGGTAGCCCTTGAGGAAGTTTCTTGGAAGATGTCTTGGGAGTCGGAGCCAAGGGTACATTGCCTGTTGCCCTATGGGTCTCGAATCGTAAACCTAAACATCTGACGGAGCTGCGCGCCAAGTACGACATTCTGGTGTGGTGTCCATCATGATGCAAGTGCCAGATCCGAAAGAAAGGGTGGTATGCCCTGCCGAAGGAGAGATTTCATTTTTTGAAGACGTATTACACGTCGAAGCATGATTTTCCTTTTCTCGAAATATGTGGCAACTGCTATGCTGTTATTTTCTGTCCCCGAGCCAACTTACCCCAAATAGTTGGCATTGGCATTGAACTTTTTTGCTCTTTGGATAAAATCTTTGCTAAGGAGAATCCTTGTCATACCCTGAGCTTTTAAACATCACATGCATATTGTTTATGCTCTATGATTGGTAGTGAAATTAGGGGATATTTAGTGACTAGAGAGAGTATTTAGTACTTGAGAGACTAAGTTTGAAAACCTTGGTTAGGACATGATTTAGTGAGAATTGGAGTTCACATGCAACTGAGTTATTGTTCAAGAGATTGAGGAGTACGCATTGGATCAATTTAAATTTTTAAGCTAGTAGGTTGTCGTTTTTATCTCAAAACTTTGATTAGGACATGATTTAAGTGAGATTTGGAGTTCGCGTGCTACTAGGTTGTTGTTTAGAATGTCGTTGAGCTCATATTGGATCAATTTAATTTTTTAAGCAAGTAGGTCAATTTGTGGTGTCTCAAAAACCGAACCACATGATTTTTATTCTTTTAATATGTTGGGAGAATTATCCACGAGTTTATTGTGTTCAAATTTGGAGACTTTTTATTTTTTGGAGGCAAGTAGATCAATTTCTCGGGAGCAATTAGGTTGATTTGCGATTATCAGAATATTAGTAAAACGATTGGCAAAACTTAGTCATTAAGAAAGGAAATTTCGCTGCCCTAGAGAGTGACACATGTGAGGGCTGAATAGCATGACAAATCGAAGCTAGAAGCACGACAAATCGATGCAAAAAGCACGACCAAAAAGGCTAGGACCTAGGTAGCTCGAGGTGCCAACCACTGTTGGACCTAGGCGGCGACTCACCCAAGCTATAGTGAGAATTTCGGCCATAGGCATACTCAGCAGCTGCTTAGGATGGTTGGGTGTCGTCGCACGGTCGATGTAGCCTTTTGAGTCACCGAACTAAGCCTAGGACACATGTCGTGATGTGACGGATCAAGCTTGCCTATAAATAGAGAGGTGGCCGACCATTTAAACTTAAACGATTTTTTCTTGTTTGAGGCACAAGAATGCTCTATCCTTTGGACCATACACGATAAACAAGTGGGAACTGCTTAATGCTGCAAAACGAGAGAAATTCTTCTGATAAAAAGGAATTTAATTTTTGTCCAGGGCTACACGATAAAATATTGTTTTTCTTTGAAGTTATATTTAGCTCTTGGTTTTGCATAGTCATTTTTTAAAATCATTTTTTCTTTACAAGCAGCAAGAGTTGTCCTTTTACCCTGCATTGGCTTTCAAATTGCAGCTACTTCCTAAAAGTTCCTCTTTCATCCGTTTGTAAGCTGTTTGCCTAGATAGCTCTTATACCATGCTTTGAGGTAGGAAGGTAGAGTTCTAGATGAAAAACTTCATTGTCCTGCATGCTATTTATTTCTCCCAACTCAAAGTTTCTTTGCACATAGTCTCTTACATATCCATGCCTGGAGGTATTTATGAGAAGTTGTTAGCAAAACAATAAACTTAGTTGTTATGCAATTGCTCTTTCATTTCAATCTCTCTTTTCTTTTTTCAGTATGTTGTTATCCTTAATGTTCATAGGATAAGATATTTTCGATTAGTTGTTTGAGGTGCAATGTGTCAAATTTTTTGGGATGCAAATTGCAAATTGTGTGGTAGTTAGAAACTGCAAAGTATAATTTCTCCTTGTTTCATAGTAACAGTAAGCCTCTTTTACGCAATAAACAGCTATTTTTTCGGTAGAAGATGTTGGTTAGATCATAGATGATGACCACTGAGAACTAGTTTTTACCTTAGCCACAAAAACGCTCTATCCTTTAGACCCGACATGTGGGAACTGCTTAGAGTGGCAAAACGAGAGATTCTTCTGATAAAAAGGAAATTTTTTTTTTGTTCCAATGAACTCTGGTACCTACATCTCTTATGCAAATTTATTCTGTGTATCTTGCAATTACAACTAGCTTCCATCTTGTTCCTTGCATTTAAAAGCTATTTTATGTTCTTCTGACTACAGTTAATCATTATTGCTTCAATTACAAAGTCTGTTTTCCTTCAAACTCAATCGCTGTTGAAATGCTCGATCCAAATAATTTTTAGGTGGGGTTATTGTTCTATTTATTCTTCATTCTTCTTCTTGATAGATTTCCAGAAATTTCGCTTACCATATCAGATTATCAGCTTTATATACAAGCAGCAAGAGTTGTGATTTTTACCCTGCATTGGTTTATACAATCTCAGGTACCATCCTAAAAGAATGCTCTATCTTTTAGACCATACGCGATAAACACATGGGAACTGCTTAAAGCAGCAAAACGAGAGAAATTCTTCTGATAAAAAGGAATTAAAAAAAAAATCAGTGCTTCTCGCAATTACAATTAGCTTCCACCTTGCTGCTTGCATTTAAAAGCTATTTTATATTCTTTCTAACACATCATTATTGCTTCAATTGCAGAGTCTATTTTCCTTCAAACTCCAATGGCTGTTGAAATTATCCATCCAAATTATTAGGTGGGGTTATTCTTCTATACATTCTTCATTCTTCTTCTTGATAGATTTCCTTTCCACTACATTGGCATATACAATCCCAGCTACCATCCTAAAACGGTTTGTTATTCAATTGCTCTTTCATCTAATCTCTCTTTTCTTTTGAGTATGATTTATTTCTGTTTAGTTGTTTGAGGTGCAATGTGTCAAAAATTTTGGGATGCAAATTTCAAATCGTGTGGTCGTTAGATGGTGCAAAGTATAAATTCTCCTTGTTTCTTAGTAACAATAAGTCTCTTTTACACCAAATCAACTTTTTTTATAACCTGTCATTAATGGCAATTTTCTCTAGCTCTACTACATCGTTAATCAACAATATCAATAGTGACTAAAAGTAAGTTTTTCATTTAATCTACCTCTTCTTTTGAGTATGTTTATCCTTTATAATCTTTAGGATACTTAAAGTCCAACTCATTCTGACTATCATATGCATCTGCTTTTTTGGAAAAGTCCCACTTAGCTTCATTATCGTACGTATGTTGGCGATTATTCAATGCAACCAAATTGCTTTGTGCAATTTCTGATGCATTAAATTGATTTCCCGCAGACTGAGAGCTCCTTTTCTAGGTCTTTGTTTTGTTTTCTTCATCATCCTCCCGTTTGATCTTCCAACAAAATGGTCTGACTTCCTCTTCTATCTATTATGTGCTTTTTCTTCATTTCTAAATGAGGTCCTAGCTTCATGTTTGCCAAACATTGCTTAGATATATAGCAAATATGCTTTCCAACTCAAGTAATTAACATGTTAAAAATAAGGGGTAATTTCATAGTTCGCCCCTTAACTATAGCAAAAATCAATGTCGCTCCCCCTAACTATCAAAACAGATTTTTACGTCCTCTAAGTTTTCAAAATAATCTAGTCACCCTCCATCCAATTTTGGCATTAAATTCTCATCCATGTGCCTCCCACATTATATTCACCTAGTTGACTTTACGAAATTGCCCTCATATTCTCTGTCTCATCCGTCCACTCCTGCTTCTTCTTGTCTACAACATCAACGGCGAATCTTTCTATCTTAATTCAGAATCCAACTTCTGAAAATAACCGAGCATATAGAAAATAAACCAATAACCATGTTATCGAGGAACATGTCTTACAGTCTACAGTCCAAGTTCTTCCAGATTGCAACAAAAGCTATGAAATCTCAGGCCTATTCTACCATCGTACAACTTGATTCCCCTACTACAATTGATACCACTAAACCTACAGTCATCCGAGGAATCCTGAAGTTACATATAGACTAAAGAGAAAAGGTGGGGAAGGGGTGCTACAGAAGGGCTAATTGCAAAGGAGTTTACTAAGAAGGGGTGTTACATATAGGTATCACTTTTTACACATATCTTAACATATGTTATTTTTACATCTCACATTGATATTAAGAATCAAGTTTACTAATCATACAAGAAAAAATTAACTGTGTATCAAATATTGAAGTGCATGAAACATGTTTTGAGGTTTGTTTTGATGTAAACTTCAACCACCTCCTTTCCCTTCGAAGGCCTCTCGGATTGTAAGGTTCATCTTCTTTGCTAGCTGCTTCCTCCTTGACATGCTTCTTCTCAAATCGGTGGCTATCTTCAAGGATCTCGGCCATCCTCATGGCTTCTTACAACCTAGTGGGCTGTTTCAGCTTCAGCTCCTTAGCTATCCACGGCTTTAACCTATCCACAAAGGTGCCAATAAGTGCCTCCTCGAACCAACCCCTCACTAAAGTTTGGAGTTATCAAAACTCCTCCACATACGTGTGCACCTTGCCCTCTTGCTTAAGCTTGGCCAATTGGCCATGATGGTTGACAATGAGCAAGGGCCCAAATTGCATGAGCAACTCCCTCTTGAAAGCCTTCCACCCAAGCCTTCTTCCTTCTTTCTCATATTGGGCTCAAATCCACCTACACCACTTGCTTGCTTTGCCATCAAGATAGAAACATGAGGTGGCTACTCTTTCTTCCCTTTGCACTTTATAGACATGGAAGTAATGCTCCGCCATATCAAGCCATTCATGTGGATCACCTCCACTAAACTTTGGAAACTCTATCTTCGGTCTCCTAGGTCCTCGGTTGTGAAACTGATCTCCATCTCCATCATGATCACCTCTATGATAGTTCGGCCTCCTAGGTCCTTGGTGGTTAAACCGATTTCCATCACTATCACCACCATCATGATCATAGTAGTCACGATCATTTCGCCGCCTCTCTCGCCTTCTAGCATCATCATGGGCTCGGCCATAAGGTCTCTCCTCCCTATATTGACTACCTTCAACTCTATCTTCCGTCCTTGCATGATCATCATCACACCATGGTTGGACTCCTCACGTAACCACCTCTCGACTATTTCATGCTCATTCTCCACACGTACGCCCAATCTAAGTGGCTGTCGCGGTCTAGGCTCTTCTCTTGTGGACTCGAGAGGTGAGTTTCTCTCCCATCCTCGAGATGAACATCCTCCTTCCTATTCTCCTCCCACCTTGCGGTTTGTACATGGTTGCCTGCCCTTGGCTCTCCACCAAGTCTAGCCAACACCGCTTGTAGGTCTTGCCTCATTCCTTCCACCGCTCTCCTATTCTCTTCGGTGGCCATGATAACTGTTGTGACAAGAATAAATATTCAGGATCACCAAGGAATAGAGAAATGAGAATAAAATCAGCAATCACAAAAGACACCAAGATTTAAGTGGTTCGGCTTTGAAGCCTACGTCCACTGGCGGAAACTCAGGAAGAAATTCACTATAAGAAATGTGGAGTACATATAGTGATAACACAACACTCAAGCCCAAAGCCCCAATACACCCAATTTCCTCACACACAAAAGAGATAACAACAGAGCCCTCTCAATATTATGCGACTCTTTTCTCTTGTCTCTCTCTATTGGGTTTTCTCCGCTTCTTTCTTCAAAACAACTCTTCTCTTTTATAATCTTCGAACAAAGTCTTCGCGTGCATTTCCATAAATGCAAAGTCACACTCTGTGGCTGTAGGACGGCTATAGCCTATAAGGGAAAGTTGAAATCCAACGCATGACATGCATTTATTGTTCATAAATGTGAATTTGCAGCTTGTCTTGCAGCTTGTCGTTCACTTTAGAAAAAATGAACTTTCACTTGTCAAGAAACAACATTGCATTAAATGCAATGTTGAAAACCAACTTCACGTTTCTTTGAATAAGAATGCATGAAAGCTTTCCCTTTTGTCAACATGTGAGTCTTGACTTTTCAAAAGCCAAGCCACACACGTAACAAATCTCCACCTTGGCTTGGATTTCGTCAAGCCCAAAATTTCTAAGTTGTCTCCTCCAAAACCCTTAAGGGCCTTCACAAACTGTGAACTCCAATCAAGTTCAAGCAATGCTTGAACTTCAACACTGGAATTGGCTTAGTCAACATATCTGCTGGATTTTCTGTTGTAGCGATCTTTTTCACTATGATCGCACCCTGTGTCATAACCTCTCGAAGAAAATGATATCTGACATCAATGTGTTTGGTCCTCTCATGATACATTTGATTTTTGGTCAAATGTATTGCGCTCTGGCTATCACAAAAGACTGTGGTCACATCTTGATGTAGACCCAAGTCACTAACCAGACCCCTCAACCAAATCGCTTCTTTCACTGCTTCTGCTGCTGCCATGTACTCTGCCTCTGTAGTGGACAGAGCAACTGTCGACTGTAATGTCGCTTTCCAACTAATGGCACACCCAGAGAGAGTGAAAACATAACCTGTCAGGGACCTTCTCTTATCCAGATCACCAGCATAATCTGAATCAACATAACCAATGACACTTGAACTGTTACCAGTACTTCTGTCATAAACCAAGCCAACATCTGTAGTGCCCTTCAAATACCGAAGTATCCATTTCACAGCCTGCCAATGAACTTTACCAGGATTGGCCATGTATCGACTGACAACACTAACGGCCTGTGAAATATCTGGACGCGTGCACACCATAGCATACATAATGCTCCCAACTGCACTCGAATAAGGAACACGTGACATGAACTGTTCCTCCTCATCACTTTGCGGTGATAGTGATGCTGAAAGTTTGAAATGAGCGGCAAGTGGAGTATTCACAGATTTAGAATTTTTCATACCAAAGCGTTCAAGCACTTTTTCGATGTACTTTTTCTGTGACAAGTACAGCTTTCCCGCTTTTCTATCTCTGTGAATCTCCATTCCCAAAATCTTCTTTGCGGCGCCCAAATCTTTCATTTCAAACTCTTCATTTAACTGAATCTTCAGTCTGCTGATCTCTGACATGCTTTTAGCAGCAATAAGCATGTCATCAACATAGAGCAACAAATAAACCAAAGAACCATCTGGTGATTTTCGGTGATAGACACAACTATCATAGTTACTTCTAGAGTAACCATGACTCACCATAAATGTGTCAAACCGCTTGTACCACTGCCTCGGAGACTGCTTCAGACCGTACAATGATTTCTTCAATTGGCAAACATGATCTTCTTTTCCATCAATAATAAATCCCTCTGGTTGCTTCATGTAGATAGTCTCCTCAAGCTCACCATGTAAGAATGCCGTTTTGACATCAAGTTGCTCGAGCTCCAAATCAAATAGAGCAACCATGGCAAGCAACACGCGAATAGAGCTATGCTTCACAACAGGAGAGAAAACTTCATTGAAGTCCACACCTTCTCTCTGGCTATAGCCCTTTGCAACCAAACGTGCCTTGTACCTAGCATCTTCAACCCCTGGGATTCCTTCCTTTTTCTTAAAGACCCATTTGCAACCAACAGTCTTTGCTTTCTTAGGCAGTTTCACCAACTCCCATGTCTGGTTCTTGTGAAGAGATTCAATCTCTTCCGCCATTGCAACAGCCCACTGCGCAGACTCATTACTTGTGGCAGCTTCGAATATGTGGAAGGCTCCTGGATTCCAGTCTCCTCTGCCAAAGTAAGTGCGTATGATACCAAGTCTGCATGACCATATTTCTGAGGTGGCCTTATCTGCCTCCTCTGTCTACCGGCTGCAATACTGTATTCTTGCTCCTCTTGTGCATCCTCATCAGAGCTAGACTCATGCACATCTGTAATAGGCTGATTTTGAGTGCCATCTTGCACTCTTTGTGGAGCTTCAACTTGTAACTCCACCTTCTTGCTATAATCCTGCTCCTTTCCTGTTTCCTCAGAAACACTAGACTCCGTCTTCAAGTGAAGCATGGTAGATTCATCAAAGACAACATCTCTACTGATTATAAACTTTGGTGATTTAGGATCAGTACACCAAAGTCTATATCCTTTTACCCCACTAGCATATCCAATGAATATGCACTTCTTTGCCCTGGGTTCAAGCTTACGTCATTTACATGACAATAAGCTGGACAACCGAAGATCTTCAATTTTGAGTAGTCAGCAGGAGTGTCAGACCATACTTCTTCTGGAGTCTTCAACTCAATCGCAGTTGATGGAGAACGATTCACCAAATAGCAAGCTGTATTGACTGCTTCAGCCCAAAAGGTCGTAGACAACCCGGCATTAGAAAGCATACAACGCGCTCTCTCCAAGAGAGTCTGTTCATCCGTTCAGCGACTCCATTTTGCTGTGGAGTATGTCTAACTGTACGGTGTCTGACAATGCCTTCATTCTTGCAGAATTCATCAAAGTCACCTCCGCA
This sequence comes from Morella rubra, assembly GCA_003952965.2. Classification (NCBI taxonomy): domain Eukaryota; kingdom Viridiplantae; phylum Streptophyta; class Magnoliopsida; order Fagales; family Myricaceae; genus Morella; species Morella rubra. The sequence continues at coordinate 6,880,226 of CM025852.1, forward strand.
AAATTTCATGTCGTTGTCTGTTCTGAGACGCTAGTCTGCTTCTCTATTAGAGCCTTCCATTGCTTAAAAGTGATAAAAACTTCACTTTTATTCTTCAAAAAATAAACCCAGACTTTTCGCGAGTAGTCATCGATAAATGTGAGGAGATACCGAGCACCACCTTTAGACGGAACACGAGAGGGACCCCAAAGATCAGAGTGAATATAATCCACTGTACCCTTGGTTCTATGGATTGTGTACTGAACTTGACTCTGCATTGCTTTCCAAAGACACAATGCTCACAAAAGTCAAGCTTCCCAGTCTTCTGATCACAAAGCAAACCTCGTTTGCTTAAAATTGTCATACCTCTCTCACTCATATGGCCCAAACGCATATGCCATAATTTGGTAGTGTCTGAGTCTGGATTATTTGAAGATGACACGGCAACTGAACCTGTCACCGTGCTGCCTTGAAGAAAATAAAGGCCATCAATCTTGTTACCCTTCATCACAATCAAAGAGCCTCTGCCAACTCTAATGACTCCACCTTCACCAGAATACCGATAGCCAAGGGAGTCCAAAGTGCCCAAAGAAATAAGATTTTTCTTCAAATCTGGTATATGTCGGACATCAGTTAGAGTTCTGACAATGCCGTCGTGCATCCTATTTTGATGGTACCGATACCAACAATTTTGCAAGCCATGTCGTTGCCCATCAAGACTGAACCACCATTGATTGGTTCATAGGTAGTAAACCAATCTTTTCTGGGACACATATGAAACGAACATGCCGAATCAAGGATCCATCTGTCGTTGAAACGACCGTCAGCAACGCTAACTGCAAGTACAAGCTCTGAACCATCAGAGGTTTCCTCCACAACACCAGCTATATTTGAGGAACTTGTTGTGCTACTCTCCTCCTTATTCTTCAGCTTTGGACACTCGGTCTTATAATGACCGAATTTGTGACAGTAGTAACACTTCACAGTTTTCTTCGATTTTGACTGTGACGGCCTTTGAATTTTCTTCTTCCATTATCTGAGCCTTTTTCACTGGATCTACCTCTTCCAAAAGAACTTTTGACAAATAGACCTTCAGCTTGACGATCACTGCCTTGTCCACCAATTTTGTTCTTAACTCCTTAGAATTCAGAGCAGACTTTACATCTGCCAAGGAGATGGTATCTCTACCATATAACATTGAGTTAACAAAATTCTCAAACGAGTCAGGCAATGAGCACAACATGATCAAGGCTTGATCTTCATCATCAAGCTTAGTGTCTATATTCTTCAGATCCATGATGATTTTATTAAATTCATCAAGATGCTCAGATATAGGCATACCCTCTTCATCTTAAGGTATATAACCGTTGCTTTAAATACAAACGGTTGGTAAGGGACTTCTTCATATAAAGGCTCTCCAGCTTCTTCCAGAGTCCAGCGGCAGTTTCTTCATCTGCAACTTCTCGTAGGACTCCATCTGAAAGAGACAGCATAATTGCACTATGCGCTTTCTCTTCCAGTGCTGCAAATTCTTCCTTCGCCTTAGACGAGTCTTCCTCATCATCCCATATAGGCGCTTTGTCGTCTAGAATTTTCGCCAAGCCTTGTTGTCGTAACAAAGCACGCATCTTGATGCGCCATAAACTGAAGCTATTCTCGCCATCAAATTTCTCTACTTCAAACTTTGCCATAGACATAGCTAAGAAAGAATAATCTCAGCTCTGATACCAATTTGTTGTGACAAGAATAAATATTCAGGATCACCAAGGAGTAGAGAAATGAGAATAAAATCAGCAATCACAAAAGACACCAAGATTTAAGTGGTTCGGCTTTGAAGCCTACATCCACTGGCGGAAACTCAGGAAGAAATTCACTATAGTGATAACACAACACTCAAGCCCAAAGCCCCAATACACTCAATTTCCTCACACACAAAAGAGATAACAATAGAGCCCTCTCAATATTATGCGACTCTTTTCTCTTGTCTCTCTCTATTGGGTTTTCTCCGCTTCTTTCTTCAAAACAACTCTTCTCTTTTTATAATCTTTGAACGAAGTCTTCGCGTGCATTTCCATAAATGCAAAGTCACACTCTGGCTGTAGGACGGCTATAGCCTATAAGGGAAAGTTGAAATCCAACGCATGACATGCATTTATTGTTCATAAATGCAAAATATGTGAAGTCTTCGACAAGCTGTAAATTGCAGCTTGTCTTGCAGCTTGTCGTTCACTTTAGAAAAAGTGAACTTTCACTTGTCAAGAAACAACATTGCATTTAATGCAATGTTGAAAACCAACTTCACGTTTCTTTGAATAAGAATGCATGAAAGCTTTCCCTTTTGTCAACATGTGAGTGTTAACTTTTCAAAAGCCAAGCCACACACGTAACAATAACCGTGGCTATGGCTCCTTGCATGTGAGTCATGGTTGCAGTTGTCTCCTCCATCTTGTCTTTAAGTCATAAAGTAGATGACTCCAAGGCTTCAAATCGGTCTCGGTTGGAAGTGAGCGAACTTGACACTGCCTCCATTGTAATACTTGGCTGCAACAACAAGTCCAACCTTGGGTTCTCTCCAAAATGAAGATCGAACCCTTCCCGACAAAGAACTTGGCACGAACAACTTCCGACCTTGGGTTCTCTCTAAAAGAAGATCGAACCCCTCCCTCACTCAAGAACTTAGTAAGAACAAACAAGTTCCAACCTTGAGTTCTCTCCAAAATGAAGATCAAACCCCTCTTCAAGTAATATCTCCAACAAAGACAAACAACTTCGCAATCCAATTGAAGCATAGACTTCTTCAAGAACTCCTCGATGAAACCTCTTCAAGAACTCCTTGCTGGTCTAGGCCATCTTAACAACACCAACTCCCGCCAAGTGATTCGAACACGATCACTCCAATCGATCCTCCTAAACCGTTCTTGGCAACACACGAGCTGAAATATAGAATCTAACACAAGAAATAAAGAACACTCGAGATATTATTGATAAGAACGAAGAACGTGGTTAAGGGTTAATTAGCCCAAGAACCACAAGAACAATCTCGATCAAGGGTTAATTAGCCCAAGAACGGTACCCAAACTAGGTTATTAGCCTAGAATGAATCTCAATGACAAGGTTATTAGCCTTGATACCGGCTTAGCATATACGTGCCTATGTTTGGCCAAAACACTCCCTTAAAAGCACTCAAGCTCTCCAAGACTCTACTATTCTGAATGATCCACACTAATGCACCTAAGGGTATTTATATAGACATGCTTAGGTGCTTACAAACCCTAATTGAAATCAAATCAAATCACCGATCTTTAGGAATCAATCCCTTCAATCAAAGAGATTTGATATTACATACCTAAATCAAGATAAACTCAAAGGAAATGAATTTCTAGAGTTTAGGAAAGGATCCATAAATCTATAATATATGATTTATTCAACTCAACACAAAAGGAAACTAATCTCCTACGATACCTCCATCGATGCCTAGATCTCGCCCTTCGCCCGTTTCTACCTTTGCATGGTGTAATGGTAGTAAAGGAGCTAGCCGCATCAAGGGACAGCTTGATAAGAGGTATGTAAACTCTGAGTGGACAGAACTCTTCCCCTAAGCTTTGATTTCTCACTGTCCTCGCACCACCTCTGACCATTGTCCTATTCTACTCCACACTCATGGCACCTCATTCTCTAGTCCCAAGCCCTTTCGCTTTGAGCAGTTTTGGCTCAAATAACCTGAGTAGTTCAACGTGTTTGTGCACCCCCTCACCAGGGTTCACGTGCCTTCCAATTGGTTTATAAAATGGTTGCCACCAAAAAAGCTCTCCAGATTTGGAACCACGATCACGTGGGGGTTTTGTCGGTCAGAATCTGACATCTCTTTGACCAACTTAAATTTCTTGAACTTCAATCTTCCTCTGAGTTGATAGAGGAGGCTTGCTAGAGTACCCGCAACCTCCTTTTGGAAGCCATACGACAAGAATGGCTTCTCTAGAAGTCTAAATTTCGTGTCCAATGGCTCACTACCTCAGACCTGAACACGAAATTCTTCCACGTTTCCGCCCTGATCCTCCAACGCAGGAACGATATTCAAGCTCTTAAAGACGCCATTGGTTTATGGGTCTTTGAGCGCATCGGCATTAGCACTTTATTGGAGACCCATTTCACATGGTAGACCTGGCAGACCTACTACCCAATTCTATTTCTGCTGCATAGAATCTTCACCTCTGCGCTATCCCCTCGTGTATGAAAATTCATAAAGTTCTGAAGGACATGGGCTCTACCAAAGCACTAGGCCTCAACGACATGGCTGCATCCTTCTACCAATGCTATTGGCACATGGTTGGTCCTGCTATTGACAGGTATGGTGCAACATTTCTTCTCTTCAGGCTTTATGCTTAAACAACTTATTCACACTTTTGTTGCACTATTGGCCAAGATCAATAACCCGGTTGCAGTGGAACACTTTAGACCAATCAGTTTGTGTAACAAAATTCTAGCTGACCGGTTGAAGCTTATTCTATCTCTCTTCATCTTGGCTTCCCAGTCGGCTTTCGTTCCTGGCTGTGTTATACTGGAAAATTTTGTTAGTGCCTTGGAAATCATCCACTTGATGCATTGCAAATCAAGCCATGGAGGATTGATGGCTCTCAAATTAGATATGGCTCAAGCGTATGTTCACTTAGAGTGGGATTTCTTACTTCACGTTATGCAGGCCTATCCACAATCTCTTACTCTTTGCTCATCAACGGTAGCCCGTTTGGCCTCATCAAGCCGAGCGGGGGATTGCGACAAGGCGACCCCCTCACCATTCTTATTAATTATTGCTTTCGAGGCCTTATCAAGACTTTTTCAACAGGCAATGTCTACTGGTACATTGCATGGAATTGCTGCAGCACGACAGGCACTGATGAACTAGTTGTAACCCCTTCGGGTTACGCACTTGATGTTTGCCGATGACTTGTTTGTCTTCTGCCAAGCCAACCAACATGAAGCTTGGGGTCAATGCTATTCTCAATATGTACTGCTTTTGATCTGGCTAGTTGATCAATACCCATCTAGTGATGGTGACCTCTCTCTGTTCTGAACTACTACTTAAAATCATGGCTCGCAACAGTAAAACACTTTGCTGACTTGAAGGACCGGGTGGTCTCTAAGCTTTTAGAGTGGAAGTCTAAGGCACTTTCTCAGGCATGTCGATCTATACTGATAAAGTCTGTTGCCACTACTCTTTTGCAATATTTCATGCAGACATTCCTATTGTTAACGGGGTGGTGTAAGGAGGTGGATAAGCTCCTCAAGATTTTTGGTGGGGATTTCTGACAACTAAATCCCGCAACTATACCTCAAAAGCCCAAACAGTATGATGGACTTGGAATTCGACACATGGGAGAGGTCGACCGGGCCTTTATTCAAAAGTTGGCATGGAATCTTCTTAATCGCCCTGATGCTTTACGGGCTCAAATTGTGAAGGCTGAATGTTTTCCTAAGTCTTCTGTCCCAGAGGCAGGTGGGAAATCAAACGCGCAGGGGATTACACGGGTTTTAGATTCTTTGCGACTTAATGTTTTCTATCTACCATGTAATGATTCATCCATTCGCATTTGGGAGGACCCATGGATTCCAACTCTTGAATGGTACCACCCAGAATGGAACCCTGCTGTCTCCCCTAACTCTTTAGTTTCTAGGGTGGTAGATCCGGTTGATAAGGCTACAGGAGGCTGGAACATGATCTCCTGTTTACTCCTACCACTGTTAGTTAGGTGTTAACCATGCATCCCCCAAACTCGTCGAACCATGATCTCCTGCCAAGAACATGACCACCCTCTGGAAGCTCTCCCTGTACGAGTCCCCTCCTATCGTCTCCGTACTTCAGCTGTTGAATCCTTACAGGAGTGTGCAAACTACAAAGAACAGATGGACTCTCTTCTCCATATCTCCTACAGCTGCCCTGTTGCCCATAGTCTATGGAGAACTTCGACATGGCCTCTGGAAATTTCTGGTATTCCAGCTTCTTCTCATGCCAATTGGAGCTAATACATCCCTCGGTGTTAAATCCAAAGCTCTCGCTCAGTTTGGCTGTCATCTTATTTGATGTCCTTTGGTACTCATGTAACAAGGTTATTAACAACAACATTGAGCATTCTATTTCGGATATGCAAGTCTCTCTTGTCAAGCGAGGTTTCGAACACAAGGCCGCGTGGCTATTCCAGTCTCCTTCCCTCTTTGCATCTTGGGCTCCCCCTCAGCTAGGATGGTTAAAGATCAATTTTGACATTTGTACATGGAGCGTATTCATGATATGGACCCATTAATGGGCGAAGCTATAGCAGCTATGAGTGGAAATTGCTTTGCAAAACTGCTGGTCTCATCTTCTGTTCGAAACTGATTCACAGCTCTTATGGGAAGACATGCGGCATCCAAACTCCTTGCTGAAAAATTGATGATTTGATTCTATCCTTGAGGGATTCTTTTAAGGTGCAATCTGCTTTCTGGTTTTGTTAATTGTAATACACATGCATTCCGTCCTCTATTTTACTTTGTGACTCTGACGTTGGTTCTTGTTAGTTTATAATATCAGCATTTTTTGAGAAAAAAAATGTATTTGTGTATTGGCGAAATTCTGTGCCAAACTAAACATGTATGTGTATTGAGTTGTATTATATGATCAAGGCCTGTGGGAAAGATGTGGATGAGTTACATATTGTTCTCGTTCGCTTGTCACTCGCCATCCATCTGGCTCGAGCAAAGGCTTCATAGAAAAGTTCGCTCGACTCTAACTCAAGCGAGAACTGACGATTTGTAGAAAACCTTACTTTTCAAAGTCTCATTCCACTTGAAACTGAAGGTAACTCATATATATACTTTGTGTGGTAGTCTTTTAAGGTACTCTAAGGAGAACAAATTGAATCTTATGAAGCTCCATTGAGAGAGAGAAGTTCCAGTGTTGAGTTTATTCATAAAGAGTCAGAAAACTTTAGAAAAATGAATTCGGAGTGGCTTCGAGTAATTACTTTGGGTGTCTGAATCCCTGTTTATAAGGTTTTTTTGCTTAATAGATTTTGAGTGGTACAGATAACTTAGAGTGATTTTTCTTTTAAAGAGTGTGCTTTAAAAGTTTTTCAAGATCTATTGAATCACCACACATAAATCTATACGAAAGTTTCAAGTTTCACCCTTATGACAAACATGAGTGCTTCAAAATTCATCAATCTCGTGATAAATATCTAATATTGGATTCAATCACTCACATTCACTTGTGTATATTCTAACATTATCTTTTAATCATACAATAAGTGATAATAAAGTAAGGTAAATATTGGGTACCCACAATTCTAAAATGAGAAAAAACTATATAAGTTCTACAAACAAAAAAATTCCAGTATTTTTGAAAAAAAAAACATAATGCTGGTTCAAAAAAAACAAAATGACTTAACCAGTACCTATTCTGGTACCGGTACCGGATTCAGATTCCAGTATTTTTGAAAAAAAAAAAAAAATAATGTTGGGTTAAAAAAAAACAAAATGACTTGACCTAGGTGCGTCAATGGAGGAGTTTGACTCCACTCTTAGGATATTCTTCAAATAGTAGAGCGTATCGTGATTTAGACCCAACTATATAGAAAATACCTAGAGGGGGGTTGAATAGGTTTTTAAAAAATTTCTACAACCCCAAACAATAAATACTAAAATTCAAAAATAATATTCAGCCCTTTAATAAAATATGTTCTATATGGCAATGAATGAAATCAATATTTAACAGAACCTAATGATCCAACTTGAACTCAAGTGATTGCACCTTCAACATTGCTAAAACTCCAGCAACTCCGAAGCTCTCTTGTTCAATCTAGGATTGAAATTTCGTGATCAAACTGAGAGGATGAACAAAGATCTAATCTCCACGTTCAGATTACCATTCACTCTCAACAGCAACAAGAACAGAGGGTACAAGATCTAAAAAATGATTTCTTGGAGGCTTTCTTGAATCTCTGTGAAATCTTTAAACATTCTGCTATCAGTGCAAAAGGTTCAGAGAGGCTTTTTTATGGTCAAGGGGTATTTTCGAAATCAAAGGACGCTGGATATCTTAAACGGGCGTACTTTCAATTAAAACAGAATTTATGTTATTCCTCTGCACAGTAGACTACAAATCGAACTCCCCTATCAAACTCTGCACAGCCTTCACATAGCCAATAACCATCCTAAATCTTCACCTCTTAAATCTCAAGAACGTTACATAAAATTGTCACAAACCATGCCAAAACCTAATGGGACTAACAATCTCCCCCTTTGGCATCCTTTGTGACAAAACTACCCAAAAACAAAATATTATGAATTCGGTCGATCACCAAACCAAATTCACATAAAGACTCAACCCTATGCTAAAAAACAAGGTCAAAGGTAATTCTTGAGATTTAACATACACCTGCAAAACCAAAGAACTAGACAAGAAACAATATCTAGCTACAAGTATCTCAGATGTTTCTAGTTAAATTGTAGATTATATAATTACTGAAAAACTAGCACATGTGATTAAACATAACCAACAGCAACATGTTCACACATGTGATTAAACATAGTCAACAGCAACATGTTCAGTATTACAGCAAAACAAAGTAAGGGATCTACTCCCCCATACTACCATGGTGCAATACACTATCCAAAATATAGAGAGAACATCTCCCTCTATCAATAGCACCAGATTCAACTAACATATCTATTCATGATAACGACAAGACAATATCCAAAAGATAAACATAGTCATAGTATACTAACAAAACCAACAAAGTATCAGTCAAAACCCAACAATCTAGATCTTGTACCCTCTGTTCTTGTTGCTGCTGAGAGTGAATGGTAGTCTGAACGTGGAGATCAGATCTTTGTTCATCCTCTCAGTTTGATCACGAAATTTCAATCCCTAGATTGAACAAGAGAGCTTCGGAGTTGCTGAAGTTCGAAAGTTGCTGGAGTTCCAGCATTGTTAAAGGCACAATCACTTGAGTTCAAGTTGGAAGGTTGCTCCATTGTGAAGAATCGAGAAACCGATCGGGATAGGAGTTCCTCTCCCTGCAAGTTGCAGATTCAGACGTTGGGCGTTTGAGTAAGGTTGAGATTGATATTAGATTAGCAAGGGTTGCTGAATTTATAGATCATCGTGTAGCCGAGATTGGGTTTCTAGTAGATGTTCTGCTTGGAAGTTTCTCTCTGTCAATAATTTCTTGTGTCAATCGTGGTTGAATTTGTGTTATTGTCATTGTTCTTATATCTATCTTGTTATTTGCTAATTGTTCTTGTTAACAGTTTTTATTAAAGGGCTGAATATTGTTTTTGTATTTTAGTATTCATTGTTTGAGGGTTGCATAAATTTTTTAAAAACCTATTCACCCCCCTCTAGGTATTTTTTGCATAGTTGAGCCTAAATCACGATACGCTCTACTATTTGTAGAATATCCTAGGAAAATGCCTTCATCTACGAGAGTCAAATTTAGCCAAATTTTCCCTATCTCGTAAAATAAAGCATTTACTTCCGCATATTTTAAAATACTTGACATAGGCGTTTTCCATTCCACAACTCATATAGACTTTTAGTAGTGCCAGGTCGAAGATATACTCTATTAATAATATGGCAAGCCGTATTAATAGTTTCACCCCAAAAGTATTTAGAAACATCTTTGGCATGAATCATTACCCTTGCCATTTCTTGAAGTACTCTATTCTTCCGTTCAACTACTTTATTTTGTTGTGGAGTGATTGGAGCGGAAATTCTTGATGAACCTTCTTCAAGACAAAACAATTCAAACTAGTGTTCTCATATTCTTTACCGTGATCACTATGTATTCTCTTGATCTTACAATTCTTTTGATTTTGAATAACCTTGCATAATCCTTTGGCTTTATCAAAAGCCTCGGATTTTTCCCTGAGTAATAAGATCCAAGATTATCTAGAAAAGTCATCAACGATTACAATAATATAACGCTTCCCACCAAGAGAGACTCAGTTCTAGAAGGACCCATCAAATCCATGTGAAGTAATTCTAAGCAAGCAGAAGTCAATAACCCGAAGGTTCTTTTATGACTTGATCTTATTTGCTTACCTAATTGACAAGGACCATATATTTGATTATCAATCCTTTCTAGCTTAGGTATGCCTTCTACAACCTTAGTCATATTAGACAGATCACGATAATTTATGTGACACAAGCGTTGATGCCATAGATGAGTTTTGTCAAGACGAACATTATTACATATCGTGTCATTGTTAAGAACTATACCATAACAGTTATCAGATGTTCTAATACCTTTAAAAACTACTTTTCCACTATCATTTACAACAAACAATTATCTTTAGTAAACTTAACACTCAAGTTGGAGTCACATACTAATGGATTATAGGACAAACAATACATCATTGGCAATATAATATAATGGATCCTTTTCCAGCTATTATTTCCTTGCTACCATCACCAAAGGTGACAGCACCAGCTTTGTAGTCTCTAAGTGAGGTGAACTAGTTTTTGTCACCACACATGTGTTTTGAACATCCACTGTCTAAATACCAAACAAAATCGTTTCTAGCCTTAAATGCTACTTTAGCTACATTACAAGAGGTCATGTCCTTTTTCCAAACTTGTTTTGTTTGAGAAGAGGAAACTAATCTTTTAGCTATAGTGTCAACTTGCTTACCAAGTTTATTAACTTGAGATGTTAACATGTTAAAGTCAGATACAATTATAGTACTAGAAGATGCTCTAACATTCCTAACATTCTTATTTGTGAACATATAACACTTAGGTTTAATATGTCCAATTTTACCACAAAAATGGCATGTAGGAATGAATTTAGTTTTCTTATAATTGAGCGAAGTTATGGGTTTAGAAGATACAACCTGTTTTGACTTCTTTTGAGAAGCTGAAATTTCAGATTGTTTTTCCTTAATGATGGCTGGAACAAATACTGTCTTGTTAGAGTTTTTGACATCATTTGTAGCTGAATTACAGTCCTCTCTTATCACCAGTTGAGAGTCCAATATTCAGCATGTTGTCTAGCTTTCTTGTTCCACAAGAGAACTTATCTAGCTGAACATTGGCTTGTTCTAACTCAAGCTCCAACTCTATTACTTTAGCTTCAAGATCTGCATTTTTCAGACTAAGCATAGTAATTTCAGATGTTAGTTGATCATTTTCTAATTTAATGACATTAACCTCTTTAGAAATTAATCCATGGTTTTTCTTCAACTTAATACTCTCTTCATATAACTCGTCATAGGCTATATGTAGAGAATCTAAATCGTCTGAATCTGACTCTAGGGTGTCATTCCCTTCAAGATCCGAATCATTATTACTAACAATAGAAGAAGAAAAAGCAAGATAATTAACTTTTTCATGAGAAGAAGTTTCTTTACTGGAAGAAGAAATATCTGAATCAGAATCAGAGAGAGATGCATTCATAGCTAGTTTTCTTTGTGCTTTTAAATGTGTAGGACACTCAAATTTCATATGTCCAAAATCTTTACAATCATGACATTGAACACTACTCTCTTCTTTCTTCTTTTGATCTCCTTTATCCTTTTTATCAAAATTCTTCTGGTTTGTTTTGTTAAAGGATTTCATGTTTCCCTTCTTATCTTTCCAATTACCACCCTTTTTGAATCGAAAAGCCTTACGAAACTTCTTAACAAAAAAAGTCATGCCTTCATCTTTGAAGAATCATCATCAGAAGAGGAATTATCTTCCTCTTTCACAGTTTTAAGAGCAATAGACTTATTCTTTCTGGATGAAGGAAAAGTCAGCTTGTAGGTTTGTAAAGACCCAACAAGCTCATCAATCTTAATGTCATCTAACACCCTACTTTCTTCTATGACAGTGAGTTTTGGTCTAAACCTTTCAGGGAGGGATCTTAAAACCTTTCGCATACCTTAGATTCTGGAATTTGCTCTCCAAGGCTAAAACTAAAATTTACAATAGTTGTAAGTTTTCCATAAAAATCGTCAAAACTCTCATCGTCTCTCATTTGAAGTTCTTCAAACTTAAAGACGTTCAATTGTAATTTAGAATCCCTTACGGCCTTAGTACCTTCATGTGTAAGAGCCAAAATATCCAAGCTTCCTTAGCGGATTCACAATTAGATATCCTCATAAACTCATCCGGTGACACGCTCATGAATATAGCATTAATGCCTTTACTATTCCAACTTGAGGATTCTCTTTCCTCACCAGTCCATTTACTGGTTCCTTAATACAAACAACTCCATCTACCTTTCAACTTGGTACAATCTTTGTCCACGGCTATCCACACTCTCTCATCTATAGATTTTAGAAAGACCCTCATTCTAACTTTCCAATAAGCGTAATTAGAACCATCAAAGTATGGGGAACGTTAAGGGATTGACTTCTATCCATATTACACTCAAATTGGGTCAAGGAACGATTTTAGACTCTGATACCAATTGAAAACCTAATTTAGACCCAACTATACGGAAAACCTAGAGGGGGTGAATAGGTTTTTTAAAAAATTTCTACCCCTCAAACAATGAATACTAAAAAATACAAAAACAATATTCAGTCCTTTAATAAAATCTGTTCTATATGGCAATGAATGAAATCAATATTTAACAGAACCCAATATATTCAAAAGCTATTTAGATGGTCTCAGAAGTTTTCGAAAGACAAGAAAACAAGCTGAACAACAGAACACGATACAAATACTTCTGTTGTAAAATGCCTTGGGATGTTCCAATAATCTATTTAAAATTCTACAATATAATACCAGATGACTAAATTCTTTCACAGGTATATCAGCAAGAAATATACTATCTAAACACAACACGATGAGAGAAGAACACACTTCTTGCCCAGATCTACCTTTTACTTTTATTAGGGTTTAGCAAAAGTAGGAGAAAGAGATGAATCCTCTTTCTTTCAACGTCTCTTATATATAGAATAGGAGAATCACATAATAGGCAAAGCATTAAACACAAAAGATTATTTCCCTCAATACATCAAACTTTCCTTAACACTCCCCATCAAGTTGGGGCATATATATCATATAGATCCAGCTTGGAACATAGAAACTTCAACCAGCTACCAGACACAACCTTAGTAAACATATCCGCTAGCTGATCTCCTGTCTTCACAAAGGGTGTAGAGATGTCTCCATTAAGTATTTTGTCCCGAATGAAATGACAATCGACCTCAATATGCTTCGTCCTTTCGTGGAACACTGGATTAGATGCAATGTGTACAGCTGCCTGATTGTCACAAAATAGTGGAATAGGGGTTGGAGTTGGAAAACCAATCTCCGTGAGAAAATGTTGCAGCCACGTCAATTCACTTGTTGTATATGCCATTGCCCTATATTCTGCTTCTGCACTAGACCTTGCTACCACAGTCTGTTTCTTACTTTTCCATGTGACCAAGTTACCCCCAAGGAACGTACAATATCCTGTAGTAGAGCGTCTATCTGAAGGAGAACCTGCCCAGTCTGCATCAGTGAATCCTTCTACTCGGAGGTGTCCATTTCGCCTATACAGTATCCCAAGACTAGGAGACTTCTTTAGATACCGAATGATATGTATAACAGCCTCCCAATGTGAAACCCAAGGAGTATCCAAAAACTGGCTTACAATACTAACTGCATATGATATATCTGGCCTAGTAATGGTGAGATAATTTAACTTACCCACCAGACGACGATACCTACCAGGTTCTTCAAACAACTCACCTTCATCTTTCAATAATTTCTGGTTAGGGTCCATAGGTGAATCAATAGGCCGAGATCCCAAGTGGCCAGTCTCCTCCAACAAATCAAGTACATACTTTCTTTGAGACAGATTGATACCTGTTTGTAGATCGTGCAACTTCAATGCCCAGAAAGTACCTCAACTTGCCTAGGTCTTTTGTATGAAACCGTTGTTGCAAAAAATCTTTCAACCGAGCAATGCTACCTGCATCATTTCCAGTGATTACAATATCATCCACATACACCACAAGAATAACATGACCTGCAGTAGTCTTTAAGTGGAACACAGAATGATCAGTTTGACATCTCGTAAGGCCAAAATCTATCACAGCCTCAGAAAATTTCCCGAACCATGCCCTCGGTGACTGTTTGAGACCATACAATGCTTTCTTCAACTGACAAACACTCTGACACTCCCCCTGAGCAACAAACCCAAGTGGTTGCTCCATATAGACTTCGTCCGATAAGTCACCATGCAAAAAAGTATTTTTGACATCTAACTGAAAAAGGGGCCAGTTATTATTAGCAGCAATAGAAATAATAACACGAATAGATTAAATCTTCGCAACAGAGAGTAAGTTTCATCATAGTCAAGACCATATGTTTGGGTGTAACCTTTAGCGACCAAGCAAGCTTTCAAGCGAGCAAGTGAACCATCAGGATTGAATTTAACGGTATACACCCACTTACAACCAACAGTATGTTTACCCGAGGGTAACGACACAAGATCCCAAGTACCATTCTGATGCAAAGCCTCCATTTCCAATTCCATGGCTGCCCTCCAACCAGGATCAGACAAAGCCTCCTGCACTGTCTTAGGAACAGAAATACTAGAAAGGGAGGATGTAAAACAAGAAAAAGAAGAAGACAAAGATGCAGAGGAAACATACTGACCAATAGGATGGTGAGTAACACAAGAGCGTTTACCTTTCCGAAGAGCAATAGGCAGGGAAGGTGGTGAAGACGAACGTCCAGGATCTAGAGGCGGCAAGGATGAAGGAGAAGGCACTGGAGCCGGTGGCCGAGGACGACGAGTATATACGTGGAAGGGAGGGAGGAGGAGGTAACGGTAAGGAATCTGGGAAAGAGATAGGAAGAGTATCGGGGTTGGAGGGCAGGGGAGGAGGCAAAGTAGACTTAAAGGAAGAATCAGAAGGAAGTATCTGAGAAAAGTAAGGGGACGACTCATCAAAGGTAACATCAGTGCTCACAAAGTAGCGCTGGAGATGAGGATTATAACAACGATAGCCTTTTTGGGTATGAGAGTACCCAAGAAATACACATTTAGTAGAACGGGGGTCCAACTTGTCAAAACCAGGTCCAAGATGATGGACATAACAGACAGACCCGAAAATCCTTAGGGGTAACGGATGAGGAGAGGAGGATGGGTATAACACAGAATGGGGAGAGACACCATCAAGAACAAAGGAAGGCATCCTATTGATGAGATAGCATGCAGTAAGAACAGCGTCACTCCAAAACTTTTTAGGAACATGCATATGAAATAAAAGAGCACGTGCGACCTCTAACAGATGACAGTTTTTGCGTTCAGCCACTCCATTTTGTTGTGGAGTGTAAACACATGAAGTCTGATGAATAATGCCTTTAGTAGATAAAAAGGATTGGAAAGCAATAGATTCATATTCTTTGGCATTATCAGAACGCAAGATACAGATTTTTTTTCTGAAATTGAGTTTTAATTTGTGCACGGAAGATTTGAAAGATAGAACATAGTTCAGATTGATTTTTCATAAGAAATAACCAAGTCATACGAGAAAAATCGTCAACAAAAGTGACAAAATACCGAAATTTATTAGAAGGAACATTGACAGGTCCCCATATATCTGAATGAACTAACTCAAAAGGACTCGAGACGCGACGAATAACTCTCAAAGGAAAAGACACACGGTGATGTTTGCTAAACTGGCAAGCTTCACACGGTAAAGACTCAACATGACGAAGACTCCCAACTTGACGTTTTAAAGTAGAAAGGGATGGATGACCAAGCCGACAATGCCACTGAAGAGGAGAGACAGATGAGTGAAATGCGCGTGGTGGAGAGATACATGGCAGATCCAAGTAGTATAAGCCACCAGCTTCATGCCCCGAACCAATCATCTTCCCTGTCCCCAGATCCTGAAAGATACACAAAGAAGGGTAAAAACTAACAGAACAGTGAAGGGCTTGAGTAATCTTGCTAATGGACAACAAATTAAACGGAAAGCCAGGAACATGAAGGACATGAGATAAATCAAGTTGAGGATGCAAATGAACATTTCCCAATCCTGCAACACTAGTTTGGGAACCATTAGCAAGGGTGACACACTTAGGGGAAGCAATAAGATGATAAACAGAAAGGGAAGTGGACGAACCAGTCATATGCTCATTGGCACCTGAGTCGATGACCCACGGGTTGGGAGCAGAGGATAAAAGACAGTGAATGGCAGTACTGACTAAGCAAGAGTAGCCGTGGAAGAGGAAGCGACATGCTTGTGAGCTAAGAATTGGGCATACTCATCTCGTGAAATAGAGATGTGAAAAGGATCAGGCACTGGATGGGAACTGGTTGCGTGATCAGTCGCTGGGAAGGAGTCTTCTTGGGAAGTGACTTGATTAGCAGAACCAGAAGGACGACCATGTAAATCCCAACAAAAATCTATAAAGTGATTACTGTGACCACAGTGAGTACATTTTCTAGACTCACGAGACCTAGTGCGACCACCACCTTGAGAATCATGACCACCACGAAAACCACGACCGCCCCTACTACCACGTCCCCCACGCGAATTACTATAACCACCACGGGAGCAACAAAAGCAATGCGATCCCCACTGTGATCAGAAGATACGGGAGGGGTAGGAGAGGCGAGGGTAGCACGCTGAAGGAATGTCTGAACCACCCAAAATCTGAGAGCGAACCACCTCATATTCAAGTTTCAAGCCAATGAGAAAGCGAACAACATCGATGTCCTCACGTGCTTCTCCATAACAGTGAGATCAACAGAGAGGTTGATACATGTTCCTCTGCTGACAAACAGCCACAACTTGATTGTAGTATTCCTCCACAGTATGAGAGCCTTTTTCGAGGCCAAAGTACTGCTTACAAACATCATAAATACGAGTGACATTCCCAGTGCCAGAATACATATGCTGGAGATGCGCCCAAATATCCTTAGCCGTCGGAAGATAGATGCAAGAGGACCCAATGTGAGGTTCAATACTATTCAACATAAAAGAGATAATAAGATTATCTTCCTAATCCCATTGATTGGCAGAAGTAATACCTGAACTAGAGGGATCAGCAGCAACAACTTTGCCCTTAGTCAGATGATGAAAGAGCCCTTTTCCGCGAAGAAACACTTCCACAGAGCTGCCCAATAAACAGAGTTTGGGCCATTGAGCTTCACGGAAGTCATATGAGCAGTACCCAAAGAAGATAAATTGAGGAGCTCGGACTTGGTAGCCATAATACCAACCAACACAAAAGAACAAACGAATAATATCACGTACAAACTGAAACAGCCAATAAGTGTGGGAAACAGCAATATCACAACGTAAAAACAACAACCGAACCTGATGGGTCAAGTTTGGGTCAGCCCAAAATGACCCGGGTCAAATATGGATCAACCCAAAACAGGCCATCCCAAGAACGAAATCACTCTGCGCTCAGGTTGCATCTGCGACCGTGATGCCGACTGCCAAATGCCACGGGAACGACAAGCGAGTGCAGCAACCCCTACTAGACACAACAGAACTCGCCGGCGATCACCAGGAGTACAGCCGGCCACCACAGAAGCCACCACACACAACAGAACCTCGTCGACAACAAAAAAAAAAACACCAGAAGCAATCGAAATCAACCCCAACAATCACAGAGTTCACTGGACAGCAAGAACAACTATTTTGCCGGCGACAAAGAACACGCTGGAAGCAACCGAAATCAACCCCAACATTCAGAGTTCACAGAAAAACAAGAACAACCATGCGGAAGCCACCAACACCCAAACAGAACGACAAAATAAAAAAGAACATCAGCAGCCGTTTATCGGATCTGCTATTCTTCAACCAACAACAATGGGGATGACACGTTGATTGTGGACCACTCGTGCCATCCCCTTCTACTAACGGGCATCAGCCCTCAGACTATAGTCGAACAAAAAATAGAGAAGAAAAATATTCTAAGCGATAAAGAAAGAAAGGAACAAAAGAGAAGTCAGGAAGGGGGAAGCAGCTTTTACCAAACCCTAGTAACCATGCTCCGATACCATATTAGGGTTTAGCAAAAGTAGGAGAAAGAGATGAATCCTCTTTCTCTTCAACGTCTCTTATATATAGAATAGGAGAATCACATAATAGGCAAAGCATTAAACAAAAAGATTATTTCCCTCAGTACATCAAACTTTCCTTAACAACTTTGAATCTCCTTGCAACAAGAATGACAATCCACCAATGATTGAAATCTTGAACACTTAAACAAGAACGATTAGCAAATAACAAGATAGATCTAAAACAATGACAACAACATAAATTCAACCACGATTGACACAAGAAATTGTTGACGGAGATAAACTTCCAAGTAGAATATCTACGAGGAAGAAAAACTCTTCGGACCCAGTCCAGCAAATGAATCACTAGAAACTCAATCTCTGTTACACGATGATCTATAAAAATATCAATCGCAACCTTACTCAAACGCCCAACGTCTGAATCTGCAACTTGCAGGGGAGAGGAACTCCTATCCTGATCGGTTTCTCGATTCTTCACAATGGAACCTTCCAACTTGAACTCAAGTGATTGTGCCTTCAACAATGCTGGAACTCCAGCAACTTTCGAACTTCAGCAACTCCGAAGCTCTCTTGTTCAATCTAGGGATTGAAATTTTGTGATCAAACTGAGAGGATGAACAAAGATCTGATCTCCACGTTCAGATTACCATTCACTCTCAACAGCAACAAGAACAGAGGGTACAAGATCTAGAAAATGGTTTCTTGGAGGCTTTCTTGAATCTCTGTGAAATCTTCGATCAAATGTTCTGCTGTCAGTGCAAAAGGTTCAGAGAGGCTTTTTTATGGTCAGTGGGGTATTTTCAAAGTCAAAGGACGCTAGGTATCTTAAACGGGCGTACTTTCAATTAAAATAGAATTTTTGTTATTCCTCTGCACAGTAGACTACTTCGAACTCCCTTATCAAACTCTGCACAGCCTTCACACAGCCAATAACTATCCTAAATCTTCACCTCTTAAATCTCAAGAACATTACATATAAAATTGTCACAAACCATGCCAAAACCTAATGGATCTAACACATCCAAATACCAAATACCGAAATCTAAATTTTATTTACAGCATTTAGATTGGCTTTATATTCTAACACCATAAAGCCAATCCTCATGATCTACGAACCAAGAAAATATATAAGTTCACCTATCATACTCATTTCAAATTCGTTTTTCATGACTTCAGTAAATTTAAGAGCATGTGAATCAACATATAGGTAATATATCTAGAGAAACAATTCTCTAAAGAGTTTTCAACTTATGACATGATCTGCAAAATTTAGGATCATACTCATTTCAAATTCGTTTTTCATGACTTCAGTAAATTTAAGAGCATGTGAATCAACATATAGGTAATATATCTAGAGAAACAATTCTCTAAAGAGTTTTCAACTTATGACATGATCTGCAAAATTTAGGATCAATAAATCCTTTATCCACATAGAGTATATACTTGAGCAACAACTCTAGCTTTGTTTCCAATAATAATACAATAAGAAGATCTAGGAATAAGCATTTCAAATAAATTGATTTTAGTTCCTCATGCATTGTTGTCCAGTATTCATTATTTAGGGCTTCCTTCTCTTCGGTTCAACAAAACACATAACAAGAAATAATTGATTTAGATCTCTTTTTCGAAATCTCACCTTCATTAACATCACCAATAATATTATCTTTAGGGTGATTTAGTTTAATTCTTGAAGATAGTTTCTTTACAAGAAGTTACATCCAAGGTAGGAGAGCTTTGATTTTCAATAATCTATCATCATCATTCTTTTGTAATGCAAATTATATAGCATCAAGTTTTAAATTCATGTCATCATTTCAACATTTATAGACTCTATTAACCCAGAAATATCTACGTCACTTCTTGAGTCAAATTTGACCTAACTTATAGCTAGACTCACTCCTAGCTAAGTTCAATTCCTTTATATAGTCGAGGTTCTTCATTCTTCAAACTCTAGGCTAGCCTCCAACTAGCAACTATTCTTTGAACACTTAAAAAACCTTCATTTCTTCACACAACCTTCATAATAAGCCTTCTTTTTGAGCCATGACTCTTAACTCGAGCCAAGACTCTTAAAGGTCTTGTATCCTATGATTAAAGTACAGTGAATCATCCGCAACCCAATTTGGAACCCCGAGATACATGATGACCACTTAATATGTTCAAAAGAAAATCTCTGCCATGACATTTTGGAGTTAAGTTTGAATCAAATAGTGTACAAAGAATGAGAAGAACAATTCTCATGACTTGAAACTCGAGTTTAACATGTTAATTACTCAAGTTGGAAAGCATATTTGCTATAACTAAGAAATGTTTGTCAAACATGAAACTAGAACCTCATTTAGACATGAAGAAAAAGCACTGAATAGAAGGAGATGAAGTCAGATCATTTTGTTGGAAGATCAAGGGGAGGATGATGAAACAAACAAAACAAAGACCTAGAAAAGGAGCTCTCAATCTGTGGGAACTCAACCTTTCATACATCAGAAATTGCACAAAGCAATTTGGTTACATCAAATAATCACCAACATACGTACGATAATGAAGCTAAGTGGGACTTTTCCAAAAAAGCAAGATGCATATGATAGTCAGAATGAGTTGGGCTTTTTAAGTATCCTAAACATTTAAGGATAAACATACTCAAAAAAAGAGAAACTTACTCGATGTAGTAGAGCTAGAGGAAATTGCCATTAATGAGGGATTATAAAAAAATTTGATTTGGTTTATATTTTACACCCTCTAAATAGCACACAATTTGCAATTTGCATCCCAAAAATTTTGACACATTGCACCTCAAACAACTAAGAAAATAAATCATATCATACAAAAGAAAAGAGAGATTAAATGAAAGAGCAATTGATTGACGACCTTTTTAGTCATTGTAGCTGGGATTCTAAGAGCTGTCCGTGCAAAAGCTTCCAAACATGAAAGAGAAACTTTTAGGATGGTAGCTGGGATTGTACATGCCAATGCAGGGTAAAGGAAATCTATCAAGAAGAAGAATGAATAATGCATAAAAGAATAACCCCACCTAATAATTTGGATGGATCATTTCAACAGCCATTGGAGTTTGAAGGAAAATAGACTCTGCAATTGAAGCAATAATGATGTTAGAAAGAATATAAAATAGCTTTTAAATGCAAGCAGCAAGGTGAAAGCTAATTGTAATTGCGAGAAGCACTGAAAAGAAATTTTTAATTCCTTTTTTATCAGAAGAATTTCTCTCATTTTGCTGCTTTAAGAAGTTCCCACATGTTTATTATGTATGGTCTAAAGGATATAGAGCATTCTTGTGCCTAATAGACTAATCAAATTGCTCTGAGGAGGTCATCATCTATGATCTAACCAACATCTACCGGAAAAGTAATTCTCAGCACATTTTTGGTCCAGAAAATTGCAGGCAGAAACCATTTTCTTGCACACCTTCAAAGACAAAAATAAAGGACGAAAGAGCCTCTTACAAGTATAAAATAGGCACTATCGTACGTCCCTTATCGCCTTCTTGAGGGAAAAGATCCTCTTGTTCGCCTTCTCGATCTCTTCACCTTCTCTCTAGCTTCTCGTATGCCTCCATTGCAAACACCACCGTTTCTAATTTCGTACTCTGTTCACCTCTCTCTCTCAGGTTTCTCTCTCTTCGATTGGCGTGTTATGAATCCACTGTGCAGAAATGCAAATGGCGTGTATTTTGGTCTTTGAGGTATCCGTTGGGCAACGGCTTCTTTTTACGTTTTGAAATTGACGATGGGGCTCAAAAGGAAGTTTGAAATTGCGTGGATTTGGATTGGTCGGATACGACGATAAGTTATTAAGTTTAAAGAGTTTTTTTTTTTCTCGTGTACAGGCCGTTGTCTTAGTTTTTATTGGGTCCAAGTCCTTCGCTTATGCAAATTGTTGTCTAGTATATTGGGCTCAAGTCCTTCGCAAAGTTCGCTTATGCAAATTGCCTTCTCCAAATTAGTTTCACTTTTCCTTGAACAATTATTTAAATATTCTACAAAAAACCTTGGACAGAGAAAAAAATCAAACTTTCCATCCACAACATGAAATATATAAGACACTCCATTTTCCCCATCTTTTCTTAAAGAAATACGAAGCATGCAAGATCATGCTTAATCCATTACTTTGGAAGGGGAGGGGGGAACTGGAGCCTAGACAAGAGAGGGGGGGCCCGAATCGGAACCCCTTCGGAAAAACGGTTTTTTTTTTCTCCACCCTAAAACGAAAATAAATTGTTTTCGCTATAGTTTCCCCAAAATGAAAACCAACAGAACCGTTTTGGTTTTCTCCTTTCCTAGTTCCCCTTCCCCCACTCTCTTCATTTCACGAATATATGATCTTGCAACACTCACTCTCTCTCCCTCTATGTGATAAGCGGTAAAGGCCTACCGTCACCATTAAATAGTCCTCTTCAATGGAGCAGTTTCTGCTCTTGGTGAGAGTGGTGGGAAAAATTGAGCCACCGCCCAAATTGGCAGCGCTGCTTCCTCCTCCATAAATGGGCTGTTTCCAGTCTAAAGGAAGAAGGCAGGTTCCTGGACATGAGGATCCAGTTATTCTCGCGTCCCAAACGGCTTGTAAGTATATCGGCAACATTTTTCAAGCAAACATATGCCTGTAGACATGTATGTGCGCATAGTCTAAACTACTTAGTTAGTTCTACAGCTGGGTCCATGTTTTATTCTATGAAATCTCTGTTGAGAAAAGATAGAAATTTGGAAAACAATAGAATAAAGCCCCAAATATGAGGTCACAACTGGTATATTTATAGATCATCCTTCGGGTGTTTGGAATGCCAGAAAGACTCAAAATGTGGTGATTCAGACTTTGGCATTGGAAGTCATGTTAAATAGAC
This sequence comes from Morella rubra, assembly GCA_003952965.2. NCBI lineage: Eukaryota > Viridiplantae > Streptophyta > Magnoliopsida > Fagales > Myricaceae > Morella > Morella rubra. The sequence goes on from CM025852.1 coordinate 6,903,062, forward strand.
TTATCCAAGTCTGGTAAGCAAATAGAACACCAGCCAGAAGATGGCCACTGTGAATGTTAATTTAGCTTAGTCCTCCCTTTTTGTTATTTTCTGATAAAAACTAAGCTCTGTAACTTGTTATGGCGTTCCATGCCTGCACTGTGGAATATTTGACTGTTATGTGTTGAATTTACTACGATATAAGTTTTGTTTTACCCCGGTGTTGTTGGTTGTAGGTTTTAAGATTTTGCCTCCTTTAGTAGTACAAAAAGGACTAGAGAGCTCCAATTTATTTTTTGTATTTAAACTGTCTTGTGCCTGATACATCTGGGGAAAAGTGGATAATTCATAAGTTCAGCAATCATCTTGAAACTGAGAGATGCCGGGCCCCCTCGGAAGAGAAATAAACAGACCTATCTGCCTTAATTGTACTATGATCCTCTGAATGGAGCACAATTGTTAGATCTGAGCAACATCTTTTCATCCATCTCGTTATTACTCCCATTTTGACTGTCAATAAAGTGATGCCAATTTGAGCATTCTCTTCTTGGTTTAACTGTTTTAATCCTGCGGACCTTTTATGATTCCCCAGTCAGTGTTAGCGAAGTTGAAGCACTTTTTGAGCTTTTCAAGAGCATCAGCAGTTCTGTGGTTGATGATGGGTTGATAAGTAAGGCATGTTTCTGCTTGTAGCCAAGGCCTCCCCTCTTAATCAGTTCATCTGTCATGTTACATTGCATACAATGTTGTTGTTTCTTTTTGATCCTGCTGTGATTTTTATATTGTCATTCCCCTTCGTTTTGAACATTTCTTAAGTACTCCCAAGGTTGCATGAGTTGTTCTGCGCCCATCTTATTTGGACAGCAAGGGACTTGTGAAGTCTGTTACCCTGTTTCGGGAATTGATGCCTTTTAATCATGTTTCATGATCATATATCCTGTTCCAATTCTATTGATGGTGATGGAGGGGTTTGACCTTCATAATATTGCTTCCAATATTTTACGGTCTATGGTGGAATTCTTCTATGTATGTGATATTTAAAGACTGCAGCAAAAAAACAGGTTCCTGGACATGAGTACCCAGTTGTTCTCGCCTCCCAGACAGCTTGTAAGTTGTTCCTTCCCTAACCTCGATGGACAAATATGTCCTAATTGTACTTAAAATTTGTAGTGCTTTCGAAGTTCAAGCTTAGTTTTATCAATCTTTTCGCAGATTGATGGTTTTAAATGCCTTACATTTAATAAACAAACAGAAATTGTTTTTATTCGTTTGCATCATTTCAATTTGCATTTGCCGATTGATTTAACAGTCTCTTTGCACTTGATTGAATCAAGATCATTCTTTGACTTGTGCAGCTCAAAAGAGACAAATGGGCATGGAGCAAGGTAGAAAAGACCATCTTCTCTATAACACTCCAAAATCTTTCTTGCTTTGTTCTCCGCTACTCTTCCTCATCGTTGGCAGTCCAACTCAATCCCTCACATTCTCCTCGTGGCCTAGCCATCTGTATTGCCTCTCTACAAGCCTGTGCCCACCACAAGAATCTCACCAAAGGCAAACAGCTACACTCCCACATCGTCACCAGTGGCTATCTCAACTCCCCTCTATCCATCACCAGCCTCATAAACATGTATTCCAAGTGCAATCTAATGGAAGATGCTGTTCTGATCTTCTATCACCAAACTCCTCATCGTAATGTGTTTGCCTATAACTCTATCATTTCTGGGTTTGTTTCAAACGGGCATGCAGAAGATGGGTTTGGCTTTTATAAGCATATGAGGTGGGTGGGTGTTATGCCAGACAAGTTTACTTTTCCTTGTGTGATCAAAGCTTGTTGTGATGTTATGGAGGTTTTGGAGGTGAGGAAGATCCATGGTTTGTCATTTAAACTTGGGTTGGAGTTGGATGTGTTTGTTGGAAGTGCTTTGGTTAATACTTATTTGAAATTAGGATTACTGAAAGAGGCCCAGGAGGTGTTTGAGGAATTGCCAGTTAGGGATGTTGTGCTTTGGAATGCAATGGTCAATGGTTACGCACAAATTGCGAAGTTTGATGAGGCTCTGGAGACTTTCAGGAAAATGGGTGCAGGAGGAGTTGTTCCTAATAGATTTACAGTTACTGGTGTCTTATCAGTTTTAGCTTTGATGGAGGAGCTTAACAATGGGAGAGCGATCCATGGGATGGCAATGAAAATGGGATATGTTTCAGGTCTTGCAGTTTCCAATGCATTGATTGATATGTATGGGAAATGCAAGTGTATTCCAGATGCTTTGAGTATTTTTGAGATGATAGATAACAAAGATATTTTTTCGTGGAACTCAATCATTTCTGTACATGGACAATGTGGTGATTACGACGGAACTCTCAGACTTTTTCATAGGATGTTAGGTGCTGAAGCTCAGCCTGATTTAGTCACTGTCACAGCAGTCCTTCCTTCTTGTTCTAATCTAGTTGCATTAATGCATGGACGACAGATTCACGGCTATATGATAGTTAATGGGATGGGAAAGGAAGGCAATAATGAAGATAGTGATGATGCGCTGGTGAACAATGCTGTTATGGACATGTATGCGAAATGTGGGAGTATGAGAGATGCTTATTCGGTATTTTGTAAGATGAGCAGAACGGATGTAGCATCATGGAACATTATGATCATGGGTTACGGCATGCAAGGTTATGGTGACGAGGCGTTAGGTATGTTTTCTGGTTTGTGTGATGCACAAATGAAGCCTGATGAGGTTACATTTGTCGGGATACTTTCTGCCTGCAGCCATGCGGGCTTCGTGAGACAAGGACGCGAGTTCTTGACACTGATGAAACCAAAATATGGTGTGGATCCGACTATTGAGCATTATACCTGTGTGATTGACATGCTTGGTCGAGCTGGGCAGCTTGAGGAGGCTTATGAATTGGCACGAACAATGCCGATTGAGGCCAATCCGGTGGTATGGAGGGCTTTGTTAGCAGCCTGTCGACTTCATGGTAATGCTGAACTTGCTGACATTGCTGTACAACAGGTACTTAATCTTGACCCAGGGCACTGTGGAAATTATGTATTGATGTCAAATATATATGGAGTAAAAGGTCAATACGAAGAGGTAGTCGAGATTAGACATGCGATGAGGCAACAAAATGTGAAAAAGACACCAGGGTGTAGCTGGATTGAGCTCAAGAATGGTGTGCACACTTTTATTACGCGTGATATGAACCATCGTGAAGCCTACCTTATTTATGTTGCATTGAATTCGTTGACTGCTCGCCTACATGAATATGGCTATATGCCTGACCTCTAACTTTGGGTTTGTGCTGAAGTACACCAATACTTTGTGTCAACTGTGGAGATTTTTTCATTCTCCCTGAAATACGCGGAGGAAGCGAACGAACGCTGTGTTTAATTAGCTGTCCATCCACATGCATGTACGATAATCATAATAACGGAGTACCAAAAGGAAAATTTTAACTGCGGCTACAAATTGCCTTAATTTTGAAACCTCTATGATGTCGAATTTGCAAATTATTGCCTCTCAAAATTTTGGATTCTTTTTATTGTGCTATGGGAAATTTATAATTTTTTTTTTTTTATTTCTTTTGTGGGATTTTTTTATGGATGTGTGCGCGCACCCATCAATGAGAGAGCCCTAGAATTCTTGATTTTACTTTTTAATCCTAACAGCAAAAAAAAACATTAAAGACAGAAAAATAGATCAGATGGGACTTCGTTGGGATAATGGAGAGCAAAAAAAACTCTGCTTTCCACAGCTCCAACAGTCTCCAAATACACGAGGACAAGCCTTCCTCTTAAACAGCCTCTGATTACCCTCTTTCCAAAATGCACAGATAGCCACGGGGTGAGATTGGCAATCTTGGAAGCAAGGGAGTTGCCTTTACAGCTGACAGCGTACGAGAACATGATCTCTCTCCAATATCTCTATAGAGAAGAAAAAGATGATTCGCAGAGGAGAAAGGTAAGAGAGATTATATTTGTGATAAAAGTTCTCTATAATTGTATTTTATTTTATAAGTTCATACAAATTATAAGTTGAAGATCTCTATTTATAAAGACAATACAAAATATGATAAAAAAAAAATTTATATTTAAATTTGATATCGTAATAACAGTAATATCATATTAAATTTTATAAATTTAATTATGATATTATCTCAATCCTATGGTTACCAAGCATTTGGCTTCTTTCCTCCCATAGGGTCCAGATGGGTCTAGAAAAGGCAGTCAAAGAAAATGTGCTTGACGCTTTCCCCAATTCCATCACATAGTCGTCATATAAAACAACGCTGGTTCTGCACAATGCCCATATTTTGTAAATTGTCCTGCGTGCAGAGCTTCTCCTTAAAGGCCGACCACAAAATACAGGAGTGTCTTGGTACATGGCCTTTAAACCACAATAGCTGGGCCCAACCAGCCCTCTCACCGAGCAGGTTGGAAAGAAGCCAAATCACTACGCACTGAAAAAGTGCCATTGGGAGCAAGAGTCCGTCTTACACCATCCTCTCCAATGGGTTGGGCAGAAAATTGCCACGAGTGATCTGGGCAGTCTCCTGCCACAGTTGGTCATTAGGCCAATCTTAGTTGCTTCCAGAGACAATGACTTGGTGAGGAATTAACTATTGGGGAAATCAATTATATGAAAAAAGATTTTTTTGAGAATCAAAATGAATAAGATTTCAAAAATAAAAATAAAAAAAAAAATAAAGAATATACTGTTTTTTAAGAGCTTTCAAAGAGTTGGGGGCCACCAGCTCTCGCTAGCTCCTTCTTTAAGTGGTCGTATCAATCAAGGGCCCAAAGGGTTGCCAATTGTCAAACCACAAGGAGATGTCCTCCCCATTACCAACCACATGTTTGATACCCTTCCTCGCCAACCCCCAATAGAAATTAAAGGCACTCGTGACTGAGTTGTATATTCTAATGGGCACTATAAAGTAAAACTCCCCGAGGCCGAGGGATACGTGAAAAGATCCAAAGCGACAAAAAAGCCAGTTGAAAAAAAGAAGTGGGGGGGCATTATCATTGCTGATTATAACATGGTTTTAAAGTATTTTTAAATATTATCTGAGGTCGGTCCAATTACAAACTTTAATCTTATCCCTCCCTAAGCCCAAGCTTTTATTCCATAGAAGTCCCCTAATGCCCATGCAAAAGACTCCGGAAAGTATATAGAAAACAATATTCATATATGAAACCCAATTATTCAATAACCAAATACTAATAGAAAATGGTATGATTAGTAAAGCCAATAGGAAAAGATAACATATAATTATTGATGTGACAACTACTTAAGGCAACAAGGGATAAAATAGGGAGTGAAGAACGACCAATGAACACGCCAATAGTGTCCCAAGAATATTCATGATGTGCTACTCATGTTTTAAAAAATTGAGAGATAACTTAGTTTAATTGAGTTTTAGTTGCCAAAGATTTTTTTATTTTTTATTTTTTTTAGTGGGCCTGCATCGATTTGAATCCCTATCACTTACCAATTATTTGACTTAATTAATACTCTAATAAGGTTCATTTACGTATTCGAGATTTATTTTTTGGTCATTGCTTTTCAGCTAGATCAGTTTAATTCAAGATGGATACACAAAGATCGAAAGCAATAAAATTTTGCTCGCTATTCAAAAAAAAGTTTTTAGAAAAAGAATTTGAAGAATTTAGTGGTGGACTTTATTTCCAAGGGCAAGAAAAAAGTTAACCTTTTTCTTCCTTAGTGAATATAATTAAGGAAAAACACAATATCTTTAAAAAAATTAAATTAAATGCACTAATTAACAAAATATTTTATCTATTTGTCTCATTTCTTTATAAAACACCAGCATAAAGTGAAAAGGAAATCAGTGGAAGATATATAATAGTCATGATCAGTAATCGTAAATGGTTGTTTGTTGCTAAAAGTTTTACACGTGTAGTCTACCATGCATATATATATATTCACGCATAGAGGTAACATGGAGCAATACAGTACAACCAAACAAGGCCATGTGATGGGTTCTAGACTTCCTTTGTCCCATCCAAATTCGTAGCATAAAGTTGGAGAGAATTTCATATTTTAACAAAATAACTTTCAATGGATATTTTGTAATTTCTAACTCTACCCAAATTCACCTCAAAATATTCCTCATAAATCTTCCATTTAAGCGATCAATCATCCAAATTATGTGATTAATTGAAATGTTTCTCCTCAGTAGTATTAATTTTTAATAAATCAATCACTAGAATATAACTTTAAATAGACTGGTTTCTGACTCCCTGTGATCCGTTTTTTAGATACATCTATGGTCTTTTCGTCTACCAAACATTAACTCACTAGCAGAGACGAAATTCGAGATAATCTATCCACCCTCGACAATGGACATCTTTACCTCGACTCTATGTCAATTTTTCATTAATCACCTAACTTTTGTTGGACCAGAGAACCAATATATCTAAAAAATAGATCACATTGATCAGTCCAATCAAAATTGTATTCAAGAGACTAAATTATTAAAAGTCGATACAATAATTAAGTCATAATCTTTTAAAGATCGGAAAGAAAGACATTGCAACTATATATACTCCTAGCTGAGAGCCAAAAGGGAAATATATACATATGAAATTTACCTTTATTTATTGTTGTTTCTGTCTTAAATCTAGGGTTTGTCCAAACATGCCAGAAGGTCAAGCATCTCATGGATTTCCCAAATTTGCCACTAGCATAATTCTTGGGCAAGTAAAGTATATTATGTTTTTTTTATGTCTTCTCAGTTTACATCAGGCCTGGAAAAATACCAAACTTTTACAGAGTGATACATTGGTTCTTTTCTTAATTCCCACGAAACTTCTTCCTTGCATGGCACTCCTGCATGAGCAGATCAAGTGAAAATCATCACGACCAAGCTCTAAAAGTTTTACATCATTTTGTTTTAATAATATTTTTTTGGGCCCCGGTAGGTATGGAAAGGACTAAATTAAGGATTAAAAACCTTTTTCGTTTATGGGTACTTTTTAAAAATGGTCCTCGAATTTTCAATATGATCACCAATACAACCTGAGTTTTTTCATTTTATCAAAAAATGTATTATGTCTCCTTCGTTAGTTTTAAGTCCAGTCACCTAACGGTAATACACGTCACGACCAATCAGATTCCGACACGCGTACACTTCTAAAAAAATTATACGCATGTACTTTTCTAACTAGGTCTGACATGTAGGACCCGTTAGGTGACTATACTACTTGAGACTAAATGAAGGAGATAGAAGGACCTTAGTGATGAAATTAAAAAATGCAGGGACTATTGGTGACTAAAGTGAAAACCCTGGGACTTTTTTTTGTAAAAGGGTGTAAAACCCAACTCAAAAGGTCATTAACCCTTAAATTAAATTAAATTAACTTTTAACACGATTAAATAATGTTCACATTCTAAGATTTTTAGAGAAATTTGGTGATATTGTGAAAATTGAGGTAGATTGAATTTTGATTAGATTTTGTGAATAAGTAGTAAAAATTTTAATGTACATTTTTTAAATGTTGAAAATTTTTAGAGTTTTAAGAGATTGATGATTTGAGTGGATCTTTTTATTTATTGTGTTGTCAAATATAATGATTTGATAGGGAAAAATATGATTTTGCAATTTTTTAAAAATCTTTTTAAAATTAAAATAAAAGGAGAAGGAAGATTATTGTGGGTGTGAAAATAAAAAAGTTCAAATATTTTTAACAAAAATTTTGAGTTAGTTATGTTTGAGATTTAGAATCTTGACTAAAATTTCGATTTGCAGACATGACCTTAGAAAGTTGGTGTTTCGTAGCACTACCCTCTATTCGGATGCAATAGAAGATATAGAGGAAAAAGCTAAACAAAGTTGAACCCTTTTAGATCTGAAATTCTTCAAAGAAATTATATATAAAAAAAAGGAAATTCATCAAACAAACGAAAGAAATCACTTAAATATAACTGAAATATTACTTTGAATTTCTAAATGAAGATGTCATATAGAACACATATACCCTTTTTATATAGGGAAGAAATTGGAATTAAAAAGACAACTTCAAGGTTACTCCTATTGTTTTGTTTGACACATGAGATTACTTGTCCAGCATCATTTGTGAAAAATGTTTAGACACAACTGGCATCTAGGGGTGAACAATAATTACTCTACTTAAAATTTTATGGGGTAATTTAATATTGAGTCTAAATCGAACATATACTACTTCAATCAACAAAATAATATGCAAAAAAAATAAATCAAACTCCAATCATCCAATCACACATATATTTTGTTGACGAAATGAAAACTTTTGAAACAAATTTTAAAACATAAATCACCATGGCTATCAGTGCCACTCTTATAAATCTATTAAGAAGAAAACTTTTACAAACAGTGATTCAAATGCTAGCAAAGCCCTTTACTGACAACTCCAATGTTAGACACTTGAAAAACCCTTTTGTTGAACAACCCTTAGACACCGGCAAAAATTTTTGTTGACCTTGACAATCCAATGTAAAAATATGAATAACCTCCCTTTACTGCCTCAAATCTGGGTTCTTTTAATGGTTTTTCGTAAATGATCTCATTCTTCCACATTAGAAACTCTTGTAGCCAAACTCTTTCCAATCAAAGTTTGGATTTTGTAGTGATTGATTGGGGGAAAATCTTTAATAATTTAGATATGGAATATCCAAGGTGTTTTTTAAGGTAACGAATACAAGGTGTTTTTCTCTGTGAAATAGGGCAGGGCTCAAATAAACAATGAGCACCTCTAAGGGTATTTTTGCATACCAACTACTTTTCTCTTGGCAACAGGCATATAGTAAATATTATAATAGTCTTTCAGATGTAGAGACCACAAGTATTGACTCAAAAGGATAATGTTTATCGAGATAATATTTTATTATCCCTCTTAAGAAGATGTTTGGAAACCAAATACTTTCAACTTATTATGAGACTTTTTCAATAACTCAAAATTTTCAAACCAAACATCAAAATTTCAAAAATTTCACCGCCTTTCACACTAACTTCAATATTTTTCATTAAAAATTTACATCAAATATTTGCATTCTTACTTTTTAACAAACTCCATTACTTTTTCATTAAAAAAAAAAATCTATCAAATTTTCTCTCTTTACTTTTTAACAAACTTAATAAAAATTATTTTACAATTAAACATTTTTTTAACTTTTTACTGTTTTACAAACACTTATAAAAGTCAAAACTCAAAAATTTTCTCTTACAAAATCAAAATTCTTAAAGCTTTTGCTAGCCAAACATCACCTTAGTTTAGAACTGAGTATCACCTTAGTTTAGAAGAAGAAAAATACATTAGTCTTCTAAGACTAATTAAACTAATATATTAACAAGAAAGATCGATTCAAATGACAATAAAAAGATCTATTCAAAATGAGATTTGATTCTTAATGATCACTCTTAGTAGGAATAAGAAGAAAACACGCGTTTGAATACATTTCACCTAATTTTTTAATGTCTTAATTAGGAGTATATATCGCTTACTTCATTATATCTAATGCACTCTACAAGTCGATTCAAGGAAAATATTTTAAATTTATCCACTTTATTTTTTATCATTTGAAGTTAAAATTAAACAACTAGATTATTTAAATATTGTATTTATGTTCATATTAGCTCTTGACTCATGTCCACCCATCATTCAATTATCTTCTTGTTTCTAATGAAAAAACATAAATTTAGAACCTAAAATCTAAAATTATTTGTAGGGCACATTTATTTAATTACATAAGCTATAAGCAGTATGAATTAAGGCTGAAAATTAACGAATTAAATAGATAGTTGTGATTTTGAGAGCATTTGTTTACTGAAATTTTAAAAAATATTTTAAAAATTTTACTATCAATCGATCATGAAGTTGAATTATGTTTCAATAAAGAAAGAGAAATCGTAAGAAACAACATTTACAATTTCCAAGAACCTACTAGTTCAACATTTAGAAAATACAGTTTGCTCTAACTTACCAAATGCATCATATCATTCATTTACCATATGAACCTGATGAAAAATATACCTACCAAAGCGAATCAAGAACAATCTGTAAACCAATTATTTAAAGTTTAAATGAAACATCATCAGTATTAATATGTGATGCGTACCATGCTAATGTTGATATTTTCTATACTACTACTAGTGAGGTTCCACTTGCTCGACTACTATTTGATCAAATTGTCCTATTGAACTGGGTCACACCAACCGAATCCAACGGCTTCAGGTGAAGTAAGCAATTCAATAGTATCTATTAAAATATTCACTTAAGTGAAGTGAACTTAAAGGACTAATAGTAGTACAGTTGTATAATAATAGTAAAGTATAGGCGATAAATGCTCTGATACCAATTTTATTCCCAGGTATGATTTTCAATGCAATATTCAAAATCAACTTCTTCACAATATGAATGAATAATATCACCGATACATAGTACGATCAACTCTTTTCGAAAACTTACTTGATACTCTCCTTGATCAATCAGAAACCCTCGCTCCGGAAAAAGGTGAGAACTTCGTAGGAATTTAATCCCCGTAAGAATGAGAAGGTGAAGTCTTTATATAGGCGAGAGAAGAAAGAGAAAAGACAATAATATCCTTAACTTTAATGAACAGTGAAGGGTATTTTTGTAAAGTGTGAACAGTAAAATAGTTGGATCAGTTAAAGATAATGGAAAACAATGGTAGCAATTAAAATATATTGGTCCTTGATGTAATGATGATTCTACTCCAAGTAAAGAATTTGAAAATTGATTATGTCTTCCATCCCTTAGACATAATAATACAGATGCATTTAATCCTTGTCTTGTTAAAGGTGTTACTGCTTTTGAACAAGACCCATATGCATATATTTAAAACCTTGATTTATATGATTTTGAATCATAGAATTTAATAAATAAATATTTCATATTCTTTACCAATTGGAATTAATTGTTCTATAGTTTTAATTGCATAATCAATATTAAACTTAAAAGTAGATTGTTTATATAATTGTGAATCTTTAACTTTTGGTATGATCCAATTATTTAAAGGTTTATTCCTAATGAAACATGATAATCATCAGTATTAATATGTGGATGCATATTATCCATGCAATGTTGATATTTTCTACGTAAAGGTCCACTTGCAGACTGCGACTTATTTGGTTTAAATATTACTTTCATACTTAAGTGGAAAGCCCGGTTTAATGGACTATAAACAATATGACGAAGGAATATTCTGAAAGACAAAGGGCAATGTTCAAGTTTCCTTCACTCGCTCAGAGAGAGGGCGTGACCCCCACTCTCCTCCTATATTTTTGCTACTGGCGTCGGCGTCTCCAACTTCGCTACAGACTTTTGTGTGGAACAGTCTCAATCAAATCAGCCGTGAACTTCTCGCGATCGTCGAACTTGTAACTCTATTTCAGCTGTCCGATCAATAAGCAATCCTCTCTGGCAAAAAAGTTCTCTCACTCTTTTTTCTAGTCCCCACAACGCTTGCTCTCTCTCTCTCTCTCAAAACCTCGCTCTCTGTAGAACTCTCAGGAAAATCCGAATTCCCGGCCAAATTTTTGGCCGGTAAGTTTCTCTTGCTTCGCTTCTGCTTCTTTTTTTTTTTTTTTTTTTTTTTCCCTTGGGGTCAATTGCTTACGATGATTTTTGTGATTTTGTCTCATGTATCATTATTTTCTTTTCTGTGATGGTTTACCCGGGTTTATGCGGGTTTCCAAGTTAGGTATCAGGATTTTGGTTCAGTTTATCTTTCTTGAATGTAATCTGATGTACCCTTGCATGTGGAGGTATCCGATGTGTTTGCTTTAAAATATTTGTTATGATAATCCTGTTGTTTCGGTATCTGTATTCACTGGATCCAAGAAGCTCAAATGTACTTGATTGAGTCAGTTCGACTATTTGCTTTACTAATAGGTTTATTCCCTTTGAATCTTGCAAGGAGGCTTCATTTGAATGGTTATGTTGAACTTTCGATTTTCTGTGACCGACGATTTTTGTTCTCAAATTTCGATTTTTGCATTTGTTTGTGGGAACTAGTTTCGAAATTGGTGAATATATATATGTAGCCTGGATCAATTAATTGACTAATCATTTTTCTTTCGCATGCCGGTGCTTGAAGTTGGATTTGAAATTGCAAGGTTAAGATGGTTTTGCTGATATATTGTAGTGAGGCCTTAGCCTAACCGCGCTTATCCGGTAGCAGCGCTGCTTCCTCCTCTGTAAATGGGCTGTTTCCAGTCTAAAGGAAGAAGGCAGGTTCCTGGACATGAGGATCCAGTTATTCTCGCGTCCCAAACGGCTTGTAAGTATATCAGTAACATTTTTCAAGCAAACATATGCCTGTAGACATGTATTTGCGCATAGTCTAAACTACTTAGTTCTACAGCTGGGTGCATGTTTTATTCTATGAAATCTCTGTTGAGAAAAGATAGAAATTTGGAAAACAATAGAATAAAGCCCCAAATATGAGGTCACAACTGGTATATTTATAGATCATCCTTCGGGTGTTTGGAATGCCAGAAAGGCTCAAAATGTGGTGATTCAGACTTTGGCATTAGAAGTCATGTTAAATAGACTTATCCAAGTCTGGTAAGCAAATAGAACACCAGCCAGAAGATGGCCACTATGAATGTTAATTTAGCTTAGTCCTCCCTTTTTGTTATTTTCTGATAAAAACTAAGCTCTGTAACTTGTTATGGCATTCCATGCCTAGCACTGTGGACTGTTATGTGTTGAATTTACTACAATATAAGTTTTGTTTTACCCTGGTGTTGTTGGTTGTAGGCTTTAAGATTTTGCCTCCTTTAGTAGTACAAAAAGGACTAAAGAGCTCCAATTTATTTTTTGTATTTAAACTGTCTTGTGCCTGATACATCTGGGGAAAAGTGGATAATTCATAAGTTCAGCAATCATCTTGAAACTGAGAGATGCCGGGCCCCCCCAGAAAAGAAATAAACAGACCTATCTGCCTTAATTGTACTATGATCCTCTGAATGGAGCACAATTGTTAGATCTGAGCAACATCTTTTCATCCATCTCGTTATTACTCCCATTTTGACTGTCAATAAAGTGATGCTAATTTGAGCATTCTCTTCTTGGTTTAACTGTTTTAATCCTGCGGACCTTTTATGATTCCCCAGTCAGTGTTAGCGAAGTTGAAGCACTTTTTGAGCTTTTCAAGAGCATCAGCAGTTCTGTGGTTGATGATGGGTTGATAAGTAAGGCATGTTTCTGCTTGTATCCAAGGCCTCCCCTCTTAATCAGTTCATCTGTCATGTTACATTGCATACAATGTTGTTGTTTCTTTTTGATCCTGCTGTAATTTTGATATTGTAATTCCTCTTCGTTTTGAACATTTCTTAAGTACTCCTAAGGTTGCATGTGTTGTTCTGTGCCCATCTTATTTGGACAGCAAGGGACTTGTGAAGTCTGTTACCCTGTTTCGGGAATTGATGCCTTTTAATCATGTTTCATGATCATATATCCTGTTCCAATTCTATTGATGGTGATGGAGGGGTTTGACCTTCATAATACTGCTTCCAATATTTTACTGTCTATGGTGGAATTCTTCTATGCATGTGATATGCAGCTCTAAGTCAAAATTTGACACTGCCTTGTTTTCGGTTGTATATGCAGGAAGAATTTCAGCTGGCACTCTTCAAGAACAGAAAGAAAGAGAATCTTTTTGCAAATCGGGTATTATATCTTTTTTTTATGAATTTTTGTACAAAAGTCTAGATAGAGATTAGGGAGCTTACACTAGCATCTTAATATTAAACAAAGATGGGTAGTATTGGACTTTAAAGCATATCTAAATTCTCTAGATAATCTTATCCTACATACGACAGGATATATACATCATACACCCTGCCTTTTGTTTTCAATTAGTTGAAATGGATCATAGTCACTCCTCTCCCATAGGAAGAGAAGAGAAAGAAATATATGGTATCGAAGAAGAGGAAAAAAATGATAACATCAGTATGAACCTTATTTTTCTTTTCTTTTCTTTTTTTCTTAAGGCTCAATTAGTGATACAATTAATGTGGTATTGGCTTTTAATAAATCAGTCCTTGGGTTACAATTTTGAACATGCCTGTTGTTGTGGTCCATTTTTTAGACACATGGGTTCTTTCTTCCATAAAAAGTATTGTTCTTTCTTCAGCTTCTCGCTGTACTGTCTCCTTTCAATTGTTGTCTTTGTTTTGAGATTGTGGTACTTGAACGTGCAGATCTTTGATTTGTTTGATGTTAAGAGGAAGGGAGTCATTGATTTTGGTGACTTTGTAAGATCACTTAATGTCTTTCATCCCAATGCTCCTCAAGAAGACAAAATTGACTGTAAGTTGCAAGGGTAGATATATTTACCTTCAATTGAAAAGTTCACTGTTGTATTCCATAGTGCTATTCATTTCCTCAGGGTATCATAGATGTCACATATTCCTATTGAACAATCAGGTTTGGTTTGTGTTTTGCAGTTTCTTTTAAGTTGTACGATTTAGATAGTACGGGCTATATTGAACGCCAAGAGGTATGTTGGGTACAATGGCATTGGTTGTTTTTGTGAATGCAAATTTGGGACATTCTTCTTTCTGGTATGGTTGGTCATAATGTGAATAACAGATTCATATATGTGATTTTGGCAGGTCAAGCAGATGTTAATTGCACTTCTTTGTGAATCTGAAATGAAGTTGGCTGATGAGACCATTGAAATAATACTGGACAAGGTGAGTTGTTGTTAACACCCACATCATGAGGTATAATAAGTCCGCAAGGAAAGAATTTAGGCCCATTCTAGACTGCCGCTAGTTCAAACTCTGTGGAAACCTGGCTCTTTTCCATCTTCCCCTTTTTGGCAAAAAGTAAATATAAACTATTCTACAGTGTGATTTGGCGGGCTTCTATTCCATAGAATGAATTGCTTTTACTTTTTCTGTTTCTTTGCAACAACATAAATAGCAGTTCACCTTTGGGCTCTTAATGTTTGTGGACAGACTTTTGTGGAAGCTGATGTGGACCGAGATGGGAAGATAGACAAATCTGAGTGGCATAACTTTGTTAACAAGAACCCATCTTTATTAAAGATCATGACCCTCCCTTATCTAAGGTAAGAGATGCATTATTAGTTTCTTCATGTTGCTCTATTGAAAAAAATTCTAGAAATATCATCAGCTAATAATTCTGAACTAAATGCAGGGATATAACCACAACATTTCCAAGTTTTGTGTTTAATTCTGAGGTTGATGAGATTGCTACGTAAATAGCGAAATAGCTTAGGAACATTATGCAGCTGGTGTGGTAGATGTATTTCAAGTTGAACCAAACAGTTTGAGGGGAAAAAAAGAAAGATTCGTTACTATTGTTGTGAAAGAGTAGGTTGATGTGGTGCAGAAGCTATATACACGGAAGAAGGGTAGTAGCAGCACAAAGTTAGCCGTCCTCAAGAAATTGTAGAACACTACTCTCATTGGAAATTCGTGGCTAATTTGTTTTTTGATAGTATAGTATGAAATTGGAGTTGTAAATGAGAGAGCGAGGTTTCACCCCCACTCAATTCAATGGTTGAAGATCTGTAGAAATGGTACGGCGAGCAGATTTTCTGGAGGTTTGATTAAACAGTTTTGGTCTTTTTCTTTTCATAAAATATGATTCTTGCTTTTCTAAAGTTGTTCACTGGACGATATTTGTGGCCTTTCCCTTTAAAATGAGAAGGCAAGACGGGTTAGATGGAAAGAAGCACCAGAGAAGTCTTTCAATCAAGGAATTGGCTCTTCAGAGTAGCTCAAAACAAAGTGACTCTTTGGGCGCCAGGCTATTGGTCTGAACTGCCAGTTGGACTCATCCAACGTTCGCCCATGATTACTCGTGTAAGGGGACAACTGCTAATGCCAATTACTGAAGCGCTGAACCTAGGAAAAGAGGAAAATTGTCAATACTTTTTTCAAAACAGTTGTTATTGGCATCTTGCATTTCTTTATTAAAAAAATCGGTTAATTATAATTTTTCTCTTTCAAATTAGCACCACATTCTCAAAAACTCCTATAAACTATTAACTTGTTATAACTCACCCTCCTCAATCTATGTTTATAATTATGATTCAGTCCTCCACTTAGATTTTTTGTGACGTGCAATGTTTTCCATCATACGTGAGTAACACTTGGAACTCTCATTGGACGAAAATATCAAATTGTCTCTCTTTTTTCTACCTAGTCTGAGAAGATTGTGGTTTTGCCTCTCAACGCAAATTTGCCCAAATCCAATTTTTTGCTTGGGAATGGCACTAAATTTGAAAAAATAATAGGTATGAGCGATTTGGTGTTTTTGCACAAAGAAGGTTTCACATGTTCATTCAGGACGGAAAACATCTCACATAATGGAAAAATATAGGTGGGGGATTGAATCGTAACGGTAAATATAGATCGAGGAAGTGAGTTATAACGAGTCATAGTTTAAAGAAATTTTTAATAATATGATGTTAGTTCGATTGAAAAAATTATAATTAATGCTAAAAAAAAATTAAAAACTGGCTAGTGAAGAAATGAATACAACTTTATAACTATTATTATTAAAACTGTGCTACACAACAAATAGAAGTAATGCAAAACTGTGTCACTAAAAGCAGAATATTCAATTAATAAAACCGAGCCTTATTTTTGTAAATGCGTACCCGATTATAATACCACGGTGGTGTTAAGAACCTGCTACTTTCCTTCCCTCTCTGAAAAAGCTTCGCGACGGCTCTTGTTTGACCGAAATCCGGGCTTGAAATGAAGATTCTGCGCGCGAAAAACTGTTGGGATAATTGAAGTTGTTGAACTGGGCGAAACCGAATCTGAAGCGATGCTGGTTGAATTCTGGCGGGCTGAGGGGCGGATTCTGTTTAGCGTTTGGGCTTGGACTTGGACTCTAGTTTCACACTGGATTGGAAGTGGAATAATCTTACAGGGTGTCAACTGACTATTGGGCCCAACCCGTTTTGCTCATTTCTCGGGCAAGTTGTCTTCTGAAGGAAATGTCTCCACGGCCACGTTTCTTGCATCAAGTTCTTAGTCAGTTCTTTCAGAAGATTCGAACGATTTTTTTCCTCGTTGGAGTTTTTTTTCTTTCCTTCTTCCAATTTTCCTCCTGCTTCACTAATCACTATTGCCCTCTGATTTTTCTTTCAATTAGAATACTTCTTTGAAATCTGCTTTTTCCTTTATCAACTTTTCTTTTTTGTGAAACTGGACGACAGAGTGGTCTTCAGTTTGAGAATAAGGGACTTCCACAAAGTTGATCGGCAGGGGCTTGCGACGGACTAGAAGATTCTGTTGACAAATTTTGTGCGGTTTGCGGCGTTGTGGTGGGTAATCGTTCAGACGACGAACCTTCTGTTTCGACAAATTTTGTCCCAATTTACTCCTGAGTTCGATAGTTTCCCTTCAATTCTTCAATGTTTCCTGTGAATCCGTATCCTCTCACTGCCAATGTAAAAGGTATGTAGTTGGGATTATCCAATCTTTGATAGTAATCGAACACAGTTAATGCGTTTGCAAGGTTCACAGTCTGTCTGTTAATTGTTCGACAAATTTCCTCTATGGAAATATGTTCTTCTTCTTCTCGTGAATTCATGAAGGCAATAGCAACCTGGCTCTGATACCACTTTTGGGAAATTGTTAGGATCCTTTAGTTTGAGCGGTTAGGCTTTGTGCGAGTGTTGTGAGTTTTTCATAAAATCCCCACCACACGCCACTCCTATTTATATGGTGGTTGTCTTCCGGGAGAGTTGCATTCTTTCGGAAACAACTCTACCTGGGCAAGTGGTTGGCACACTCCTTTGAAGGGTTGTGCCTCTTACGAAACAACACACCCCCACCAAGAGTTATGTTGTTCAGGTGCCCACACTGTAACGGTGTGGACACCACTATTCATCATGTTATGTATTGAAATTTTCTTAGCATTCCGATGTCTGAATCCGCAGTTTTGATTTTTTTAACAAAGGTTATAATTTCGTTTGTTTATTTTGATATGGTTTAATGCAATTTCTGGTTATTTCATCTTAATTTAGGTGAAATGTGCGTGGGTTTTGTAAGAGATCTGATTGTAATGACTTATGATTAGAACCTAGAATAAGGTCGAAGAAGGGAAAAAAGTGAGTTATTTAAGGGTTTCTGTGATTATTACCATTTTATTATTGTTGTTCTTTTGAAGTTCAGCTAAGTTGTTACCGTCCCTGGTGGTGACATGTTGTGATACAATTTTAGCTAACTTGTTTTGACTTCAGATTGTGTTTGTAGTTTCAAAATATTATCTGTCTCATTGAGTTAAGTTTTTTAACAGATGATGCTTTGTTGGAAATTATGGCGGTACGTTCTTGCCCATCATCTTGCATTCTTGAGTTCCACTATGCATGCTAAAGATGCAAATGTGACAGACTTGGGGCTTGATATGTTACTTGCCTAAGGTTAGCCTTAGTACAGCATGTGGATCTTTTAATGATGATATATCTGAAGTTTGGTACTTTATTGGTGTTGTGGTCATAACAATATGTGTAAATGGCACTTGCATTGACCAAAGAAATTTGGAAGCATCCCAGCATCATCAAGAGCTGTTTATTGGGGTACCGAGGGACTGCAGCTAGTCATTGGACTGTGGTTATATCATGTTTTGGCATAGTATTCAGTGCTAGAGAAAATATTGTCATCCCTCAAGTATCAGGTGTATACCCATTTCTTCGGACAATTTCTACGAGCACTCAACCTGAAGGAATATGTTGGGAAGGTTCCTCTCATGTAGTTCTGCTGAGAAAACTTGAAACTGCTTTGAAGGATCACCAAATGGATGAAGCATGGGTATCTTTTAATGATTTTAAAAGCTTGTATGGCTTTCCTAAGGATACTCTTCTGAGCAAGCTGATCACTGAACTTTCTTATTCGTCCGAGCCCTGTTGGCTACAAAAAGCATGTGATTTAGTTATGGTAATTCTGAAAGAGAAATCAGTCATACTTCAGCCAGATGTGCTAACTAAGCTGTCCCTTTCCTTAGCAAGATCTCAAATGCCTATCCCTGCCTCAATGATTCTTAGATTGATGCTGGAGGGAGAAGATTTTCCTCCAATGAACATATTATGGTTGGTTGTTCTGCATATGGTGAAGACAGAGATTGGGACATGCATTGCCTCAAATATTTTGGTTCAGATTTGTGAGTCCTTCCAATGCTTAAGTGCAAAAAGAAGCTATCATGCAAAGCTGATAAAACCTGATACAATGATCCTTAATCTGGTGCTTGATGCTTGTGTGAGGTTTAAATTATCTTTCAAAGGCCAACTGGTCATGGAATTGATGCCACAGACAGGCATTGTTGCTGATGCACACTCAATCAATCTAATTGCCCAGATCCACGAGATGAACGGTCAGAGGGAGGAGCTAAAGAAATTTAAAGACCACATTGATCGACTTTCGGCTCCATTAATTTGTCATTATCGTCAGTTCTATGATAGTTTGTTGAGCTTGCACTTCAAGTTTAACGACATTGATGCTGCTGCTGAGCTTGTGATGGATATGTATGGACGCCCAGAGTCTTTTCCAAAAGATGGGAAGAAACTACAAATACCTTGCCGTGTTCAAATGGGATGTCACAACCTCAAGACTGGGTTACAGATACAGATTATGCCTGACACGCTGCCAAAGGATTCTGTCCTCAAACTGGGAAGTAGACAAGAACTAGTTATAATTAGGGATGGGAAACTTTCCATTAGCAACAGGGCTGTGGCGAAGCTCATTGATGGATATAAGAGAGTTGGAAAGATTAGTGACCTGTCGAAACTTTTGTTTAACATTGAAAAGGAGTTCCATTCAGCTGGAGGATCCACTTTGTGTTCTGATGTAATTGATGCTTGCGTTAAGTTAGGCTGGGTTGAAACTGCTCATGACATTTTAGATGACATGGAAGCTGCTGGAGCTCCCATGAGCTATAATACGTATTTGGCACTCTTTGCAGCCTACTGCAAGGAAAAGATGTTTAGGGAAGCCAACTCATTGCTGAAAAAAATGAGAAAAGCTGGTTTGGTTTTAAATTTCTCCATCAAGATGGTTATCTCCACCTGCCTATCAGAAGTTCTAAATAAAGATGCCATGTATGCTAATGCATCAATGATCATCAAATCAGAACTCGTGGAGGTTTTGGTTCAAGAAATGAAAGAGGGAGGGAATACAGTTCCTCCGATAGTTTATGAGTTCAATTCTTCCATTTACTTTTTCTGTAAGGCTAAAATGTTAGCTGATGCTTTGAATACATATAGAAGAATGCAAGAGATGAAAATCCAACCAACAGAGCAAACTTTTTCCAGTCTGGTATGTGGATACTCTTCTACAGGAATGTACCGCGATGTTGCAATTCTGTGGGGGGACATTAAGAGGAATATGCAAAGTTCAAATCTGGTGGTCAACAGAGATCTGTATGAGTTCTTGCTACTTAGCTTCCTTAGAGGTGGTTACTTTGAGAGAGTGATGGAGGTCATTGGTTATATGAAACAGCATAGCATGTATGCTGACAAGTGGATGTACAAAAGTGAGTTTCTAAAGCTCCATAAGAATCTTTATAGGAGGTTAAGAGCATCGAAAGCTAGAACTGAGGTTCAAAAGGAAAGGCTTGAGTATGTGCAGGCATTTAGAAAATGGGTTGGCATAGATTGAAGTTCAATGAGATGGGATGCTGTGAAACACCAAAATAAAAATTGCTGCAAAGGTAGTGCACTGATTCAACTTATTGCTTAATTTGTTTGCAAATAACATGAGAGTACTGACATTCTTTCCCTTGGAAAGGTGATCTAGAGTTCGATTCACTCAACCGCATGACTTCGTGCATGCGTGAAAAAAAAAACTGCCCTCCAAAAAAAAAACATGCCCTCAGTTTATGCAAAGTGACGAGCCAAAGACTACTGGAATCAATTAAAATAAGGACTGGAGATCCATCTTTTGACCTCGAAGAACCTTGAAATATTGTGAAAAATGGGAGATAAACAGCAATAGGGAGAAGCCAACTTAGGTCTATTGGGCTTAGAGGAAAGACTCAAGTAAGAATTCAACTAAAATATTTATTCGCTTAGAAAGGACAATACTAAATTATGTGTTCCAGGTTCATCTTTTGACTCAAAGCGCTTATAAAAATGGTGATAAACAGCAGTGGGGTGAAAAGTCTGTTTAACACATACAAAACGCTGGAGACATGGATAATTTATTGTTCCTCGTAAAGGAAGCCGGTTATATCTGAGGGATGAACTCAGTCTAATTTAAGGAACGCTGGTCGTTCCCTCTCTTCACGCACTACAAAACAATCTCGTATCCGCGTAAACCAAGAGGTTGACACATTTATGCCTTTAAGAGTACTGGTCTTTGAACTGCAGCTTTCATATGTACTGATTCTGTAAATCTTCGTTTTAGTAAATAAAAATTACTTTCTCGCCGTGCATGGTGTTACTTCCTGCTCTAATTGTTACTTCTGTGGAACCTAAAATTCGTGTTATAACTCCCAAAAGTACAGTGGATGAAGAGACTTGGGATACCACCTGTCAGCTGGCGTGCATGCTCAAGTTCAATCCTCAACAACTCTCTCCACAACCTAAAATAGTATGTTGGGGAGGAGTACTTGCACATATTCGGAGCTTTTACGTATGCTCAAGTCAGTCAATGTGCGCTCTTCACCTGCTCCAATGTCTGTCTTGGGTGAAGCATGAGACTTGTACATGCTCGGTGGTTCTACGTACGCTCAAGCCAGTCTATATGTGCTCTCCACCTGCTCCGATGTCTGTTTTGGGCGAGGCATGAGACTGGTGCACAATTTCCATCGTTAACTAAAAAAGTTATTGGTAAAATACAAGTTTTTTTTTTGTTAAGGATAATTATATTTGGCACCATTAAAATACAACACGTTTTTCAATATACATCCCAAATTACTAAACTTGACAGATTGCAGCTAAATTACCAGTAGCTAATTTGCACTTTGCATAGGATGTTATAATCTGACAGTTAGAATCAATTAAAAATAGGTCGTATGTCACAATCTCAACTGCCAAAATAAGCCATGTTTAGGGTATATTGGGTCAAATTTCGTAGTTTGAGGTGTAAATAGTTTTTTTTTTTTTTTTTTTTTTTTTGCGAAACGTATTTCATATTTTGGTTGATTTTGTCATCATGGATACCGTCACCATGTTCTTTTACGTTCTCATGCTCTCACACACACACAACACATATATATATATATATGGTCTCTTTGCGTTGAAAATTGTAGCACGTTCGAACGTAGAACAAAGGAATACTGCCATATTAAAAAGCCTAAAATACTTTAGAAATAGCAAACGGCCGACCACTGCATGACACTAGACTATCTCTGATCTGTTTCTGTGGTAAATATACCAAGAGGGAGCGAGAGAGCGTGAAATTTTACTGCATAAATATAAGGTTAGCAAATTAAGAAGACACGATACTTGAAACTTACGTTTTGATATATATATAAATATACCAAGAGGGAGCGAGAGAGCGTGAAATTTTACTGCAGAAATATAAGGTTAGCAAATTAAGAAGACACGATACTTGAAACTTACGTTTTGATATATATATATATATCATTATTTCATTTGTTCGACGAGAATAGATACTTTGTGATCTACACATCTGTCGACTATAGAAATTCGCGACGAGTTTTGCATGCGGACCTGATCGAAGACGTAACGGTGGAATCGTCTGGGTCATGTATATATTAATATTCCAAGCAATTGTGGAATACGGACAAACCAGCTACGAAAGAAAATTGGTAGAAAATCCTGAACAGGGAAACACGCGGCCAATGTCAAAGGCTTCCCAGCTTCCCGACATCCTGTTCTCTTTCCTTAATCTCCGTCAATTAAATATGTCGTACTAGAAATAAACAAGGAAACGAATCCCTAATAACCAATTTTAAAAGGCACCCGTGGGGATCGTATTTCAGGGTTCAAAACTTTTAGGAGTAGTTTCTCTTGCGTCACGACGAAATGGTAAGCGGTGATCGATTTTATTGTCTTTAATGTGTCATTAGAGGGATATATAACTGTCGTCATACATAAAGCTTTGAGGTATGTGGCTATTTAACCTCTCCGAATCTCTTTCTATTTGCTCAGAGCAGAGAAACTTTATCGGGTGCGTTCACCCTCACCCGTGTCGCCTTAATTCATAGTCATCCTGTTGTTGCTATGTCTCTTGCCATTGTCATACTTCTCTTCCTTTCCACCTCTATCAAGCTACCTCTGATCACTATGGAACCAATCCACTTGCGGGCGGAGAATAATTTCTCCATTCCCATCACTGTTTTATTTCTGGTGTCAATCTTTTGCCCCTCATCTCTCCTTTGGCTGGCCTTTCTTGTGCTCCTTGCCATATCTTCTTGGCGTGCAATGATTTGGGATCTGTTAAAAATTTTTACGTGTTGGTTTAATCATTCTTCGAGCCATTCCTACTATGATCATCCTATGCATCACCCAACATCAAGAAGAAGTACCAGAACCATCACCTTCTCAAGTTGAGGTTGAACAGGTTGAAGTAATAGTGTCGAATGCATAAAGAACAATCCCAACGAACACACGAACCCTTTTTGTCATGGAGCTTGATCGTCCATCGATGTAGTAGTGTGTAGTAGTTGTTAGAATATTTTATTAAATATTTTAGAATATTTATCATTATTACTGTATATTTTTTATTGTGATTATATCTGTAATTATTAGATTGATTGTATTCCCAAACTTAAACAGCCTCCTTGTACCATATAGAGGCTTCTGATCCTGTACAGAAATACAATTTTCCTTCCCATATTCTTGCTCTTCACTTATTTCAACATGCTATCAAAGTCAGATTTCCCTCAAACCTTTTGTTAGACTTGTCCAAGTTACTCCGGGTAGCCTGGAAAAATTCGTTTCTTTAATCACCTCGCACTCTTTTGCAATATGTATTTCTCTCAATCACGCCAAACCTAGCGGCCTCCACTTGCCCTAGTCAAGCATCATACGCTCTAGCATACCACCGGTTCCCTACTGTTCGATCGGCTACCGTCTTCAGTTATATATTTCTGGTTATTATCTAATCAGTAACTTTTGTTGTGTGAGCCAAATTTGACTAATTCTGATGATGTCAAGGAAGTTTATTACTTTTAGAGATGATATGTTACGATGATATGATTGTAATGTTGTTTGGCTAAGGGGAGCAAGACTTATATGACATCTATGTGTAGTTAGGTCGTCTGCGCGCTATATTTTCTATGAAAAAATTTATTCGGGAGAGCCCATTTTCTTCTAGTAAATATAGTATTTGATACGCTTTATTAACAATAAGTCGTTGCTATCATTTCCGAATTGTCGATTTATACTTGTTTTTATAAGTTCAGGTTTAAGCGTACGTTCCATACATATTTTGGTGGTTATTGGTTGTGGGCTTTTGTATCTACTTTCCCTCTTATGTACTGTATTTGTTTTGGGTTGTACTTTTGATCCATATGTATTTTGTAACTTTTTGGATGGGCACGTGGGCCCAATATATTAATTGTAACTTAGAGTTTTAACTTTTTGTAGATCCTCATAGTAAAGGCATGCCTAACCTTTTTTTTTCTCTAAATTAAAGGAATGCCTACTAGTCGTATACTTTTATGTTGATATTTATATATCTACTTCGAGCAAATGTTTCTAATATGATGTTATATTTAACTAATTGCTACTTGCTTTCACATTTATTCTTAATATAGGTGCATAAGTCTTATTAACTTATATTGACCTTTCTATAGTAAATATTTCCATGCATCACTTAATTACCTACTTTGATTTTGATAAGAAGATAATAAATCCTTATATTTTGACAAGACTGTGATAATTTTCATGATCGTAATCTCGTTTTAATTAGCATTCTATTCATATAAAGTGAACTTAGAGGTTAATGCAGGTGTGGGGCTTCACGGACCCCGAAACTCTAAAAGCTCCACAGCTTCCACATCTCTCCCTGGTCTCCTCCTCTATGCTCAGATCCAAATTTGTAGATCCTCTCTCGTCTCTTCCTCTGTGCTCTAGTTTGAATTTGTAGATCCTCTTTCTTTAAGTTGCTTTAGATTTGTTGCGATTTGAATTTGATTTGGCATATTGAATTTGTTGGTGTTTTGTGGCGAGTTTACTATGTTTCTATCAGTTGCTTTCAATGTGTTGGTTTTTTTTCCCTCTAAAGTTTGCAAGGGTGGCAATAACCGCCCTCTACAACCACTAAGAACCGATTGTCTCTCCTAGCTGGGCTGCAGGCAGTATCCCATTTTGAAAAACCGCCCATATCAGTAGCAATGCCAATTAGGGCAGGAACCGCCATGGTCGATGTAAATGCACAACCCTATTTGTGCCAAATCACCACTAATCCAAAACTATCACGTCACGTGTCTAAAAAATTGTTTGGTTCTAATCACGTCACATGCCTAATAGGCTTTTGACATGTGCAAAATCTGACAATTAATGCCACCTTTTTTACCTACTCATCTAACTTGCTTGTCTTAGTTCACTTTAGTGGTAACATTCAAATCCTAATTCAACTAGTTTTGATTTGAACTAATTCCTGAGCAAACACCAACTAATGGTTAACCAAAGAAATTTCAGAAGAAGCTTAAAAGTTCAACAAATTTTGTGGTAGCCTCTCAAAATGGATAATATCCTTAATGATGGTGCCGAATGCTGATTTTTCTCGAAGAGACTAAAGTTATTATATTAGATGGTTGAGATAATAGGGAGGGAATTACTATATATCAATATGTAATGAATGTAACGTATAAGTAATACATTGGGTAGTTGAATTATAATAAAATTGGCTTAATATTTGAAACAAAATGAGACTTGTCGAATTTTTAGAAGTGCTTTTAGAGTTATGGGGAAGTTGATTGGAAACTTTGCAACTTCAATCTTGGAATTGTTTTAATAGGATCAGTTATAGCACAGTTGATTGGATAGTTTAGACTTTGGACCTATAACCAATTAGTCGGTGTTCTTGATATGGATATTGGAGATCGGACTATTATGATAAGGCTTAGGCCCACATGTAGACAAATGGGCCCATCATGCTTCTCTAAATGGGCCTCAAGCCTAGCCCAAGACCATGAAGCCATCAAACACGTGATCCAAGTGGGAAAAAAAATATGCTCACCAACCCTCCATTGGTTCGCGGTATCACCTTTGAAAAGGCTGCCTGTCCGTTAAGTTGTATCTCATCCTTAATTTCGAATGTTCATGTTATCTCATCATTTTCCTGGATATACACACCTTTTCATTATACTCTACATGTATCATCCGCGCATTTTTGGGACCATTAGTTCTAATTCTTTTGGCCAATGGGAAAATGACAGATTTCAGACAGCCGTGTATGTGGGAGAAGAATTCTGTTTGCCCAGCGGCTGAGATGGGTTAGGTTGCAAATCGTGAAACATCTAACGGTACCAAATGCTTACGGGATAGGGTAGTTTTGGTGGTAGAACTGCATAACAGGCGGGTTCTCAAGGGATCGAGAAGTGCATGCCTTGGTCCAACAAGCAGAACATTGAGACTATATTGCAGTTTATAGCTTCGTAGACTTTTCAACCGATGTTTTTTTTTAATGTTGATATCACATATCTTTACGTATTTTCAAATCATATATTTTTGTCATTCATTTTCTAATACTAATAATAACATGCTTGTATGCAGGGATAAAGTTAGGATTGGACTTAAAGAGCAGCTGCATAAATGTTAACTTTTGCGGGCCAAAATACAAAAGTTATGAGAAAATGACAAAAAAATAATAATGATTTTTGGGACTGAGGGAGTGAGGGCCATGGCTACGTAGTAGCCAACTCTTTTTTTTTTGGTTTTTTTTTTTTCTGGGTTATAGAATGAGCCATGGAATTCCAAATTGACGGCGAAAGTATGATTACTCTTGCTGTTCTTAGTTTCCTTCCTGACTATGTATGCCTTTGTAGTTAAGAATTTAGAAATGAAAGAACAGCATGGTAGTTGAGCTCATTGGAAAGTTATTTTTTTATTAACCGTGTTCGGACTCGCTTACATCTACTTCCATTAATTTCAGAGTATGTGCACTCTTCTATCCTATACAAATCCTATAATTATTAGTCTAATCGGATAATTACAGGTTAAAAATTATGAAATAATTCCAAAAAATTAAATCTATGAAATTTTAAATTTAAAATTTAGAAAAAGTAAACTATAAAGAGACTCGAGCTTTAACTATTAGGTTAATCCTTTGGAATTAATGACAAACTCTTTGGGTGTGAAAAAACTACAAAAGATTTCTCTTTTTTCTTTCTTTTTTTTTACTTGGATTTGTATCTTTAATAGCTTAGAAATTGCATAGAAGGTTCGCCTGCTGCCATCATTATCCAATTTATGCTGATCCTGCTAGATTATTGTAAATATTCTCGGGCCTCGGCAAAAGTATTGCGTAAGTCTAAAGTTGCAAAAGGGTCAAAGGTGACTGGAAGCGCCATGGATCTGCATTAAAAAAGAAAGGGGGACAATAGTGAAGAATAGCTTCCCTACAATACTAGGGGATCCCCGTAGAAGATCATTAGAAAATGGCATACTAGTGGCGTAATTAGGATTGAATTTGAAGGGAGGCAAATTTTTAAGAAAAATGACAAAAAAAAAATTTATTACTCAATGCAAAAAAATCTTAAGTTAAAATATTAAAAATTAAGGACTAATAAGCCACCAAACTATTTATATATATATATATAGTAAAATAGAATATATTCACTAGAACTCTTCAATTCCAGCAACTTTGATACATTTCTTAGCATTCTAATTCAACAAATTACATGTAAGCTTTATGCACTAATGCAAAAGTAGCAGGTTTACATTTTCCAAGGTCAAGTATAAGTTGCAGTTTAAGGTATTCATTCAGGATGTTTGGACGATCAAACAGTCGACGCAGTTTTGCCGGTCGAAGTTATAATAGTAATAGTATGGACAATACAATTGATAACTCATCATCATCTACATCTCATTTAAATTCTGATGAATATCATGTTTCATTAGGCATTAATAAACCATTAAATAATTGGGTCATTCCTAAAGTAAAAGATTCTCAATTATATAAACAATCTAGTTTTACTTTTCACACTGATTATGCAATTAAAACTATAGAACAACTAACACCTATTGGAAAAGAATATGGAACAATACATTTAATTAAATCTGATATGATTAAAAAACATATAACTCAAGGTTTTAAATATATGCATATGGGTTTAGTCAAGTAGCTGCAACCCCTTTAACTCGTC
Source organism: Morella rubra (assembly GCA_003952965.2). Classification (NCBI taxonomy): domain Eukaryota; kingdom Viridiplantae; phylum Streptophyta; class Magnoliopsida; order Fagales; family Myricaceae; genus Morella; species Morella rubra. The sequence continues at coordinate 6,931,338 of CM025852.1, forward strand.
AAAGATTAAATACTTCTGTTTTATTATGTTTAAGAGATGGTCGACATAATCAATTTTCAAACTCTTTACTTGGTATAGTATAATCGTCTTTACATCAAGATCCTATATACTTTAATTTTATCCATGTTTTCCTCTTTCTCTTTCTGATCCTACTACATCACACTCTTTAATATTAAATATTAAATCCATGTTCATGATATGATGGAAGGTGTTCAATACCTTGCCATTATGTATATAGATCCATTATAAATTAATGAAGACTACTCTTGATCCTAGATCTAAGGTTCATCCTCATTCTGGTGAAACTTTACTTTTAACTACTAGTAATGAATTTTCAAATATTACTATTCATCGTATGATAAAATGGGATGATGTTATTTTACCAGATAATTGTAAGTTACCTTTAATAGTACCTCCTCCAAAAAAAGAAAATAAACAAATCGAATGTTTTACTCAACATAATGATGGATCAGTTACTTTATCTTTCAATAAAGAAAATTCTATATTACATCGATTTTCTAATGCTTCATTGTCATCTCTATCACCCTCTACAAGCTCTAGAAATTTTAAATCAGCTTTTAATTCTTTTCGTCCAAGTACTTCCATACCACCTTATATACCCCCTAATAGTATAAGATCTGAAGCCTCTGGTCAATTACCTATCTATGATCATCAAAATGAACCACCTGATAAAACTTTTCCTACTCAATCTGAAATTATATCTTTACAAAGATCTCATTCTATACATGTTTTACAAACTGATTTTGTTCTAAATAAAGAATTACTCCGAATGATTTTGAATCTTTACAAAATACAGTCAAAAGAAATTGGTTTTTACAAACTTCTCACAAAGACGAACAAGCATATATACGAAACACTTATTATACTTATATGCATGATATCAAACAACAAATTCCTTTCTTTAATGGTTTGAACAATTTTACCCACTTTAAATGTTCTTACTAAAGAAATACCATGGTTAACACAGATAGTCAAAAAATTTATGAATTTTATCCTCTGAAAACTACAATAAGTATTGATCAAATATCAAAACAATATTTTGCTACTCCATTTAAGGTTAATGCTTTAAATAATAATGATAAAAATTTTGATAATATCATTCAACACAATAATTATACAAATGTTTACTTAAGTCAAATAGGATTACATTTAAGCAAACGTGAAACTTTAATGAAACCTGTAACCCCGGCAAAACCTTCTACGCAAAAACCTATGTTTATTCCTTATGAATTACCTTCAATGCCATCTTTCTCTTCTGAAGATACTAAATTAAATAAAATCAATGAAATGCTTCATAAATTAACACTTACTGATAAAACCTCTGTTCCTTCTTCTCGATTACCTGATAAGCAAGTTCAAGCTTTAAGTCAATATAATTCTTCTTCTGACACTTCGTATGAATATGAAAATAGTAATCATATTACTCTTGAAAATAATGACAATAATAATATTGATCAATTAGAATCACAATTTCAGGAAATACAAATTAATAAAATACATGCATCACATTCTAAATACCCTCATAAAAATTCTAAGTTTAATTCTAATCCTACATTTCAACGTAATTATTATTCTAGACCAACTCTTCCTGATATACAATATGAAGAAAGACCTTTCCTTATAAATCACTCTTATTCTGCTACCCACCATTATGAATGGAATATCGATGGTGTATCTGAATATGAAATTCTTAATATTATACATGAAATGACTATGTATGCAAATGTTTTAAAAGTTGCTCACCGAATAGATAAACAAATAGCTACTTGTATTATTTCTGGATTTACTGGTCAATTAAAACATTGGTGGAATAGATATTTAACTACAAAAGAACACGATTTAATTTTAGATGCTGTTAAGCGCGATAATGATAATAACCCTATTCTTGGTGATAATGGTCATTCAATACCTGATGCTCTAAATTCTTTATTATTTACTATAACCAAAAATTTTATAGGTGATCCCTCTATATATAAAGAAAGATCCTTTGATTTTCTTCTCAATTTAAAATGTTCTACTCTTTCTAATTTTCGTTGGTATAAAGATGTTTTTCTCTCTAAAGTATTTTTACAAGATGATAGTAATCAAGTTTATTGGAAGGAAAAATTTATTGCTGGTCTTCCTTATTATTTTGCTCAAAAAGTTCCTATCAATTTGTCAAATGATAGAGGTATTATTGAATATGATAAATATACTTATGGTGAAATTATCAATATTATTAATAGAACAGGTTTACTTTTATGTAATGATTTACAATTAAAGAAAACAATAGACATTGAAAAGAAACGTACCAATAAAGAATTAGGATACTTTTGTGAACAATATGGATACCCTCCTATAACTGCCTCTTCCAAAAGAACGAAAAGAAGATATGAAGCCTTATAAACCTTATAAAAAGAAATATAAAAAATATCAAACTTATAAATCTAAACCCTTTCCTAAATCTAACAAAAATAAAAGAATTAATAAAACCAATAATAAATCTCCTCCTACATGTTGGAAATGTGGAAAAACTAGTCATTTTGCTAATAAATGTTATGTTAAAAAATAAATAAAAGAATTAGATGTTTCTCCAGAAATAAAACATCAATTATATAAAATATTTCTTGCTACAACACCACCAGATCATATATCAACATATTCATCATACTCCACCCCATCTTCATCCTCAGATGCATCTTTTTCATTTAATGATAATCATAATAATAATGATCAAATACAACTTTGTAATTGTACTAATGATAATTGTACCTGTGATAAAAACTTGTTTGTCTTATCTAATACATCACGAGTCTTCTCATAATTCTCCTTATGATACTTTCAGTTCTCCTGTAGAAGGATATTATGATTATAGCAAAATATTATCTTAATTTACTTCTAATAATACTAAACCAGTTACTATAATAGATTTACAAAAAGAAATTCAAATTTTAAAGCAAGAAATAAAACAATTACAAAATACTCAAATAATTTTACCAAAATTACTGATCAACTACTTACTGAAATATGTTTACTTAAATCACAAAAACAAGCAGACAATGCATTACAAATATCTGATTTACCTTCTACTTCTGAATCTCCTCCTATAATTCCTTCCGAATCATTTATTCAAATAATTGATAAAATTATTTTTCAAAAATGGTATGCTGAAATAACCATACGTATTAAAGATTTTCTTTTACTACTATTGCTTTAATAGATTTGGTGCTGATTTAAATTGTATACAAGAAGGATTAATCCCTACTAAATATTTTGAAAAAAGTACTGAAAAATTATCTCAGGCTAATGGTCAAAAAATGATAATCAACTATAAAATACCTAATGTACATATATGTAATAATGGTTTTTGTTTTCAAACTACTTTTGTTATGGTAAAAATTTAGCTTCCAAAGTTATATTAGGAAATCTTTTTCTTATTTTACTAAATCCTTTTCTTATTTTACTTTATTCTTTCATTGTTACTGAAACAAGTATAACTTCTAAAGTTTTAGGTCATGAAGTTAACTTTTAAATTTTATTATCCTCCTTTTACAAGAGATATTCAAGCTTTAAAATATATATCTATTACAAAAGAAATAAATACTCTTAACCAACATAAATTGCATCATAAACAAAAACATTTATTATCTTTACAACATGAGATTCAATATAAACATATAGAAGAACAATTACAAGATAAAACTCTTCAATCTCAAATACATGATTTTCAACAAATATTAGAAAAAACTGTTTGTTCCCCTCTTCCAAATGCTTTTTAGAATCGTAAAAAACATATTATTACCCTTCCATATGAACCAGGATTTTCTGAACGTGATATCCCTACAAAAGCCCGATCAATACAAATGAATCAAGAATATTAATGTTGCAAAGAAGAAATAAAAATATTATTAGAAAAAGGTCCTATTCGCCCCTCTAAATCTCCTTGGAGTTGTTGCTTTTTATGTTATGGGTCAAGTTGAAACTGAACGTGGTGTTCCTTGTCTTGTTATTAATTATAAACCTTTAAATAAAATTTTACGTCAGATACGATATCCTATTCTTAATAAAAAAATATTTACTTAATCGATTGCATGATGCTTGCATTTTCTCTAAATTTGATATGAAATCTGGATTTTATCAAATTCAAGTCGCGGAAAAAGATAGATATAAAACTGCTTTTACTGTACCTTTTGGACATTATGAATGGAATGTTATGCCTTTTGGTTTAAAAAATGCTCCTTCAGAATTTCAGAATATCATGAATGATATATTTAATCCTTATACTGATTTTGCTTTAGCATATATTGATGATGTATTAATTTTTTCTAAGTCTATTAAGCAACACTGATATCATTTAAAGAAATTTCAGAAAATAATAGAACAAAATGGTCTTGTTGTTTCTGCTCCTAAAATAAAATTATTTCAAACCCAAATAAGATTTTTAGGACATAATATACATCAAGGTACCATTACACTTATATTACATGCCATTAATTTTGCTGATAAATTTCCTGATAAAATTACTGATAAACAACAACTTCAATGCTTTTTAGGAAGTTTAAATTATATTGGTGAATTTTATAAAGATTTAAGAAAAATATGTAAACCCTTATTTAATCGTTTAACGAAAAAACCATCCTCATGGACAGATCAACATACTGCAATAGTAAAACAAATTAAAAATCATGTTAAACAATTACCATGCTTAGGCATTGCATCACCTCATGCATTCAAGATAGTAGAAACTGATGCATCAACATTGGATATGTGGCATATTAAAGCAACGCACACATGATACAGAACAAATCAGATATCATTTTGGTGCATGGAATATTACACAGTAAAAATACAGCACTGTCAAGCAAGAAGTTTTAGCTCTTGTATTATGTGTAACAAAATTTCAAAACGATTTATTAAATCAAAAGTTTTTAATTCGTGTTGATTGCAAAGCTGCAAAAGATATTTTACTTAAAGATGTCAAAAATTTAGCTTCTATACATCTACTTGCCCGATGGCAAGGAATTCTTTCTGTTTTTGAATTTGATATTGAACATATCAAAGGCAATCATAATTCAATCCCTAATTGTTTAACTCGTGAATTCTTAGAGGGAAAATGAGTTCTTCATCTTCCTCCAATAATAAAAATCTACTTTTCAGTCAGATAATGCTTTTCCTCCTTTTTCTTTTCAAGATATTGCTCCTAGACCTCGTCCAGGATCTATTCCTACCAATAACCAATTTACAGTCTGAGGCTTTATACCACCAATATCAGGTCCTCATGTCCCTCCTCCTCTTTCTCCCATGACTTCAACTTTCAGTCAACAAATAAAGTCACCTCCTGCTTTTTCATCCACTTTACCTGCCAATCCCAAAGAGAATCTAATAGCAAAACCTTATATCAGACATGTGTGTTACATTGAAGATCAATATCATTCACTGAGAGATCCATACCAAACTGCATCCCAGATATTACCTCCAGGATGGAACTATGTTCCAAGGAATCTCATGTTTACACAAGCTTTTTATCAACATATATTACAGGATACTAAGTCTGTTGAAATTGATCAAACTCCTTGCAAATATGATCCTTCAAATATTGGTTTTTCAAAATTTACAATTCGAAGGATAATTTCTTCTAAAGAATGGGGATAGCCATGGACTCTTAGAGCCTGTCTGAACCTTTTAAGCATTTGAAACATATCATATATTATGACTACATTGACGCATGGACATTTTCTTTATTTTTTGACAATAAAACCCATCGTCATATGTGGTTCATAAGATTTAAAAGTTTTCAATGTTCTGAACCTCTTCCACATTGGTTTATCCAGTGGTGGGATCAATTTGGAGCTGATGATAAACTTTTTTCTTTAGACTTAAAGCAAGCCTATGATCAATGGGCTCTCAATCCTCATGATACTCCTTCTCTTGAAAAATACCTTGCCATGAAAAATCCTCCATATAAAGATATACCTGTCCTCTTACAGTTTTTCATCCAGTTCAATTTAATACTTGGATATTCAGTTGAAAATTTGTTTTTACCCAAGATAATAATGCCAAAGTCCTTTCCCAGAAATTCTTTGTCAAATGGTGGACCATTTATACTTATAATAATATTATCAATGCCATTTCCCAAGCAAAAATCCAAATAGCAAAACACCCTCAATTCCTTTCTCAAAAAAGTCAGATACAAGCCAAACTTGCTGCTGCTAAATCTTGTGATGATTATAAAAAAGAATTGCTGGAAGTTTTGTCTCAATTATCTGAAGAAGATACTGTCGAAAATACTGCTGCTTCCACTTCATTTCAAGATATATCAGTCAATTATGATGATAATGCTCAAGATCCTTATACCTTTCTGTTGAAGAAATTGAAGCTCTCCAAAGATCATTTGAAGAATAACTGCATGACGAGACAGATAATATTGTCATTTGGAAAATATCAAGATAATGCTGCCGACATTCACTGTTCAAGATAACTGTTCATTCCTGACATATCCCTATAGCGGTCACTGTTGCCGATAGAATACTATTCATGTTACTGTTACTGGCTTTCCAAAGATACCCCTAATACTATTTACTTACTATTCCTTTCTTCCAAAAATACCCTTTACTGTTCAAATATTAGAGGATATCATCTGTCTTTTTTCTTCTCTCTTTTCCTATATAATCCAACCCCATTCCTCATTCTTGACACGCCTTTCATTCAAGAGTGAAATAACCTTCCCCCAATCCTCTCAAACCCTCTCATATCCTCTTAAGGTTTCAATACTCTCTCTTTCCCAAATATCTCAACTACCTTCTGCAGATCCAAGCATTTTCATTCTCTGTTTACTTTTGCAATCCTTTGGTCTTCTTCTTTTCTCGCCATATCAAGGTTTCAAGTTTTTCAAGTCTTCAAGCCTTGTAAGTTTATTTCAAGTTTTCCATATTGTACTTTTTAACTTTGAATAGTTCAATATGAGTCAAGATCTTTCAGTTATGATTGCAATTACTTTATTACTTAACCGCACTTGGAATACTTTGCTTGCATTTTTATTCTTGCATATTATTTATGGTTCATATCTTGTTCTTACATATACAGTGGATAACACCATTAACGAGATCATTAATAAAACATTGTTTGAAGAATACGATTCAGATATATCATTTCATTCCAAAGATAACACCTGGGCCTAATATATGGTATCATATATATATATATATAGTAAAACAGAATATATTCGACACTAGAACTCTTCAATTCCAGAAACTTTGATACATTTCTCAGCGTTCTAATTCAACAAATTACATGTAAACTTTATGCACTAATGCAAAAGTACCTTGCAGGTTTACATTTTTCAAGGTCAAGTAAGTTGCAGTTTAAGGTATTCATTCAGGCATCGCATAAAGAGAAGGCAAAGACATCACACAAACATTAGTGCAATACGTACACAGGCTTAAACAATAATAAAACACCACCAGAGGCAATATTTTTTAATCGCCAGTTTTATTGTGTCTTTCTCGATTAAATGACCCAAACTAAACCAAAAACATAAGTCTCATAATGTGCCCTTTGAAAGGAAAAAGAACATCTCAGAACATGGCCCGGATTTGTACCATCTGCTGAGCATAACACGGGGTTGCTTCTCATGATACCATATACATACAAGCTCAATGTGTCGTAGATGAACACACAATCCACTACGCAAAACTCAATAGCATTCCAGATATTCGATTTCCATTCCGCTTTTAGAGTTAATACACTCACCAACCCTCCATTGGTTCGTGGTAATATATGTATCGCCTTTGAAAAGGCTGCCTGTCCGTTGAGTCGTATCTCATCCTTAATTGACCAAAAAAAAATACGCTCACCAACCCTCCTTAGTCCATTGGTTCGTGGTAATATGTATCACCTTCGACTGTTCACGTTATCTCATTATTTTTCTGGATATACACACCTTTTCATTATACTCTACATGTATCATCCGCTCATTTTTGGGACCATTATTTCTAATTCTTCTGGTCAATGGGAAAATAAAAGATTTCAGACAGCCGTGGATGTCGGGGGAAGAATTATGTTTGCCCAGATGCTGAGATGGGTTAGGTTCAAATCGTGAAACATCTAACGGTACCTAACGCTTATGGGATAAGATAGTTTTGCTGGTACAACTGCGTATCAGGCAACTCTGATCGACGGGTTCTCAAGAGATCGAGAAGTGCATGCCTTGGTCCAACATGCAGAACAATGAGACGATATTGCAGTTTATGGCTTCGTAGATTGCTCAACCGATGTTTTTTTTAATGTTGATATCACATATCCTAACTTATTTTCAAATCATATATTTTTATTATTCATTTTCTAAAACTAATAATAACATACTTGAGGGATAAAGTTAGGATTGAACTTAAAGGGCAGCTACATAAATATAACTTTCGAGGGACAAAATAAAAAAAATCATAAGAAAATGACAAAAAATAATAATAATGATTTTTTTGGGACTGAAGGACATGGCTACCCAATCGCCAACTCTTCTTTTTGGTTAATACGACGATATTGTCTGGGACAATATTGATGGTGACAATCGTTGTCATGGGACACTATTGTTGACATGATATTGATGGTCAATATGACGATATTGTCAGACAATTACAATCACATTGGCTTAGATTTTTCTTTGTGGGTTGAGGCACGAGAGAGGCATAAGGAAGGGACAGATCGATTGGGATAGTTTGGACTGCCTGACAATATCGTCAGTCCAAACTATCCCAATCGATCTGCCCCTTCTTCATGCCTCTCTTGTGCCGCGACCCACAAAGAAAAATCTAAGCCAATATAATTGTAATTGTCTGACAATATAATTGTAAAGAAGGGCCAGATCGATCGATTGGATCGTTTGGACCTATAACCAATTAGTGCACCTTTTTCCGTATAAAACAAAATGGAAGAAACGGGGTTGAAACTCCAATGTAAACTTGAAGGTTGAACCTGCAATCGAAATTGCATAGAAGGTTCGCCCTCCTTGGCCTCCTGCCTTCTAGGTATATATACATTACCTATTGCTCTAGCAGGCCGTTGCCACTTCCTAATCATCCTTCTCATCCTATAACATATCAATGGTACCACTACAAGAAAAGTGCGGTACAGCCACGAGATAGGGCGCGGTCAGCGGCTTGCCGTCAGTAAAGCACCAGCTTTATCTACCGCTGAGGGATATCCGTCAACGATGACTTAGAAGACCTCGACGGCAACAAAAACGTCGGGGCCGGCAGCTTACCGTCAGTAAAGCGCTATCTTTGTCCACGGCTGAAAGATATCCGTCAAAAATGACTTTAAAAGGCCTCGACGGCAGCAATGACGTCAAGAATTATTGCAGAATCGGCGCAAGTCATCGTCGCCAATAGGTTTCTGGGAAAATGTTGAGACTGACGAACTGATCCTGGTGAAGGCCATCCATTCTTCGACCTCCTCCTTCTTGCTCATTGAGGAAGCCTGTCGACAGAGATTATGTGGAGTCATAACTCAGCTCGAAGGCAAACTTCTCACAATAACCAGGTTACCGTTTGCATCCAATAATCGGGTTAAAGGCCCGGGAATTGGGGGGAAATTAAAATTCCCCCATTTTGCTTTCGGTGTTGGTACTCTATTCGACAATGAGAGTCTCAACACTTCTTTTCGCGATTTGTCCCCTCCAGATTCCATAGGTGACCTTGGCATTTGGCGTCCACATTACATCAAAGGAATAACATTCCTCGCATGGGCATAGCTCTCCCTTCGCCTACCTTCGCTCGTCCTTAGCAGGTTTTCGAATTTTGGGTGAGCATATTTCCACCTGCTAGCTTGTCGTTTCTGAGAGTTTTTTGCGCATCTGCTGTTTGTGAGAATGACACACAGACTGTCCATGGCTTAGCACGAACACATTTTTTTATTACCACCAATATCTGGCCGGAGTGTTTGAGAGTTCACTGCACTACCGTTTCTCTTCAAGTATAGTATGCTTTCATTTGTTATAAGTATAAACCTCTCTGTTCTCACACAATTTTTCTGTTCCAGCAATAATGTGAAATAAAGTGCAAAGTGCAACTGTCCAGCAGTATAACTCCACTCAGTAGAGCACTTTTTATGCACGGTGTGTGCCTTTAAAAGATTCAATTGATGATGATATTTTCTTACCCATAGAAAAATACAAAATTAGATATAGCTTTTGGAAATAAAAGACCTGTAACAATAAAAACTAAATTGTAACTTTAAAATGGATAGACAAACATGATATAATCAATGTTGGCGATTTGATAAGAAATATTAAACAATGTGTTCTAAGGATAATTAATCTATTTCTTTTAGCTTCTCCTGCGAAACCGGATTGACAAAGAGTAGAGTTTTTTCAAATAGCCTATCTTATCTTGAATGTAGTTTTTGTCAGTTAGAAACAAACAATTGATCCTATTAAAAATAACAATCTGCATTGTGTAGAAGCATGAATATAAGCCCCTGAGAATGATAGCTCAATAGTTAGATACACAAACTACCACTCTTGGATCTCTGGACTATGGAGATGGCGAATAGACCATCAGGACGATGAAGAAAAGAAAATAGACAGTTGATTGAAAAACTGGTTCAAGGCATCCGAGCCTCTTGAAAATAGTTTGCAGAAAATTTTGAAGTTGAATGCTGTTTTTTGACATTGGACCATATTAATTCAATCTGGTTGTCAACAGAGCTTCCTTTCCAATGTGATCGTCTGTTGGAGAACGAATGACACTAATTGATTACGTATGTCTACTTTAAATGATCTGCATTTCTGTCTGGTTGTTGAGTGCAGGCCCATGTCAAGTGCTTCTCAAGTCAATGAGTGCAACCAGCGGATCAGTCATCAGAGTACCCTCTGTTCATAATCCATTTTGATCCCAGAATTGACATGGAAACCTTATTTTCATGCACTTCACATACTAGTGGAACTCGTGCTGGTGGAAATGATATTATAAATTCTAGTAAACTTGTTGCAAAACATGCTGGATGTTTAAGTCATTTCTTCAACTATATACTTAATAGGGCATGACATACGTATGACCATCCCCAATTTATCCTCCTTATAGTATATTGATCTAAGTGTTATTATGCTATGCTTGAGCTACACTACACGAGGGTCATATGCAGTATCACATTTTACAACAATCAAAATGCTAGTACAAGTTACATTTGTTGTTTTCGCATTAGTGCTTTTGATATTGTCTATTATAGCCAGTGGTTAGAAATATTTCTATAGCTTATTTTTATGTTCTTTGGCCATCCTGCCTCTCATACTTTATACGCTTCTTCACTTAATAAAGTGCAGGACAATTCTGATCAGACAAGTATCTGTGACTGGCAAGACTTCCTCAACTGGTGGGATACCTTGAGCTGGAGATGACACAAGCACTACGAATTTCTGGTTTTGGGGGTTTTTTTGTCTCCTCTACCTTCATGAATTATTTCTCCTCTGCAACAGTGCCTATAACACATCAAGTTTTCTGAATAAATTTCAGTGCCCTGCGCCTTACCTTGTTGCCGATTTGAATGTCTAATGGGCCTTGTTAAGCAACGTTCACAGAGCACTTCCTCTGCAACCTTCATAGAGCGCATCCTTGCACCACAACGTTGCAGACCAGCCCCCACAGAATACAGCCAATGTCAAGGATACGACAAATTCTGCACATCTCAAGCGCACTACAACAAAATTCCACAACACTGATTCTTTAGAAATTACCCAGTTGTGAATTTGGTTGTATTCAAGACGTGAAGCGTTTTTAGATAGTACTGAGACTGTGAGAGAATAGCTATACGCGTGAAGTGTTTGTCATATTGCCCAATTATAATAGGCCAAGTGTAAGTAGGTGATAGAACCACAACTTGTGTATAAAAAGGTTTATTGTACAGACGTTGTTCAATGAAAAACCGGATACATTTTCTTCATTCACTTCTTTTGTAATCTCGCTGGCCTTAACATGATTGAGAGGGAGGAGGGGAGAAGGAATGGCAAAAAAGTGCAGAAACCTTCTGTGTTGCGGATGAAATGGCTCTGTTTAGTTTGAAGTTAGCCACTCTACTGCAATTGACAGATGTTATTTTGAAAGGTGATTGCCAAGTGGTGGTCATATATTATGTTATTAAATATAGTTTATAAAATTCATATATATACTATTATTACTAATTTCGACATTTCAAAAATAAAATAATATATTGAAGTAATAAAAAAATTGTTAAATGATATTAGATTCTGTATTAACAACTCGAGTTGTTTGTACATTATTCCCTTCTTTAGCTTATTCTGCCTATTGGTTGCAAATACTAACTAACCCATATTTTTTAAAGAGAATCATAAAACGACAAAGAATATAAAACATAAAGTACAAAGCTAAAAGAAAAAAGAAAAAAAAATGCCCTCTTATCGCTAAGGATTAACGTGGGCCAACGACTCAACTCACCCCCACCCATTGTTCACACTTTATAAATTTCACTCTTTGTTCCTGCTCCCGCCACTCATGCCTTCTCTCTCAAATTCAAAATTTCTTCTCTTCTCCGCTGAACTTTGAGAGTTGCTCCAAGGCTAATTATCTTCCCATGGGATATGATCTCAGAGAGCCAAGAGGAAGATACACCAATGGAAGAACAATCGTCGACATCGTAGGCAAGTTCTGTTTGTCCATTTCTTTGCTTTTCTTTGCTTGGTTCTAGTTCCCATCTGTAGCTTTTCATAAACGAGTTTCTTTTTGCGTGATGAATAGGAAGGTCGAATCAACACGGACACACAGCTCTATACAACCCGAGCAATGGCCAACGGACCACACTGCTCTATCCTCTGCTTAAGCTTGACAAGGTAATCTTTCTTAAAAATTGAATTTTTGCTCTTCAACAAGACCAGAGTCATTTCTTCATTGAACGTGCTTGTAACCCATTTTCTACTGTTCTTTTTGTGTCTCACTGGTTAACTCTCAATAGCGGTTGACATTGCATGCACTCAACTTTGTTCCAAAGACGTTCCCCGAAAGGTCCCCTGTATTCCTAGGCAGCTATGAGGATGTCGAAGACATTAAAGGAAAACAACAGCACATAAATTGAAATATTATTCCGATTAAGAAAGTACACAGTAAAAGAACTTAATTGCAGAACTTCAAACTGCTAATAAATCACCATGAAACCACCACGCGAAGTGGTCGATACTGCTATTATGGTGCGACAAAAAAAATCAATGCCCACCACAATTGGGTTTCTAAAAATCAACTGCGACCACCACTTTCTGGAGGCAGAAATCAATCTCGGCAACCTTGATCCGTCAGAGAATGACCATTGCCCACAAACTGCAGTTGTAAGCAGAAGGTTGAGGCAGCTTTCTTGACGACACAAGGAGCGTCGAGGAGAGAGCAACCCCGACGACCCCAATCGAAACTCGATACTCTTCATCGACGGAGATGCCACCCTTCTCCCAACGCCATATCCGGTCGACAAAGGCTAGCCATTGTTGACGGAAGAGGACGATCGTCACAGAAGACCTGTGGGCACGCGGCAATCACGACCAAGCTTCGACGATGGAAAACCGTGGCTGAAGAGCTTCTTCGACGGCTTACACTACTTTTGCCTACGGAAGCCGTCGGCGAGGAAGCCAGGTTTTCTTGTAGTGTACGTTGGCTCTTCAATTTGAGATTCTTCGCTCCGCCACTCATCCTTCTCATCCGTACAGCTTTAATATCCCAAGACCAGGTAATTGAAATCCTTAATCATCCCGTGTTTGATATGTCTCTTGCTCTTGTCATTCTACTCTACCTTTCCATTTCTATCAAGCTACTTATATACATGGAGCCAATCCGCTTGCGGGCAGGAGATTTTTCCATTACCATCACCGTTTTATTTATGGTGTCATTCTTTTGCCCTTCATCTTTCTTTTGGTTGACATTTTTTGTGCTCCTTGCCATATCTTCTTGGGATACGATGATATGGAATCTGTTAAAGTATTTTACATACTGGTTTTTTCACATCCTTCGAGACCTTCCTACTCTTATCATTTTATACATCACCCAATATCAAGAAAAGTCAACACCATTGCTTCCTCAAATTGAAGTCACCCAACATCAAGAAGAGCGAGCACCATCGCTTTCTCAAGTTGAAGTTGAACCTGTTGAAATTAAATCTTCTAGTACATAAAGAAGAATCTAAAGGAAAACGCGAGTCATTTCTGTAATAGTGTTAATGATACAAAGCTTCATCGTGTTCATATATATATTAAGGAAGTCAAGATTAGAAGCTACAGGTTTCTTTTAGTTGTCAGAGAATATTATGTATCTTAAATCTTCTTCTTTTGCTTGAACCAGAAATTTGAAGTTTATGTTATTATATGTGATGATGTTCTAGATATCGGTGGGTGTATTTTAAGGCTTTGTTATGTATAGAAATTATGTTTACCACAGTACTCCTTATCTTTCCGGTCTATATAACGAAAGCATCCAAGAAGTACGTATCCTTCACGCAATACTATTCCTTCATTTTACCTTCAACTTTTGTGTCCCTTCTGGTAGCCATTTCAATTTATTCTCTAATACAATCCCAAGTGGGGTCAATTAAACAAATAGCACCTCTTCTATTAGAGGTCAATGATAACATGTGTACGTAAGTTACGCTGTCGTTCCCGTGGGCGGTACATATCGACATAGGTTCGCCAGCTGCTGCTTATAAAAATAAAAAGTGCACATAATACATGTAGGGCGAGGTGGATCTAATATTAAATTCCCCTCTGTTCTGTTGCATTGGATCTGAGATTCCAAATAGATGGGTACGTAGGTCTTATAATCTGACATGGATCGGATGAGCATTTATACAAAAAGACAAAAAGTAAAAAGTAAAAAATAATCCACGATACTCGGCCAGCTTTTGCCTGTTGGTCTTGTCGTGCCCTTTTAAGTCATTTCTAGGATCTTATATGAGTCTACATCGTCCTTGGCACTTGACATGGGAAGAACCATAACAAAGGACGTTAACTGATAGAAATTTTGGGGTCCAATAAAAAAAGTACGTACGTAATGTACCAAAACAGCCTGTCGGCATTGTTTCTTCCGCGGCAACTTACCGGTCACAATCGCATGACGCATGGTATCAATAACTTTATCTATTTATTTATTTTTTATGCTCGTCATTTTGTAACAATCCCTTCCCATAAAAAATTATCTTTAAAAATAACTTATTTAAATTAATTAAAAATTTTATGTGTAGGTTTATAAAATATAGCCTAAGTTTTATAATTATTATTGAATTACAATTTCCTAAGCTTAGATTATTGCTTAAAGTCTATCTTACTAGTGCATCCTTTTATCTATTGCTCTATTTCTTATTTCACACCTTTTATATGATTAAATGACTTTTGCTAATTTTAATTTACGTATTAATTTTCTGTCATAAGCTATCTACAAAATTTACATAGACCCATAGAGTAATTAAAGGTGGACGGGAGCTTTGGGGTGCTGCTGGCCGTCTTTAAAGAATCAGATCTGGATTTGTAGGGATGTGTGCTTATTAATTATTTTTATTTTGTCTTCAATGTGACAATTTGAATCCAGTTATGCTGTTTGTAATTTTAAAATTGGTGCTGTGAGACATATGCTTGAATGGTTAAATTTCAAGGTTATTATCCCTCGTTTTATATGTTATTTTCTTCAGGTTGTGCAAAGGAGGTGAGCTATTAGATCGGATACTTTCAAGTTGAGTTATCAGGCAATATCTTTTTGAGTTAAGTGAATATCATGACATACTGAGAGAAAAAAAAAATTATAAAATCAAAATAAAATAAAAAGTAAAATATATAAATCCACAATTCTCAGCCCAGTTTTTGGTTTTTCGAAATTACTATCAGATACACTTAGACGAAAAAGAAGTGCATTAACTTAAAAAAGTAACATAGAGATGAGAAAACAAGAAACGTATAATATATTTTTGTGTGTACGCACCTTCCGACCCCGTCCCTATTAATGCTTTTGGATTTGGTCAACTTTGCCCGTTCGTCTTGTCGTGCCCTCGAAGTCATCTCTAGCCTCTAGGGTCTTATGAATCTAAGATCGTCCATGGTGTGTGAATTTATAGCATTTGAATATTTTGAGAACTTATGGACAATGGAAATGACGTGGTTTTGATTTTTGTGAAGGGTTATAGATACTAGCCATGAAATATCGTTGTAATGTATGGACTTTAATGAATCTTTTTTATTACGCGTCAAATTTATGGACAATGGAGATGATATAGGTTTAATTTTTGTGAAGTATTATTGTAATGGCTTGGCTTTAATTTTGTGAAGGATTATTGTGGCTAATTATGGATTAGCATGGCAATCTTTTTACTTAAGGTTGACTTTTTTTGGTACTAAATCTTACTTCACTTTAGTGATTAACCATTATTTCGGTGATGGACGCCAACTTTGCTAAGGAATTAGTTCAAATCAAAACTATCGTTGGTTTTTTGTTGTTTTCCTATGCAATTGCTAACCAAGTAAATTTCTGAAGAAGCTTAAAAGTTGAACAAATTTTGTGGTAGCACTTTGAAAAATGGTTGATCATATCCTTAATGATGAAAAGAAGGCAGGGTCTCTAAAGCAGAAGAAGGCAGACAAATTTTATATATATGAAAAGAAGGCAGGGTCTCCAAAGCAGAAGAAGGCAGATAAATTTTATATATATGCTCTAAAGCAGACAAATTTTATATATATGAAAAGAAGGCAGGGTCTCTAAAGCAGAAAAATATCGATGGGAGGTTGGGTCTTCGAGTTGTGGTTTCGTATATATAGGAAAGAGGGCATTGTCTCTAAAGCAGACATATCCTTTCATATTTTCAAATCATATATTTTTATTATTCATTTTCTAATACTAATAATAATATGCTTGTATGCAGGGATAAAGTTGGGATTGGACTTAAAAGAGTAGCTACATAAATATAACCTTTGAGGACCAAAATAAAATATAAGAAAATGACAAAAAAATAATGATTTGTGGGGACTGAGGGCCATGGCTACGCAATAGCCAACTCTTCTTTTTTGGTTTTTTTTTTCTAGGTTATAAAATAAGCCATGGAATTATTGGGCCAAATTACGTCCCTATGCAAATTGAATAATAACTCCAAGCAAACCAACCAACAAACAAGAAATAAAACAAGTACAAAAAAACCACATAAGATTTACGTGTAAAACCTTTCAGTATAAAGGGAAAAACCGCACGGGCAGCTCCGAGATAAATCTACTACACTACAAAAACAGGCCTATAGAGCGGTCGCTGACCGCTGCTATAGGCCAAAAACACTAACTATTAGGCCAAAAAAGACCTATAACAGAGCGTTTTTTAGAGCAGTCGGTCGCAACCGCTGCTATATGTCCGTCGAGATAGGTTTTAGCGGCGGTTTTTAAGACCGCTGGTGAAAATCTTGACTTATAACGGCAGTTACCTAGCAGCGGTCACGACCACCACTAAAGACTCGAAACACATTTTTGAATTTTTTAACAGTGTTTTATAAAAACACCTGCATTTTTTAATTTGTAATACAAATTTATTTTAATAACCATAATTCATTGATGTAAAAACCTAAGAACAAGGATAACAAAGCAAATATAATTCATCATTTATTAAATAACCAAGTCTTACAAGTCTTTCAACACAAGAGTCTATACAAGTTTCTAACATAAAATAAAAATAACTTTTAATCCTAGCATTAGCAAAAGCAGCTCAGTAAACCATCAGCACCAACACCATCTTCACCAAGTGGTAACTCTTGCCACCCATTGAAAAGCAAAAACGGGATAAGAAAAAATGAACAATATGCCAATAACTTAAACAGATGCAACAGAAAGATTATAGAATACATAGAGGCATTTTAGAGACACTCCAAATTCATAAAAAGCATATCAAGTAATACATAAAAATAAATTACATCATTGACAAAAACAAAAAGTAATACATGAAAATAAATGTACCACATCGTCTCCACTTCTAAGGGTGCAGTCCATAGTATTTGTTGGAGAAAAGGCAATACTCAGAGTATCTCTTGCAAGCTGCGAAAAAAATAGAAAAAGCATATCAAGTAATTATCCAATATATTTTGGGAGTTGAGTAGAAATATGAATACATTTAATGGCTTCGAAAAATGCACCTCGATCTCTTTAGCTTCTAGGTCAATCAATCGTTCCCAATGCCGAAGGAACGTGCAATGAGGAACAGTTAAGTGCCTAGTATGTGAATCAAACACATCACCTAATCCGCTGCTTTCAGTTTTTCCACCATGCGCCTGCATCAATAACACATTACAGCTATTGGCAAACACTGATGCCAGAGTACTAACTAGCATCCTTGAGGCCATATAACAACTGAAAAAATTGCAGAATCAGATGATGACCCCCAGGGCAGAAATTGTTTTCCCATATTTCATGGGAATGGGATACTAGGGTCATTAGCAATTCAAAAAGAATGGAATTTACATAAACCAAAAAGGGGAATTACTATCTTGTGAATGAAGTTCCTGCTAATCCATAATAACAAGACCTGCAAAATTATTACCATAAAATTATTTAATGAAAGCAAAAATCAAATACAAGCGGATGAAGGTCATATTCTTGTTCTGTGCCATAAGACAACTTACAACCCAACACCTAGCCAGGTGATTTTCTTTGATCTCTACCTGTTGTCTTTGAAATATGACACAAACACCTCTCACTTACAATATTCACCCTTGTCCTTTTCAGATTTTCTTAATACCCACTTAATAAGATGCAATACACAAGAGAAGGAAATGATGACTATAGAATGAAGAAATGAATCTAATGACGAAGGGAAAATGAGGACAAAGTGCCGCATATATCATTGTGATGGCAACATAAACAAGGAACATCAATAGCTTACAGTTATTAGGCTACCATCAAAATGACATGGCAACGTAAACAAGGAACATCAATAGCTTACAGTTATTACTTATTAGGCTGCCATCAAAATGACCCTAAAGCATAATGCCAATACTGCAAACCACTGAAAATATTCAATCATAAAAACCTAAATGGGTTCTACCGGAATTTCAAAGTAACTAAATGCAAGTCAATCCTAAGATAATAAGCAAAACATCTGAAATCAAACATTCTAACAACCAAATTATAAAATATACAACTTCTATAACGATTATAAAATGGGCCATATTAAGGGGCACCTTTCTCGAGGTTCTTGACGTTCTTTGAGGAAAGGGTGATTCTGATCTTGTGAATCTGCTCCTGACCTTCCTCCACACCCTGCTGCTTCGGTAGCTTCATAGCGTACGCCATGGTTTCTTTCTTCAATTCCTGCTAAATTGCAATCGTAATAAATGAACAAAAATTGATTACCCTTAATCAAGAAGCTATCGAGAATGCTAAAAGAGAGAGCGTCGAGTGAGAGTGGGACCTTGGCGCTGGGAGGAGGGAGGTGTGGAGCAGCAAGGAATTATCTGGGTAATTTGGTCGTCGGATTTCTTACAATACAAATCGCACAAAATTCAATAGGAAATTAGGGCTTATGAGACAAATAAACTCCAAAACGAAAGAACCGTATCCAGAGAAGAAGAAGAAGAAGAAGAAGAATACCAGTTGCAGGGGCGGTGAATACGAGTCTCTGAGCAAAAAGCAAGGGAGAAAGAGAGACAGAGAGATAAGGAAATGGGAGGGGGGATCGATGGGAGCAAGAGAAACTGAGAGATTCCGAGGGAGAGGGAGAGCATGCGACGAAGAGGGAGAGGGAGAGCATTCGACGAAGAGGAAGAGGGAGGGACTTCGATCGGAAAATAAAAGAGGAAGAGGGGGCGTGCGAGAAATGAATTTCAGCTTCAATTTTTACCGCCATTTTGAAGCTCACCGTTTTGATTTGTTTTCTTTTCCTTTATATTTTGTTTATTTTATGTTGATTTATATAATGTTCTTTTTAGGTGAAGTAAAATTGTAAAGCTACATGCGCACTGACGTGAAATAGTTAATGGAAAATCACAACCAGAGACAAAAACTTATCTCCGAAACAAAAATTTGGCAATTAGAAGAGAAATAGGAAAACAAAAGAGAAAAGGAAGAGAGATGGGAAATTACCTCTCCCGGCGCTATTCGGAGACGAATCACGACGTGCCTCCAGAAAGAATGAGGGGGCGAGAGACAGAGAGGGTAAGAGATAGAGTGAGAGATTTTTCAAAGGGAGACTTAGAGAGAGAGAGGGACATATGAGAAAGGGGGAATTTGGGGCTGGGCGGGAAAGGGAAATTTGGCGCTGTTTGGAAAGGAAAGGAAAAAAGGGGGGGGGGGGGGGGAGGAGTTCACGGGAACAGGTGATTTCAAAGCTTTTTTTTTTTTTTTTTTCTAATTTGTAGTTTTTCAAAAATTTTAATAATAAGTTATATTTTGTAGTTATGTGTTTTTAGTAAATTAAAATCAGTGGTAAATTGTAATAGTATTTAAAAATATTTATACTTAGTATTAAATACATAGAATGTACATTCTTTACACTCTTTTTTATAATTAGTATAATAATCTTAATTAAAATAGTTGGGAGTAATAATATATAATATTTATAATTTAAAAGTATGTGTGTTATTATATAATTGATATGTGCTAATTAACCTAAGTACTTTATACATATGTACTTACCTAATGACTAAATCATAGCCTCTAAGATCATATAACAACTTCAATTTTCACAACACTCTTTCTAATTTCATATTTTATTAAGTAGGTCCTCTAAAATAAATTTTTTCAAATACATGACAAAAATAAAATTATATATTAAAAAAATTAAATAATATAAAAAATAATTTTAACATTAAATTAAATTATAAATAAATAAAAATATTATTTTCAATTAGACCTATAGCTGCGTTTTTTAAAAAAAAACGCTGCTAAAGTTGAGAGCTACAATGGCGGTCATTGCGACCGCCGCTGTAGATACCATATTTCTAGCAGCGTTTGTACACAAACGCTGCTAGAAATTAGACCTATAGCGGCGCTCACAATGACCGCGCTGTAGCTCTCAACTTTAGCAGCATTTTTGAAAAAAAACGCTACTAAAAATAAGACCTTTAGCGGCGTTTGTGAAAAACGCTGCTATACATTACACCTATAGCGGCGGTCATGCTATAGGTCACCACTTTAGCCGCGTTTTTTTACAAAATGCTGCTATAGGGTTGGCTTGTATCGAGTGACCGCCGCTAAAAAGACCACCGCTATAAGTGGTTTTTAGCGGCGTTTATTCAAATGCTGCTAAATATCTGTTTTTTTTGTAGTGCTATAATAAAATAGAGATTACAATACTCAAGTTTATGCCTAAAACTTGAGTTCTAACAAATTGGAATTCAATAAGATCAACTCTCTGAGAATAAATATAGTCTCATCACAAATCCTGGAATCTGACGAAACCCATCTTGCAGCAAGATCTCCAATCTGAAAATCATAACTCCCTGTTGATGAAGCACCTAGATAACTTTCTCAAAGATAACCCAATTTACTCATGTGTAAAAATCATACCTAAAAATCGAAAGAAAAATCTCCTGAAAAAACTCTTCTCTTTTCCCTTTTTCTTTTCCTTTCTCTCCTTTGCTTTTTTTTTTTTTTTTTCCTTCCGTGCGGCAGCCTTTTTCTCTTGTAGCATGGGGCACTTTCTTTCTCTTTTTTTCTTATATGCTGTGCGGCAATTGTGGTCGCCTAGTTAAAAGTTCCACTTACGTATTTTCACGCCATACTATTCCTTAATTTAATTTACAGTACGTTGGCTTTTGTTTCCCTTTAATTTACGACTAAAATTTCTCGATACATATATATATAGCCATGGACTCACACAAAGAGGAAGAAGATGGAAGCAGAGAAGCAGTAGATTCAATTCAAAAATAAATTTTGAGACCCCTGAGTGATCAGGACCAAGTTTCGTTCTGCCCGCAGTTCGGCGACTAAAGGCCACTTAGCTGGTATCCACTTGAGAAGTGGTCTAAAATAAGTTTACTTGAAAAACAGAAAATAAACCGGCCATACAGGCGATATGTTTACTTGAATGCATGAAGCAGAAATTTAAACCAGCCATGAAGGCGGATGCATGTATGCATGTAACTTGAAATGTAAAACCGTCCAATCTGACAGTATGTATGGTATGTATGTGTGCGCTGAAATAAACAGAGGACACAATATATATATATATATATGAGAGAAAACAAGTATAATGAGGACAACATGAACAAACTAAGTCGTGTTATTGAGGACGAGCGGATCTTTATCCATGGAATCTATTGAAGAAATTATTGCAATAATAGACATGGGAGGTGACAGCAAGTAGACCCCAAGAAAAACAAGAGAAATTTACAAAGAAGCCAAACAAACGGATCTGCCTGGTGCCTATATTTGTGGTTTTGTTATTTTTGTCTTCTTATGCAAACAATTAGTTCTCTTCTTCCTTTGATCGGCGAAGTGGTTTCGGGAAAATGGGAATTCTGGGTTAGGGAAATTGGAGATTTTGAGTTTGAGATTTCGGATTTAGAGATTTTGTCTTGAGGGAGTCCAGTCAGTATCTTACTTTCCTTATTTTCGTTATTAGCGCATGTGATTATAATTGGGGTGACGTGGTAACCGTATGTTACGTCGACAACTTCTGTCATCTAAATAAACGGACGGATTGAAATGAAAATTGGTCCAAATTCCAAGGAAATTATAGAAAAAAAAATTATCATAGGAACTAATTTAGGAATAGCATAAACCGAGAGACTGACAAGAGTAATTTAACTTTTTATTTTTGAGTAGTTAGCATGAGAAACTACTAAGTACCTCCAATCTCCAGATTAGATGATTTGAGTAACTTGAGAAAATTATACGGTGTTTGTAAGAAATAAAAATTTTTAAACTTAAAAAAATTTAAACTGAAATAAGTGAGACAAGATTTTAAGTGGTTCGGTCATTGACCTACTTCTATTGTTGGAAGGCCCAATTGGCATTTGATTTTTCATTATATTCAAAAAGTTACATTGAGGTTTTATTTATAAATTATTAAATTTTAATTGCCCACATTACTTTAGCAATGTGAGACTTTACCATTTTCAATAGATCCATTAGATCAATATTGATTGAAGCAATTGTATTGGAACATTAATTCCTTCGAGACAGATTTCAATTCCTCCAGGGAGACGAAAAAAATGTCCAGATTAAGAGACCTCATCAACTGAAGATGACGTTGTTTCGTGTTGAGCTTTTTTGTAGGATTTGTATCATACTTTTATTTTTACAATCCAACACACAACATACACGTATTTTAATACAACACTTTATTACCTTTTTTACACACACCAATCTCTTTTAAAACTTCTGCACGCACACAATACAACTTTAACATCACCACCTAAATATTCACAATTTCATCAAAAATCCTAAGATTTCATGAAAAAAAACCTTGGCAAAAAAAAGCAAATGACCTGCCGACGTGGTCTGCTTTCTTTACCACCTACTTGTGTGCACCTTCCGATCCGGTGCCTAATGCTTTTGGATTTGGTCAAGCGCTTTGCCCGTTCGTCTTGTCATGCCCTCTAGAGATGTCATCTCTAGGATCTTATGAATCTACGATCGTCTTGGCACTTGACATAGGAACAACCAGAATAAAGTTTAACTGATTGAAATTTGGGTCCAACAAAAATGTACGTAATAGACCAAAACACCCTGTGTGGCCCTAGTTCTTCCGCGGCTACCGGTCACAATCACATGGCATTATGGGCTTCAATAACCTTTTTTTTTTTTTTGTTCTTTTTCTCGTCACTTAATGTAAAACCTCTCCCAATTATAATTATCTTTAAAATATAGTTTTAGATTAGTTAAAGGATTTATGTATAAGTTTCTAAAATATAGCGTAAGTTTTATCTTAGTGCGCATTCTTTTATCTAATGCTCTGTTTGTTATTTCATACCCTTTATGTGATTAAATGACTTTTGCTAATTTTAACTTGCTTATTAATTTTCTTTCATAAGCTATATACCGAATTTATCACTTAGTAACTTGCTTGCTATTTTTAGGTAATTAAACCTTGCATCAAAGTTTTCATCTAAGGTAAAGGTAGAAACTACTTTGGTTTTAGTGAGGAAATGGTCTAGCGGAATGTTTATAGCCATTGTTCGTGCAAATGTATATAGGAAAAATCAAAAAGTGTCCTCTAACATGAGTCTAGATTCTGTTCTTAATCTCCATTTGTGGTTGTTGCCAAAGGATTGCATGCATAGCCGAATCTGTGTCATTTCTAACCATATATGAGCATTGTTAGTTTGAGTCTTGCTTTAGAACTTTTCCCTTGGTTTGATTTTGTAATCTTTTCACATATTACTTTTCTTGAGTAAAGATGATTGATGTATGTTTAAGTGTCAAGATGCATGCCAAAATATGTTACAGGGGCTTACATGGAAACTCACAAGGCACATGAATCTGTATCTCTTATTTCTTTTGAGTTGGTTGTGATGTTAATGGAGAAATCTTCCATTTTATTTACTGATTTAAGTAAAGAGGAGATGTCTGGAACTTTAGTGATCTTGCATTGTGAAGGAGGCATGTTGTATGTTAGAGAATAGTTCCATTAAGGCTTGTTGTGCACGGGTAGATACGCATCTTGTCTTCTATTGAGTTCTTAGTTTATCCTCTTGATTTGGATGATTATATACTCTGGAGAATGATTTTTACGTTGAAATCACTGACATGCATGGCTAATTCAAATCTGAAAATATTGGTAACATAGCATCAAAATTCAATGAAAGAAATAGGGCCTAGGATCTCAATAGGGACACGCAAATAAAAGGGAAAACGATGAGCCTTTTAGCCCCTGTTTTTAATCATGTTTATGGCCTGTTTAAAGGCCTGATTTGGAGGCCCTAGGAGATGCTATAATTTTCACGTCAGATCTGGACAAACTGGTAGCTTAATTAGCTAAATAAATAACCCATAACTTGAATTAATTAAAGGGTCAATGGGTTAGTAAATGACCGGTTGTTTTTGGGTCTCAAAGGAGAGTTGATGACTCTATTTAGGGCGTTAAATAAACTTGACTTAGTGTAATTAAATTACTAAGAGCATGTTTGGGCTAAAGACTTTGATTAAATGAAGATAATTAGCAAAAGAAAACATTGGGCTTAAAGAGAGAAACGTGCCTTGCAAGAAAATGGATCAAGGAGAGGACCCTTGGGCTGGAAATTTTTCAGATCTAAAGGCCACTCTATAAGCCTAAATGGGCTTCAGTGATTAAGGCCTAAAAGACTAATAAGATGGGATTAACAAACCCTTAAAAAGGGGGCTAGAGAAAAATAGCCAATTTACTTGGACCAACAACATTAACGTGCTAAAAATTATTTATATCTAGTACTTTAATCATGAACCTCAGTACTAAAATCCATTTTCATTAAATAAACCTCTTATGAAAATTATAAATAATAAAAGAAAAGAAAAGTTAACTACTCAATAAACACAAATAATAATAACAATAGAATTAAAAGAGGGAAGTATAAGGCGTAAGAAATTATGGGTCTATCTTCCTAAAATATTGGTCTATGGCCGAATATAAGGATCTTTGAATCTAGGTTTATAAATTTTACAGAATTAAAAGAATAGTTTACTTGTTGAACCGACAATATTGAAACGTGTCATCTCAATTAATAAAAAGGAGTTAGGATGCAAGTCAGATTTTTTTCGTTAATTAAGAGAATAGTTTACTTGTTGAAGCGACAATATTGAAAAGTGTCATCTCAATTAATAAAAAGGAGTTAGGATGCAAGTCAGATTTTTTTCGTTAATTAAGGTGGCACGGTGTCATTGAATGTAGGAGAATTTAATTATATCAATCCATTCGGATAGCAGTGAATCCCGTCTCTCCTTAAAGATGAGTGCGCGTTGTCAATTTAAACGTCTGCACTAACCTTGAATGTGTAAAGAAGGTGAAAACACACAGTTGCATTAAAATCGGAATTGTTTATGTGAAGAAAGGTTGAACGCTTAAACCCTTTTTCGCTATCTCTTTCTTGGGCCAGAGGCCCGCACTAAACAAATCCTGGGCCCGATCCCAACTAATGGCCCAGTTAAATGCCACTAAGCGTATGGAGGCGGATAACCTTCGAGTCATGGGATTAGACCCGAGTTGCGTCCCGGAACATCCCCCGCCAACTGTCCAACTCAGGCTCGCTCAAATTCCTAAGCTATAGTACTGTTCCTTTATTTTACCTTGGATTTTTGTTGCTTTATGTTATTTGTAACAGGAACTGGTTTATGGATAATCAGTGCTCTTAGAGTAGTGGGTCATAGTTCTGATAATTTGAGATGAATCGGACATATATGCTATATAGATATATGTCAGATATAGTGGGTTAAGTGAATATTGACACGCCTAGAAAATAAAATTAGCTATACAAAAAATAAAAAGACAAAAAAGTAAAATAACCCATAATACTCGACCAATTTTTGGTTTTGAAATTACTACCCAATACACAAGACGAAAAAGAAGTACATTATCTTAAAAAAAGTAACATTAGATGAGAAAACAAGAAACATATTTGTGTGTGCGCAACGTCCCGCGCCTAATGTTTTTGGATTTGGTCAAGCGCTTTGCCCATTGGTCTTATGAATCTTATACGATCGTCGTTGGCAATTGACAGAGGAAGAACCAGAACAAAGTACTAACAGATAGAAATTTGGGGGTCCAGTAAAAAAAAAAGTTCCTAATAGATCAAAACAATTACCTGTTGGCCCTGGTTCTTCCCCAGCTACCGGTCACAATCACATGGTATTAGGGGCTTCAATAACCTTTCTTTTCCTTTCTTATCTTATGCTCATCATTTTATGTAACAACCCTCAAAATTAATTATTTTTAAAATGTAATTTTAAGTTAATTAAAAAATTTGTTTGTAGGTTTATGAAATATAGCCTAAATTTCATTTTTGAATTACTATTTCATAACCTTAGATAATTATATTGCCTGAAGTCTATCTTACTAGAGCATCCTTTTATCTAATGCTCTATTTCTTATTTCATACCTTTTATGTGATTAAATGAATTTTTCTAATTTTTTACATGCTTATAATTTTTGTCATAAGCTATGTACCGAATTTATATGTTCATCTTTTTCAATATAGATTTTATGTTCTTTCGCTTATTAAAATGTTTTAATCATCTCATATAATATTCATGAAAACTTGGGGGTTAATTGCTAAAAGAATAAAATAAAATAAAAGAAAAAAAAAAAAAAAGAAAGGGAGACCAAGATTAATGGACCTAGGCTTGGCCGACCTTGGGTTCCATTAAGGGGTCGGTAATCCACTTCTTTTTGGGCTCCTTAACCAATTGGGCTCTTTGGGTCTTGAGAGTTGTGGACTTGGGCTCAAAATTTCAGTACAAAAGTTAATAAGGGTAGCCTTGGCCACTTTAGAGGTTTTAAACTAGATTAGTAATAATAATCATCTTAGGGTAATAGGCTTTCGACATGTGCAAAATCTGACAATTGATGCTACCTTTTTTTGCCTACTCATCAAACTTGCTTGTCTTAGTTAACTTTAGTAGTAATCATTCAAATCCTAATTCAACTAGCTTTAACATTCGATTAACCATTATTTCGGTGATGGACACCAACTTTGCTGAGGAATTAGTTCAAATCAAAACCATCATTTGTTTTTTGTTGTTTTTCTACTCAATTGCTAACCAAATAAATTTCTGAAGAAGCTCATAAAAGTTGAACAAATTTTGTGGTAGCTCTCTGGAAATGGTTTATAATATCCTTAATGATGGTGCCGAATGCTGATTTTTCTCGAAGAGACTAAAGTCATTATATTCGATAGCTGAGATCATAATGAGAGAATTGCTATATGTCAATATGTAAAAAATGTAAGGTAATAAGTATGAGCGGTATCAATTCAAAAGTTAAATCACCACCAGCTCATGACTATCAACGAGATCTTCAACCCAAGTCTTTAGCCTATAAAATAGTCAATCAGCAGATCTCTAGCGTTTGTTAACGACAGTACAGATTTTCATCCTAATATCTCGGGTCTATTTGTTTGCTATTGATTATAGACGCTCTTGTCCTCCTTTAGTCTTTCTTTCCTTGTATATCATCTAATTATAAAATACAACAGTACAACCACCATTGCAAGTGTGGTGAGATTTCTCCATCTATCGTTTCACATTTTTCTTCTTGGTATCAGAGCATAATCCTTATTTCCTCAACATGTCTTCCGCTTCTCTGAATGTTGGCAACTTTGTCACCCTTCGGTTGAAACCAGAAAACTATCCCCTTTGGCGAGAGCAAGTCCTTGCACTTGTTGAAAGTCAAGAACTTGTAGGCTACCTCACTGGCGAAACCCCATCTCCAGAGCATCCTTTTATCTAATGCTCTATTTCTTATTTCATACCTTTTTATGTGATTAAATGAATTTTTCTAATTTGTTACATGCTTATAAGTTTTGTCATAATTATGTACTGAATTTATATGTACATCTTTTTCAATATAGATGTTCTTTCGCTTATTAAAATGTTTTAATCATCTTCTTAAATATTCATGAAAACTTGGGAGTTAATTGCTAAAAGAATAAAATAAAAAGGGAGACCAAGATTTATGGACCTAGGCTTGGCCGACCTTGGGTTGCATTAAGGGGTCGTTAATCCACTTCTTTTTGGGCTCCTTAGCTAATCGGGCTATTTGGGTCTTCAGAGTTGTGGGCTTGGATGAAGTGAATTTGTACTTCGCTTGGACTCAAAATTTCAGCCTAAAAGTCAATAAAAGTAGCCTCGGCCACTTTAGAGGTTTTAAACTAGATTAGTAATAATAATGATCTCAGGATATGTTCAGTTCGTAAAAAATTATAAGAGTTTTAAAATTTTAATAAAATTGTGAATATTTATGTAAATTAGAGTTTTATAGATTTTTGTGTAAAAGTTGGTGAAAAGTTTTAAAAAATATTTAATTTTTGTTGGAGTTTGTAAAAAAGTGTAGAGAGAGATTTGATGTAATTGTTTAATAAAAAAGTATTAGAGTAGGTGAAAAAGTATGAAGAGATAATATTTTTTATAATTTTTTTTTGAAAAGGTATTAGAGTTTGTATGAAAAGTTGTTGAAGATTATATAAAATATTATAGGATTTTTTAAGATTTTAGATGTTCATTTTGTAAATTTTGTTGAAGCCTATTTTAGAATATTTTTGCAAACGAACATGCCCTTAGGGTAATAGGCTTTTCACATGTGCAAAATCTGACTAATAATGCCACCCTTTTTGCCTACTCATCTAACTTTAGTGGTAATCATTCAAATCCTAATTCAACTAGCTTTAACCTTCGATCATTTCGGTGATGGACGCCAACTTTGCCGAGGAATTAGTTCAAATCAAAACTATCGTTGGTTTTTTGTTGTTTTCCTACTCAATTGCTAACCAAATAATTTTCTAAAGAAGCTTAAAAGTTGAACAAATTTTGTGGTCGCACTTTGGAAATGTTGATCATATCCTTAATGATGATGCTAAATGCTGATTTTTCTCAAAGAGAATAAAATCATTATATTTGATGGCTGAGATCACAGGAAGGGAATTACTATATATCAATATGTAACAAATGTAACGTAATAAGTAATACATTGGGTAGGTGAATTATAATAAAATTGGCTCAATATTTGAAACAAAATTAGTTTCTTTGTTGGACTAAATAAATAATTATTAGAAATCTTAAATTAGCGTTAATGAATGTTCACGTTATCTCATCATTTTTCTGGATATACACACATCTTCATTATACTCTACCTGTATCATCCGCTTATTTTTGGGACCATTAATTCTAATTCTTTTGACAAATGGGAAAATGACAAATTTCAGACAGCCGTAGATGTGGGGAGGGGAATTTCTTCAATGACCCTCTGCAAATCTCTTCCCCTTTTCCCCGATGATGACCGAAAAGGGAAAACGAGTTGAACATCTCCTCACTTCCCCCTTGTCCCCCCACCCAACGACGTGCATTTGAAAAAGAGGGTGGGCATTAGTCGTTTTGCAAAAGGGCGCGAGGACTCCCCTCAATATTGACCCCGGTCTTCTTTCCTATATATATAATGGGGCCACGCCCTCCCAAGCATATAAAATATAAATTTTATCAATGGGCCGTTGTGTATTCGATCTGAGGTTTCTCGCTCTGCCACTCATCACCCTCATCCGTACAGCCTTAATATCTCAAGACAAGTTGGGTATTGAAATTCTTGGTCATCATCCCGTTCTTGCTATGTATCTTGCTCTTGTTGTACTGCTCTTCCTTTCCATCTCTATCAAGCAATCTCTTATCATGGAATCAATTCGTTTGCAAGCAGGAGATTTCTCGGGTTTCATCACTGTTTCATTTTTTTTTATCAATTATTTGCCCTTCATCTCTCTTTTGGCTAGCATTTCCCGTGATCCTTACCATATCTTTTTGGGATACAATGATATGTGATCTGTTAAAGCATTTTATGTACAGGTTTCTTCACACCCTTCGAGATCTTCCTATTCTTATCATTCTATGCATCACCCAACATCAAGAAGAGCCAACACTATTATCTCCTCAAGTTGAAGTTGAACTTGTTGAAGTTATATCTTCTAATACATAAAGAAGAATCTGAACGAACACGCGAGTCATTTTTGTAATGGTACAAATGTTATGAAGCTTGATCGTCTTCATATATATATATATATATATATATAGAAAGGCAAGATTAGAAGCTGATTTCTTTTAGTTGTTAGGAAATGTTATGGATCTTAAATCTTCTTTTTTTTATTTATCTGGATGGTATCTTGATGGGATAATGTGCTTTGTCAGTTTAACAAAAGCGAAGTTTCTATAATTTTATCAATTTCAACATCTGCACTAATTTTGAATGTGTAAAAAAGTGAAAACACAGTTGCATTAAAATTGAAATTGTTGAGTGAAGAAGGGTTGACCGCTTAAACCCTTTTTCGCCATCTCTTTCTTGGGCCAGAGGCCCGCACTTAACAAATCCTAGGCCCAATCCCAACTAATATCCCAGTTAAATGCCACTAAGCCTACGGAGGCGGATAACCATCGAGTCATGGGATTAGACCCGAGTTGCGTCCCGGAACATCTCCCACCAACCAACTGTCCAACTCAGGCTCGCTCAGTCGCTCAAATTCCTAAGCTCAACTAGCCGAGTCCGAGCCATCGATCGAACAAAAGAAAACGCCGGTTGGATTTCTCAGAACAAGAAGTAGATGTCTTCGGAGAAGACCATCAAGACGACGATCGAGACCACCAGGCCCGACCAGATGGGGCCCATTCGTCTTCACCGTCTTCATCCGCCGCCTCGTCACTGTCATCTTCGGCCTCTTCGTCCAACTGCGCGAGTCCAGCACGACGGGCTATTAGCTCAGTGGTAGAGCGCGTTTTCTATTGAAAAACCAATTGTGGATTTTCAGTCACAAAACCAAAATTCAGGACAAATTGGAGCGATAACTTGGTCTGAAGTGATGAATTAAGTTTTTTTTTTTTCTTTTTATGTTATTGGTCCATTACCTTTTAAAGATTTGTGTTATTATTAGGTTGAGTTATCTAGAAAATGGAGGTAGGTCACACAAAAATTTAAGCTGGTTTCCGACAATGTTTGAAGTACATAACATGGTGTTGCTTTATATGTGTTATGCAAAATGCCTGAAAAACTGTGAAAGAGGAAAACAGTGCTGTTCATTCTTGAATCTGGAAAAGGTGAGCAATTATGACTGACGAAATAAAATAATACCATTGGAGAATTGGCTTCTGCGGTGTGATACATGGCTGGATGTGTTGGCAACTAACTTGATCCTACTGAAGCCTATGATATATGTTAATTTTGGTTTCTTCCAGTTAAATAGTGCTCCTCTGTTTTATTTTTTTGTTTTTTCCCTTCTTCCTCTTGAAGCATTTTGTGTGGGCTAGGCCCCACTGCTTTCGCTCCTCTCTCTCTTTCTCTCTCAAAATATAGTGATTTATTTTTCTCATGCAAACTCATCAAAATCCCTTGTGGCAGTATTGCCTGCTATACGCAATACTAACAACCAGGGTAGAGGAAATTTGGGCCGTGGCCGTTGGCAAAATGACAGAGGAGAGGAGCAGGCCTCCTTCCTCAACCTGGACCTTATCCTCAGAGACAGAACTACGGTTATGGATCAAAGTTTATGAATGGTCGTCATGACGAACGTTTTGTTTCTGAACTGAGGCTTACAAAGAGCGAAGAAACATTATCAAGAAAATGTATTGCTTTTCAGGAGGTAGGAAAGCTTTCTTAATTCTGTTCCTTTCAACTTTTCTTTCTGTAGTTTCCTGTAGCAATTTTTAAGGTTTGATTTACGAGTGGCATAAAAGGATGTTTTCACTCAATATGGGTACTCTTTTTTTTTTTTTTCCTAGGTACTCAATAAGCATAAAGTGCTTTTATTCAGGTTATTCACTAAATATATTTTCTTTGTTTTATTTGGGGGTGTAATCATCAATTCTATCCCCATTATTTTGATGACAAATCAAAGCCCATCCCCTAAATCACGGGAAAAAAGAAAATTTTGTATAGATGTAAAAGCGACTTTTTGTGGCTCACAATGTTGCAGCCTTGGCTTCGGCCACTTGCTTTCTTGGCGAAGTTACCGGTTCCCCCCTCTTTCCTTCTCCAAAGGAGACTTTGGAGAGCTTGTTACCATCCTGAGTTTCCCTGTTTTGTTTTTGTTTTCTTTCTTGCTTTGTTTTATCTTGTTTTTTTGTTTCCTTGTCTTTCTTTGATTTGTTTGTAGCTCCGTTTTTTAAATATATAATATGTCGATCTTTGAACAAAGAAAAAGGCGACTTTTTGTCGAGAATCTTTAGGGCATGTAGGATGATAAGTGGAATTTTTGTCGAGAATTTTTTTCGACGCAAGCTTTTCAAAATTCAAAGTGGAGATCGAAATGGCTATAAAGTGTATGTCAGTACAATGTCAGATACAATAGGTGTCCGTGTCACTGCCTGCAAGTTTGCTATATAAGCTATACTATATGAGGTTTATATTTCAGTTTTTTGCTTTTTCTTCGATTCTCTATCTCTCCTTCTATCCCAGTGTGTAGTATTTCTTCCAGAAAAAATCATAATCATAAGAATTTGCGAAATTATTTCTACTAGGCAGGCAGTTTCTTGCATTCTTGCGGCATCTGTTTTGAATTTACTTTTAGTTACATGTAATGGGTAAGAAATAAGCCGCCTATTGCGCCTTGGGCTGTATCTACGTGGCCTTGTTACCCAATGAAGTCTTCCATTTTTTTCAAAAAAAGGGCTGTGGGCTGGGCTTGGGGCGGACTTCAATCTTCGGCCGGGACAAGGGGGCAGGCCTGGGCTCATAGAGGGCAAAACGTAAATAAACAAAAAAAAAATCCTTGTGTGGCAGAACTAACATTAGTTTAGAGGGTGTTCGATTAGGGAGTTTTTTGAGAATTTTTTATGTTTTGAGAATTTTTAGGTGATGTTAACTTTATTGGTATGCGTGTTTTAGTTATTTTTATGTATTGTTAAGAATGATGTTTGGTTGTAGAATATTTTGTATTCTGAGAATTCAAAATAATCCTGAGGATTTTTGTATACCGAACGTGCTCTTAGATTTTGTTCTTAATCTCTATTTGTGGCTTTTGTTAAAGGATTGCATGTATGGCCGAATCTGAGTCATTTATAACCATATATGAGCTTGTTAGTCTGAGTCTTGCGTTAGTGCTTTTCCCTGCGTTTGATTTCGTAATCTTTTCACATTCTGTTACTTTTTTGAGTAGAGATAGTTGATGTATTTTTAAGTGTCAAAATGCATGCCAAAATATGTTACAAAAGGGAGCCTTATGGCTCATGGTTTGGACTTGGACTACAAGAAACACATGCATGACCTATATCTCTTATTTCTTTTGAGTTGGTTGTGATGTCAATGGACAAATCTTCAATTTTATTTACTGATTTAAGTAAAGAGTAGATGTCTGGAACTTTTGTGATCTTGCATTGTGAAGGAGGCATGTTGTATGTTAAAGAAATGGTTCCATTTAGACCTGTTGTGCACGGGTAGAAATGCATCTTGTCTTCTATGAGTATGTTAGTTTTTCCTCTTGATTTGGATGATTATATACTCTTTGGAGAATGATTTTTACGTGAAAATCACTGACATGCATGGCTAATTCAAATCTGAAAATATTGGTAACATAGCATCAAAATTCAATGAAAGAAATAGGCCTAGGATCTCAATAGGGACACGCAAATAAAAGGGAAAATGATGAGCCTTTTAGCCCCTGTTTTTAATCATGGTTATGACCTGTTTAAGGGCCTGATTTGGGAGGCCCAATGAGATGATATAATGTCCACATCAGATCTGGAAAATTCTTGCAAACCAGTAGCGTAATTAGCTAAATAAATTCCCCATAACTTGAATTAATTAAAGTGTCAATGGACTAGTAAATGACCGATTGTTTTTGGGCCTCAAAGGAGAGTTGATGACTCTGGTTAGGGTGTTAAATAAACTTGACTTAGTGGTAATTAAATTACTAAGCACCTTTGGCTAAGAGTTTGATTAAATGAAGATGATTAGCAAAATACTAAAACATTGGGGTTAAAGGTAGAAACGTGGCTTGCAAGAAAATGGATCAAGGGGAGGAGCCTTGGGCTGGAAATTTTTCATATTTAAAGGCTACTCTATAGACCTAAATGGGCTTCAGTAATTAAGGCCTAAAAGACTAATAAGATGGGATTAACAAACCCTTATAAAGGGGCTAGAGAAAAATACCCAATTTACTTGGACCAAATCATCACTAATCCAAAAAGCATCACGTCACGTGTCTAAAAAATTACTTGGTTCTAATCACGTCATTAGAAGCGCACTACAGGGCCCTACGCTTTTAGAAGACCTACTGTCTCGACTAAATTGTATTAGGTTTCCCTACTGGCGGTGCAAAAATTTCGTCAAGGTTTGACATCTACTGGGACCTACCATCTCACCTCTGTAATGTTTGGTAAGTAAAATTTTTTAGAATTTTGAGTTTTTAGGAAAAAATTTTAAGAGTTTGATTTTTAATGAGATTGTAAAAAATTGGTAAAAAAATTTAAGAATGTTTGATAGTAGAAAACAGGCGAAGTCATGATGGAATGACTCTTTTATCATAAATTAAAAATATAAAGATCAAAATTTGAAAAAGTGAAATCTAATGATTAAAAAATAAAAAGCGGTAAAACTTACATGGCCTCCCTGGTTAGAGAGGATCATACTCAACCGGTCGATTCTTCTAAACTCCCCCCCCCCCCCCCCCCCCCACAAGAGATAAAAGGTGGTCTCTTGGACAGTGAATGGGACCAGGTCCAGAAGCAACGTGGGCTGTCACATCATCAACTCCAAAGCTGCCCTCATGGACGGGAACGCCCAAAAAATGTTCATATAAGGAAGGGACCCGAAGAGGTAAAGGAGGATTCCTTGAAATTCCTAGAGGAAAAAAAAAAAAAAGAGACTAACTTAAACGTCGGAGCCCGACTCTACAGGGAAAGCTCTCTATTCACAGTTCATCTTCTTTTTGCAAGTATCAGGCCTTGATATAGCCCTGTATAGCCTGTGGGGGGATTGATCAGCCCACCCTATCAGTTGTGTGGGTGGGCTGAATTTTTCTAGCTGCATGAACTAGCATGGGAAGAAAAAGACAATTTGGTCATAATTCATATTGGCCCGCAAACTTCAGTCAAAACAATTTAGGTTTGGTAATTTATTTTAGAAAATTTAAAAAATATTACCTAATTTT
Organism: Morella rubra; assembly: GCA_003952965.2. Taxonomy (NCBI): domain Eukaryota; kingdom Viridiplantae; phylum Streptophyta; class Magnoliopsida; order Fagales; family Myricaceae; genus Morella; species Morella rubra. The sequence continues at coordinate 6,967,083 of CM025852.1, forward strand.
TTTTAAGAATTTTAGAAATATATAATAGTGTTATTTGTAGGGTTGTTCAAATTCGGTAGCTGTACTGGTTATGGCAATAATCTCTACCGCCACCGGATGAGCTAATTTTCAAATATTGGTCACTGCTACCATTATTGTTAAATGCGGTAACCGGCTTTTAGTGGTGGCGATTTTAGCAATAGCGGTTCCTGGCATTTATATTGAGCCTTTTACATACTTGGCTCAATTGTTTTTTCTTTTTTTTTTTTTGGTCCATTGAGCCCATATCAATAAAATCTAAACTAATGATCTCCAAAATTAATAAAATTAGAGAACATATTAAAAGATAGCATGATAAATCTAAAGCAATAAAATCCATAATCAATAAAATTAGAGAACATCTTAAAAGATCAACATTTATTTGCTATCAACATTAATATTTATTTGAATATTAATAGAGTCAAATATTGTATGTAACTACCCAATTGTCAAATCTCTAGTCATTAAAAAGCACCAACAGGTTAAAATTTAATTAATTTCTAGATTTCATTAAAATAGTTTATAATCCTTCCAAATAGATTGTTTTATGGTTGTAGAGTGTTCCTTAAGCATTAAAACTACTTTAAGTAAGATTTGATAAAATGAAAGGACAGGGATTTATATTTACTTAGCTTACGTGTTAAAGAAATAAAACTCATGGCTATTATTTATGCTGTTCAAACCTAGTAGCGGTACCGATTATAATCTCCATTAACTTACTCTTGTTTCCAGTTGACTTTGTATACCATAATCGCCACCGTTACCAGATGTGCTGGTTTCCAAATATTGACCAACGCTACCACTATCGTTAAGTGCGGAAACTGAGTTTTTGATATTGATGGCAGGAGAACCAGAAAATTTCGGTTCCCCTTTATAGCCCTAGGTGTTTGTGTGTCAAAATTTTTTGCCGTATTAGAATCGGTGAAAAATTAAAGAGAGAATATTTAAATGAATTTTTTTTTATATTTATTATCATAAAAAAATAATTTGATATGTAGAGAAAAATTATTTTGCAATTTTTTTATTAAGTCAAAAGTTTAGAGTTCGACTGTCAAACACCACCTAATCGTGTCATATATTTTGTTTGTCCTCTTTTTTTATATGAATGTAGAAGACTCGTCCTGTTGTCCATTTGAGTCGACCATAATACTTTAAAATAAATACAAAATTAGTCACTGTAACAGATACGAAAATTGAATTAATCTTCATTAAACAAAAGTATAAAATTAATCTAACCGTAGATTCTTCTAACCCCCCCCCCCCCCAGCCCGAAAATCGAATTAATCCTCATTTAACAAAAATATAAAATTAGTCTAACTGTCGATTCTTAGTCTAACTGTCGATTCTTCTAAACTCCCCCCCCCCCCCCCCCCAAAAATAAAAGGTGGTCTCTTGGACAGTGAATGGGACCAGGTCCAGAAGCAACGTGGGCTGTCACATCAGCAACTCCAAAGCTGCGCTCATGGACGGGAACGCCCAAAAAAATGTACATATAAGGAACCCAAGAGGTAAAGGAGGATTCCTTGAAATTCCTAGAGGAGAAAAAATATGAAGAATCTAACTTGAACGTCGGAGCCCAAAGCTCTCTATTCACTGTTCATCTTCTTTTTGCAAGTATCAGGCCTTGATATTGCTCTATATAGTTTGTGGGGGATTGATCAACACATCCTATCAGTTGTGTGGGTGGGCTGAATTTTTCTAGCTGCATGAACTAGCATGGGAAGAAAAAGAAATTTGGTTATAATTCATATTGGCCCGCAAACTTCAGTCTAAACAATTTAGGTTTTGGTAATTTAGGTTTAGCCCTAGGTGTTTGTGTGTCAAAAATTTTTACCGTATTAGAATCGGTGAAAAATTAAAGAAAGAATATTTAAATGAATTTTTTTATATTTATTATCATAAAGAATAATAATTTGATATGTAGAGAAAAATTATTTTGTAATTTCTTTTATTAAGTCAAAAGTTTAGAGTTCGACGGTCAAATACCACCTAGTCGTGTCATATATTTTGTTTGTCCTCTCTTTTTATATGAATGTAGAAGACTCGTCCTGTTGTCCGTTTAAGTCGATCGGAACGCTTTAAAATAAATACAAAATCAGTTCCTGTGACATATACAAAAATTGAATTAATCCTCATTTAACAAAAGTATAAAATTAGTCCCTCTGATTTCATTTTCGTATATCGTTAGTCCTACATTAGAGACTGATTTTATACTTTTATAAAATCATAAGAATTAATTTTATGATTTTGTTATACAAGAACTAATTCCATTTTCGTATTTATAACAGTGACTATTTTGTATTTATTCGAAGAAAAAAATTGGACCAAAAGCACATGCACGATCACTTCTACGTGGAAAGAGACTCTTTTTAAAGCACACAATTTCTTCCGTTTATCTCACGAGGATCGAGGGTTTGCTATTTTTTTTTTTTGGGTAAGGTTTACGAAGATCGTGATTGTCCCTTTTGTTTTATACTTATACCGAGGGAGAAAAGGTCACACATATTTTCCGTGTCCAAACTGCCCTAGATCGTACTTTAAAAACTTAAAATTATTAATATTCGTTTATGGAAACTTCGATGAATCAGCTAAGAATGCAGCTGATTCATCGAAGTTTCCAACTTTCCAAGTATCCCTCCTTAATTTGCCTGTATATATAGAGAGAGCAGAGAGAGAAAAGAATGCAGGCTCTTCTTTTCTAATTTTTTTTTCTAAAGAATGCAGGCTCTTCAAAGCAGGCAAATTTTCCTATGGGAAATTGGGTCTTTTTTTTCCTTCTAATGTGTAATATTATATTAATATAGTAATAGAATGTTAAAATACAAATTATGGAGTGTCAGTCCCTCATAGGTCCAAATAGAATGAAAAAGAGAATTGAGAATGTGGTCAGTACTAAACTGATGTGCCACGGCCCATTGCGCTAATGAACGCGCTTTCAACTTATTCACCCGGATAATTTTTCTAGCTGACCAGTTTATATGTAGAAGATAACAGAGAAATAGTATTAGACATAATATTTAAGAGAGGCCATTCAATATCATGCTCGTCTTTCCTCAAGGCAGCTTATGACTGTGCTAGAGTCACCTTCCAAGATGATATCTGAAAGACACAGTTTACATGCAAGAGAGGCTGCAAGAAAAGCTGCTTGTGCTTCCGCCAAGAGAGGCTGCTTGTGCTTCCGCCATTAAAGGATCAGTGACGCCCATAAGTAACTTTGTTTCTGCTGCAATAATAGAGCCAGAGAAATCAAGATATACCACAACAGCTATAGAATGATCCGTCCTCACAGCAGCATCAAACTGAAGACGAGTGGAGGCAGGAAGAATAGGTTTAAACGGTCTGCATGATTATGTTATTCCATGTTGGTGTTCTATAATGAAAGCATCGAACATTAAGTACGTATGGTCTAACACGTGTACGCTATAGTACTGTTCCTTTATTTTACCTTGGACTTTTAGTGCTTTATGTTTTTTGTATCAGTAACTGGTTTATGGATAATCAGTGCTCTTAGAGTAGTGGGTCATAGTTCTTATAATTTAGGATGAATCGGACATATATGCTATATAGATTTATGTCGGATATAGTGGGTTAAGTGAATATTGACACGCCTAGAAAAAAAATTAGCTATACAAAAAATAAAGACAAAAAAAGTAAAATAACCCCTAATGCTTGACCAATTTTTGCTTTTGAAATTACTACCCAATACACTAGACGAAAAAGAAGTACATTAACTTAAAAACAATTACCTGTTGACCCTGGTTCTTCCGCGGCTACCGATCACAATCACATGGTATTAGGGGCTTCAGCCTTCAATAACCTTTCTTTTCCTTTCTTATCTTATGCTCTTCATTTTATGTAACACCTCTCAAAATTAATATTCTTTAAAATGTAATTTTAAGTTAATTAAAAATTTGTTTGTAGGTTTATGAAATATAGCCTAAATTTTATTTTTGAATTACAATTTCCTAACCTTAGATAATTATATTGCCTGAAGTCTATCTTACTAGAGCATCCTTTTATCTAATGCTCTATTTATAATTTCATACCTTTTATGTGATTAAATGAATTTTTCTAATTTTTTACATGCTTATAATTTTTGTCATAAATTATGCACCGAATTTAGATGTTCTTTCGCTTATTAAAATTTTTTAATCATCTCCTTAAATATTCATGAAGACTTGGGGGTTAATTGCTAAAGGAATAAAATAAAAAGGGAGACCATGATTAATGGACCAAGGCTTGGCCGACCTTGGGTTCCATTAAGGGATCGTTAATCCACTTCTTTTTGCGCTCCTTAGCTAATCAGGCTATTTGGGTCTTGAGAGTTGTGGGCTTGGATGAAGTGAATTTGTACTTGGCTTGGACTCAAAATTTCAGCCCTAAAGTCAATAAGGGTAGCCTTGGCCACTTTAGAGGTTTTAGGGGGTGTTTGTTTGCCAAAATTTTGAAGAATATTCTCGAAATTTTAGGAATCTTTACTTTATTGAGATTTATTGGGGTTTGTGAAAGGTGAAGTATGTATGTGTAAAAGTTAAAAATTTTGGAGTGTGTTTGTTTTACTGGAAATTTCCATGCTCCAAAATATTGGGGAAACAAACGGTACCTTAAACTAGATTAGTAATAATAATGATCTTAGGGTAATAGGCTTTTGACATGTGCAAAATCTGACAATTAATGCCATACTCATCTAACTTGCTTGTCTAGTTAACTATAGTGGTAATCATTCAAATCCTAATTCAACTAGCTTTAACCTTCGATTAACCATTATTTCGGTGATGGACGCCAACTTTGCTGAGGAATTAGTTCAAATCAAAACTATGTTGGTTTTTTGTTGTGTTCCTACTCAATGGATAATATCCTTAATGATGGTGCTAAATGCTGATTTTTCTCGAAGAGACTAAAGTTATTATATTAGATGGTTGAGATAATAGGGAGGGAATTACTATATATCAATATGTAATGAATGTAACGTAAGAAGTAATACATTGGGTAGTTGAATTATAATAAAATTGGCTTAATATTTGAAACAAAATGAATTTCTTCACTCGACTAAGGGGATGTTCGTTTTGGTGAGATTTTTAAAATTTGAAGTGTTTTGAGAATTTTTAAGTGATGTTAAAGTATATTGGTATGTGTGCATAAGTTATTGACTTGTATTGGTATTTGAATATATTTGATTTGTAAATTCTAGAATTTATGTGTATCTTAGAATACAAACCAAAACGAACAACCCCTAAATAAATAATTATTAGGAATCTCGATTATGTTGTTGACTAGTGCTTTTAGAGTTATCGGGAAGTTGATTGGAAACTTTGCAACTTCAATCTTGGGATTGTTTTAATAGGATCAGTTATAGCACAGTTGATTGGATAGTTTAGACTTTGGACCTATAACCAATTAGTCGGTGTTCTTGATATGGATATTGGAGATCGGACTATTATGATAAGGCTTAGGCCCACATGTAGACAAATGGGCCCATCATGCTTCTCTAAATGGGCCTCAAGCCTAGCCCAAGACCATGAAGCCATCAAACACGTGATCCAAGTGGGAAAAAAAATATGCTCACCAACCCTCCATTGGTTCGCGGTATCACCTTTGAAAAGGCTGCCTGTCCGTTAAGTTGTATCTCATCCTTAATTTCGAATGTTCATGTTATCTCATCATTTTCCTGGATATACACACCTTTTCATTATACTCTACATGTATCATCCGCGCATTTTTGGGACCATTAGTTCTAATTCTTTTGGCCAATGGGAAAATGACAGATTTCAGACAGCCGTGTATGTGGGAGAAGAATTCTGTTTGCCCAGCGGCTGAGATGGGTTAGGTTGCAAATCGTGAAACATCTAACGGTACCAAATGCTTACGGGATAGGGTAGTTTTGGTGGTAGAACTGCATAACAGGCGGGTTCTCAAGGGATCGAGAAGTGCATGCCTTGGTCCAACAAGCAGAACATTGAGACTATATTGCAGTTTATAGCTTCGTAGACTTTTCAACCGATGTTTTTTTTTAATGTATGATATCACATATCTTTACGTATTTTCAAATCATATATTTTTGTCATTCATTTTCTAATACTAATAATAACATATGCTTGTATGCAGGGATAAAGTTAGGATTGGACTTAAAGAGCAGCTGCATAAATGTTAACTTTTGCGGGCCAAAATACAAAAGTTATGAGAAAATGACAAAAAAATAATAATGATTTTGGGGACTGAGGGAGTGAGGGCCATGGCTACGTAGTAGCCAACTCTTTTTTTTTTTGGTTTTTTTCTTTTCTGGGTTATAGAATGAGCCATGGAATTCCAAATTGACGGCGAAAGTATGATTACTCTTGCTGTTCTTAGTTTCCTTCCTGACTATGTATGCCTTTGTAGTTAAGAATTTAGAAATGAAAGAACAGCATGGTAGTTGAGCTCATTGGAAAGTTATTTTTTTTATTAACCGGTGTTCGGACTCGCTTACATCTACTTCCATTAATTTCAGAGTATGTGCACTCTTCTATCCTATACAAATCATATAATTATTAGGTCTAATCGGATAATTACCAGGTTAAAAATTATGAAATAATTCCAAAAAATTAATAATATCTATGAAATTTTAAATTTAAAATTTTAGAAAAAGTAAACTATAAAGAGACTCGAGCTTTAACTATTAGGTTAATCCTTTGAGATTAATGACAAACTCTTTGGGTGTGGAAAAAACTACCAAAGATTTCTCTTTTTTTTTTCTTTTTTTTTTTCTTTTACTTGGATTTGTATCGCTTCAATAGCTTAGAAATTGCATAGAAGGTTCGCCTGCTGCCATCATTATCGAATTTATGCTGATCCTGCTAGATTATTGTAAATATTCTTGGGCCTCGGCAAAAGTATTGCGTAAGTCTAAAGTTGCAAAAGGGTCAAAGGTGACTGGAAAGCGCCATGGATCTGCATTAAAAAAGAAAGGGGGACAATAGTGAAGAATAGCTTCCCTACAATACTAGGGGATCCCCGTAGAAGATCATTAGAAAATGGCATACTAGTGGCCTAATTAGGATTGAATTTGAAGGGAGGTAAATTTTTCAGATGAAATGACAAAAAAAAAATTTATTACTCAATGCAAAAAAAAGTCTTAAAGGTAAAATATTAAAAATTAAGGACTAATGGTACACTAACTAATCAAACAAACAAAGTATTTAATATACCATTAACTAATCAAACAAACAAAATATTTAATATATATATATATATTTTTAGTAAAACAGAATATATTCTAGAACTCTTCAATTCCAACAACTTTGATACATTTCTTAGCGTTCTAATTCAACAAATTACATGTAAGCTTTATGCACTAACGTAGATTTACATTTTTCAAGGTCAAGTAAGTTGCAGTTTAAGGTATTCATTCAGGCATCGCATAAAGAGAAGGCAAAGACATCACACAAACATTAGTGCAATACGTACACAAACTTAAACAATAATAAAACACCACCGGAGCCAATATTTTTTAATCGCCAGTTTTACAGTGTCTTTCTCGATTAAATGACCCAAACTAAACCAAAAACATAAGTCTCATAATGTGCCCTTTGAAAGGAAAAAGAACATCTCAAAATCTGGCCCGGATTTGTACTCCCCATCTACCGAGCATAACACGGGGTTGCTTCTCGTGATACCATATACATACAAGCTCAATGTGCTGAAGAGAAATGCACAATCTACTATGCAAAACTCAACAGCATTTCATAATTCGATTTCCATTCCATAGATGGGCACAGAAAGCATAAACTATATACTAAATTTACTACCATCCCATCCCAATTTACTTAGATCTTAACCCCCCGATACTACCAATGGCACCAATAAGCCAAGCACAAAACGAGTTGCCTTTTGTGAAATTTCTGAGAAACAAGCATTCACGATAGGGCATTTGAAAATGTTTCATGATCATCGGTCACTTCTGTGACCAAAGGGGGGCCGGGCTGGACTAGAGGGGGGCAGATTAGTTATTAAAAAAAAAAAAAATCAAACGTTTTACGCCAGACCAGTAATGAGCAGAGCCTTGGAGCAGCATTAAAAAGATCTCAAATGCTGCTTCATTTAAAATCAATTCTTCCATATAAAAATAAATATTTATATTTTGCATGGGCCCATAGGTTGGAACTTCAATGCGAACCTTTTGCATCAATCTGCAAAGGGTCTCCAAAACCAGTTGTCGTCGATTCTTTACATTATAATATTTTGGACCCAACTGGTTGGAATTGGATTCAGGACCGAATTGTAGTGTAATTGTGGAGAGAGAGCTCCCGACCGGGATCCACGGAGCTTCCTTTTTACTTTTGAGCTCCCAGCTACCAAGCTCCCAGCTCATGAGCTGGGAGCTCAAAAGTAAAAAGGCTAGCTGGAAGCTTAGTAGCTGGCTGGGAGCTCAAAAGGAAAAAGGAAGCTCCTGGGGCCCAGGCTTGCAGGGGCAACAATATTATATTGGCCTGGGCAATTATATTCTGGTTTTGGAGACCCTCCTGCCTTATTTTCTATATATATATATATGATCTATAGCAGGGTGCTACACCCTCCCAAGCAGATAAATTTTAACAATGGGAGGTTGGGTCTTCGATTTGAGATTTCTCGCTCCGCCACTCATCACTCTCATCCGTACAGCTTTAATATCTCAAGACAAGTTGGGCATTGAAACTCTTGGTCATCCCGCTGTTGCTATGTCTCTTGCTATTGTCCTAGCACTGCTATTCCTTTCCATCTCTATCAAGCTACCTCTTACCATGGAACCAATCCGTTTGAGGGTAGGAGATTTCTCGGGTTTCATCACTGTTTCATTTTTCGTGTCAATCATTTGCCCTTCATCTCTCTTTTGGCTGTCATTTTCCATGATCCTTGCCGTATCTTTTTGGGACACGATGATATGGGATATGTTAAAGCATTTCATGAACTGGTTTATTCACACCCTTCGATCTCTTCCCATTCTTATTATTCTATGCATCACCCAACATCAAAACGCGTCAGCGCCATCGCCTCCTCAAGTTGAAGCTGAAGTTGTTTAAGTTATATATTCTCCTACATAAAGAAGAATCTGAACGAAGACGGTCATTCCTTGATGAATTTTATTTGCTGGTTTGGAGAGAGAGAGAGAGAGAGAGAGCTGTCAACACCACAGCATAATCTCAGTGTCAGGTGTGGTGTTCAGTGTTCAACATAGACCCATAGAGAAATGAAAGGTGGACGGGAGCTTTCGGGTGCTGCTGGCCGTCTTTAAAGAATTAGAACTGGATTTGTAGGGATGTGTGCCTATTAATTATTTTTCTTTTTGTCTTCAATGTTACCAATATGAATCCAATTAAGTTGTTTGTAATTTTAAAATTGGTGCTGTGAGAGATATGCTTGAATGGTTAAATTTCAAGGTTATTATCCTCGTTTTATACGTTATTTTCTTCAGGTTGTGCAAAGGAGGTGAGCTATTAGATCGGATACTTTCAAGTTGAGTTATCTGGCAATATGTTTCTGAGTTAAGTGAATATCATGACATACTGAGAGAAAAAAAAAACTATATCTGCAAAAAAATAAAAAGTAAAAAGTAAAATATATAATCCACAATACTCAGCCCAGTTTTTGGTTTCGAAACTACTTATCAGATACACTTGGACGAAAAAGAAGTGCATTAACTTAAAAAAGTAACATAGAGATGAGAAAACAAGAAACATATAATATATTTTTGTGTGTATGCTCCTTCCGATCCCGTGCCTATTAATGCTTTTGGCTTTGGTCAACTTTGCCCGTTCGTCTTGTCGTGCCCTCTAAGTCACCTCTACCTAAGGTCGTCCTTGCCACTTGACATAGGAACAACTAGAACAAAGGTTGGTTGATAGAAATTTGGGGCTTCAATAAAAAAAATGTACGTAATAGACCAAAACACCCTGTTGGCCCTGGTTCTTCCGCGGCTACGTACCGGTCACAATCACTTGGTATTATGGGCTTCAATGACCTTTCTTATTTTCTTGTCTTATGCTCGTCATTTAATGTAACACCCCTCCAGATTAATTATCTTTAAAATATAATTTTAGATTAATTAAAGGACTTATGTATAGGTTTATAAAATATAGCCTAAATTTTATTGTTGAATTACAATTTCCTAAGCTTAGATAGTTATATTGCCTAAAGTCTATCTCACCGGTGCATCCTTTTATCTAATGCTCTGTTTCTTATTTCATATCTTTTATGTGATTAAATTACTTTTGCTAATTTTCACTTGCTTGTTAATTTTCTGTCATAAGCTATATACCGAACTAACATGTACTATTTTCTCAATATAGATATGTTATTTCACTTATTAAAATGTTTTAATTATCTCCATGAATATTTATGCAAACTTGGGGTTAAATGCTAAAAGAACAAAATAAAAGGGGAGGCCAAGATTGGACCTAGGCTTGGCCGGCTTTGGGCTCCATTAAGAGGCTGGTAATCCACTTCTTTTTGGGCATTGGACCCTTAACTAATTGGGATCTTTGGGTCTCGAGAGTTGTGGGCTTGGATCAAATGAGTTTGGACTTTGCTTGAGCTCAAAATTTCAGCCCAAAAGCCAGTAAGGGTAGCCGGCTACTTTAGAGGTTTTAAACTAGATTAATAGTAATAATGAGCTTAGGGTAATAGGCTTTTGACATGTGGCAAAACGGAACAATGCCGCCTTTTTTGCCCCACTCATAACTTGCCTGTCTTAGGTAGCTTTAGTGGTAATCATTCAAACCCTAATTCAACTAGCTTTAACCCTAGTTTAACCATTAGCGAACTAAGCTTATAAAAACGAGACTGAGACCTCGAGTCCCATTTTTTAGAGCTGCATTTCCGGTAAGAGAGAGAGAGAGAAGAGAGGTTGTAAGAAGAAGAAAATGGATTCAATGAGGACCATTTGACCATTTTTGGTCTCTTCTCATCCCTTCTCTCTCAAATGGTACTTCTCCTTCTCTTTTTATCACTTACTAACATCATTTACTTGCTGTTTTTAGGTGATTAAACCTTGCATCAAAGTTTGTCATCTAAGGTAAGGGTAGAAACTGCTTTGGTTTTAGTGAGGAAATGGTCTAGCCGAATGTCTATAGCCATTGTTTGGTGCGAGTGTCCTCTAACATGAGTTTAGATTCTGTTCTTAATCTCCATTTGTGGTTTTTGCTAAAGGATTACATGTATGGCCGAATCTGAGTCGCTTATGACCATATATGAGCATTGTTAGTTTGAGTCTTGCTTTGGTGCTTCTCCCTCGATTAGATTTTGTAATATTCTTTTCACATTCTATTACTTTTTTTTGAGTAGAGAGGGTTGATGTATGTTTAATTGTCAAGATGCATGCCAAAATATGTTACAATGAAATCTTATGGCTCATGGTTTAATTGGACTCAGGATTACAAGGAACACATGAATAACTTGTATCACTTATTTCTTTTGAGTTGGTTGTGATGTTAATGGATAAATCTTCCATTTTATTTACTGATTTAAGTAAAGAGGAGATGTCTGGAACTTTTATGATCTTGCATTGTGAAGGAGGCATGTTGTATGTTAAAGAAATGGTTCCATTACGGCTTGTTGTGCATCTTGTTTTCTATGAGTATGTTAGTTTATCCTGTAGATTTGGATGATTGTATACTCTGTCTGGAGAATGATTTTTACGTTGACATCACTGACATGCGTGGCTAATTCAAATCTGAAAATATTGGTAACATAGCATCAAAATTCAATGAAAGAAATGGGCCTAGGATCTCAATAGGGACACACAAATAAAAGGGAAAATAATGAGCCTTTTAGCCCCTGTTTTTAATCATGTTTATGGCCTGTTTAAAGGCCTGATTTGGAGGCCCTATGAGATGATATAATATCCACAAAGATCCGGGACAAACTGGTAGCTTAATTAGCTAAATAAATAACCCGTAAATTAATTAAAGGGTCAATGGACTAGTAAATGGCCGGTTGTTTTTGAGCTCAAAGGAGAGTTGATGACTCTATTTAGGGCGTTAAATAAACTTGACTTAGTGGTAATTAAATTACTAAGAACATGTTTGGGCTAAAGAGTTTGATTGAATGAAGATAACTAGCAAAATACTAAAACATTGGGCTTAAAGGGAGAAACGCGCCTCGCAAGAAAATGGGTCAAGGGGAGGACCCGTGGGCCCAGTATTTTAATTATAACTTATAGTTTTAACTTTCTGTAGATCCTCGTAGTAAAGGAATGCCTACTAGTCGTATACTTTTATGTTGATATTTATATATCTAATTCGAGTAAATGTTTCTAATTTCATGTTAGATTTAACTAATTGCTACTTACTTTTGCATTTATCCTTAGTATAGGTGCATAAATCTTATTAACTTATATTGATCTTTCTATAGTAAATATTTTCATGCATTACTTAATTACCTAATTTGATTTCAATAAGGAGATAATAAATCCTTATATTTTGACAAGACAAGTGATAATTTTCACGATTGTAATCTCGTTTTAATTAGCATTATATTCACATAGAGTGAATTTAGACTTAATATAAGTGTGAGCATCACGGACCCTGAAAGAACCACAACTTTCACGCTTCTCTGGTCTCCTTTATGTTTTGGTCCAAATTTGTAGATGCTCTCTCTCCCGTCTCTTCCTCTGTGCTCTAGTTCGAATTTGTAGATCCTCTTTCTTTATGTTGCTTTAGATTTGTTTCGAATTGAATTTGATTTGGCATATTGAATTTGTTGGTGTTTTCTGGTAAGTTTGTTGTGTTTCTCTCGACTTTCAATGTGTTGGTTTTTTTTCTTCTAAATTTTGCAAGGGTGGCGATAACCGTCCTTTGTAATCACCAAGAACCGATTACCTTTCCTAACTGAGTCGCAGGCAGTACCCCATTTTGAAAAACTGCCCATATCAGTGGTAATGCCAGTTGGGGCAGGAATCGCCACAGTCGGTGTAAATGCACAACCCTACTTGTGCCAAATCACCACTAATCCAAAACGCATCACGTCGCGTGTCTAAAAAAATTATTTGGTTCTAATCATGTCATTAGAAGAGCAATACAGGGCCCTACGCCTTTAGAAGACCTCCTGTCTCAACTAAATTGCATATTAGGTTTCCTATTTTTGGAGGTGCAGAAATTTCATCACAACTACTAGGACCTATCATCTCAACTCTCAACTAAGTAATGTTCGATAAGTAGAAATTTTTAGAATTTTTGAGTTCTTAGGAGAAAATTTTAAGAGTTTGACTGTCATAGTATTGCAAAAATTGGTGAAAAAATATAAGAATGGTTGATTGTAAAATGATTTTTATTGGAGTTTGTTAAAAAGTAAGGAGAAAAAAGATTTGATAGATTTTTTTAATAAAAAAAATAATGGAGTTTGTTAAAAAGTAAGGAGAGAGAATATTTAATGGATTTTTTTTAATAGAAAAAAGTAAAAGCATTTGTTAGTAAGGAGAGAAAATATTTGATGAAATTTTTTAATGTACAAGTAATGGATTTTGTTATTAAAAAAAATAAAGATAAAATTTGATATTTTAAAAAAAAGTATTGAAATTGGTGTGAAAAAATATTGTAATTTATGTGAATTTTTTTGAGATTTTGTTAATTGATTGTAAAAAATTTTACTTTTGTATTATTTCTTAAAAAATGAGAAAATTTCTTATCACCAAAAATCACCTTTGCCTATGGTTGGTTTTTGGTCATTTTCTCCACTCTATTGCTAAAAAAAAGAAATTTCTGAAGCAGCTTTTTATTAAAGTTGAACAATTTTGTTCCAATAGAAAGACGGATATATATATATACTTCCTTGTGATTTGTGTATCTGCTCAGTTTTTTTTTTTTTCGTCCAAGTGTATCTCACACAGTTTTCATCACACAGAAAAAGACATTCGAGAGCTAAGAAAAACGTTCCAATGAGTTCACAATGTTGATTCCGGTTTGATTCTTCTGGACAATCGGGCAGTTTCGTACTTGTCATTACTATTGAGACTACCAAATTATTTAGTGTAAATTTATTTATTGATACTGACAACCACACTTATTTTCTTTTTCTTTTGGTCTATTTCAAGTACAAGTTGTTTTTACATGTTTGGTAAGAAAAGTTTTAATGTTTTATAGAAATTTTTTAATTTATTTACATCAACTAATAAAATTTTAAAATTTTCACAGAAATTCTAACACTTTTTCATTAAATATGATTTGCATACTTTTATAGTAGGGGCAGCCACACGATGAGGGAGAGAAATACAACAGATTGTATAATTGTACCTTTGGGAGTATTTGGCCTTTGAATTGCAGCTTTCAAATCAAAACTATTGTTGGTTTTTGGTTATTTCTCTACTAATTAAATAATTTCAAGCGTAGAAGCTTGGGCGGTGGCAACAGGACACTGTGGCCACCAACCCGAATTTCAATTTCTTCTGTTTGGAAATTATGATGGGCCGAACCCACCGTGATCAAAATCTTCTATCCACGGTCCACGGCTGGGTGCATTTGCCCAGCGCAACTAACATGCCGTTTGTAAACAAAATTTTGTTAAAATTTTAAAATTTGAGTACGAGAGTTGGTGAAAAATTAAAAAGAGAAAATTTTTTATAATAATAATAAAATTTTAAGGGTTAAAATTTTGAAAACATAGTTGATAGCTGCCTACAAATATCAAGACGCGCCTATGCAAGGTCTAGTCTAAAGCAACAAATTCGATCAATGGGATATTGCGTCTTCAAGCTGAGGCTTTCTGGTTCCGCCACTCATCATCTTCATCCGTGAAGCATGGTGTTTGGAAATAAAATTTTGTTAAAATTTTAGCGCAGTTAAAATTTTAGGTATAAGAGTTGGTGAAAAAGTGAGAAGAGAGAATAAAAAAGTTTGTGAAAAAGTGAGAAAGGAGAAATTTTTGTAACGATGATAAAATTTAAGAGGGTTAAAATTTTGAAAACAAACGCATGTAAATCTCCCTAGACAAGTTGGAAATTGAAATCCTTGGTCATCCCGTTGATGCGATGTCTCTTTTCATTGTTGTAATGCTCTTCCTTTCTACCTCTATCAAGCTGCCTATCACCATTGAACCAATTCGCTTGTGGGCGGGAGATTTCCCCGATTCCATAACTTTTTCATTTTTTGTAACAATCTTTTGCCCTGCATCTTTCTTTTGGCTGACATTTCCTATCCTCATTGCCATAACTTCTTGGGATATGAGGATATGGGATCTGTTAAAGCGTTTTGCATCCAGATTTTTTCACACTGGCCGAGTCCTTCCTATTCTTATCATCTCGTGCCTCCTTGAACATAAAAAAGAACCAACAACAATCAGTGGCGGCGCTAGAATGAAAATCTAAGGGGTCGAACGGTAAAAGTAGAATGATAATAAATATTTTTTTTCTTCGTAATGTAAAAAATTGTCGTAAAGTTACAATTTCGAAAATTAAGACTAAAAACATTAAAAATATTAGAATATATGTACTGTACTATGTACTGCAATTGAGAGGTGACAATTGCATCATACAATTTGCATCTTTTGAAAATGTTACAAAATGACAATTGCATCCTACATTTTGATTCAAAAATATTAAATTTAGATATTCACATATTCACGATGGATCACAACTCAATAATCCAAATTCTAATCTAATTAATTCAAATCTAAATTCCAATCTAATTACGTTGCATTCAATTGACATTACAATCAAATTAATTAAAAATGATACTACCAAGCATTAAGTGCTTGATGAACCAAAACCTGGATTAAGTGCCTACCGACAAAAAATTGCAAGGTTTTGTTAGGATATTTGAAAACTTGGTCTGACCATTATTATTCACTGCATCCGGTACGAAATGGCTTATATATAACTTTGTTCTCCTGTGAATTTAAGATGTTAGCTTTGATCCAAATGTTAAAACTACTTCATCATTTACAGAGTGGGGGAAGCCCTCCAATTTCGTCTAGAGACAGTGACGAAGTGAAGGTATCTCTCTCTCTCTCTCTCTCTCTCTCACACACACACACACACACACAGAGAAGAGGAACCACCATGAGCTGTGGATTCAATATATTTGTTTTGTCCATGTTTTGACCTTTGATTGGCTACTTAGTTGGTGTCCAGGTTCAAGTATGAATTCCTTTGAGTGATTCCAAATTCCCTAATGAAGTGTTCTTCTTCCACTTATTATTGATAGGATCAATCTTACCTCTATAAACTGAGATGTACGTAATTTGGACTGCAGTACTAAAACACAAAATAATCTTACCCCTTGCTGGCTTGCCGCCACTGAGTTATTATTTGCGTATGGCCATTCTTATTAAAAAAAAAATAGAGAAAAGCTAGCTAACAGCAACAGCTAGCCCATAATTACCATTTTACACTGAGAAATATGCATAGCAAGGAGAAGATAATCTGATCATCTTTGCAGATTTTGGTTCATCAAGTACTTAATGACATTCCAAATAAAAAATAAAAAATACATGTAGGTTTTTTTTTTGGGCATTGCAATGGGGGGCGGCCACCCAGGGTCGCCCCTGCATCCGCCACTGACAACAATATCGCTTCCTCAAGTTGAAATTATATCATCCGATATATAAATAAGAATCCCAACAATGGTGCAAGGGTCTAAGGGTTCATTTGTTTTGCTGTAAAGTATTTTTTTTTTTGTAAAATAATTTTCAATGTATTATATTTCAGTAAACTATTTTAATTTTCAGTATTTGGTTATTGCATCAAATATATTTTTCTGAAAATATTTTTTAATGTATATTTTTTTCGAATCCGTGTTTCAAAACTTTTTCAACCAACAACATTGGAATGTGTCATCTCAATTAATGAAGAGGAGTTAAGATGCAGGTCAGATTTTCTTTGTTAATTAAGATGACACGCTTCGGTGTCGTTGAATGTACTGAAATTTCATCCATTCGGATGGCAGCGAAACCGTCTCTGCATAAAGCTGAATGTGCTTTGTCAATTAAACAAAAGCGATGTTTCTATCAATTTCAACTTCTGCACTTAACCTTGAATGCGTAAAAAAGTGAAAACACACAGTTGCATTAAAATCGGAATTGTTTAAGTGAAGAAAGGTTGAACGCTTAAACCCTTTTTCGCTATCTCTCTCTTGGGCCAGAGGCCCGCACTTAACAAATCCTGGGCCCGATCCCAACTAATGGCCCAGTTAAATGCCACTAAGCGTATGGAGGCGGATAACCTTCGAGTCATGGGATTAGGCCCGAGTTGCGTCCCGGAACATCTCCCACCAACTGTCCAATTCAGGCTCGCTCAAATTCCTAAGCTCAAGTTCTCAACTAGCCGAGTCCGAGCCACACAGAGATCGATCGAACAAAAGAAAACGCCGGATGGATTTCTCAGAACAAGAAGTAGATGTCTTCGGAGAAGACCATCAAGACGACGATCGAGACCACCAGGCCCGACCAGATGGGGCCCATTCGTCTTCACCGTCGTCATCGTCCTCATCCGCCGGCTCTTCACGATCATCTTCGTCATCTTCGGCCTCTTCGTCCAACGGCGGCGAGTCCAGTAGCGCCAGTGGGAGCGCGAGCAGTGGAGGAGGAGGAGATGAAGAAGTGGAAGGGAATGGTGAAGAAGTGGAGAATAACAACGGGGGGTATTCTGGATACGAAGACGAGAGAGATCTGTTTGGGTCTGATAACGAAGATTACTGTAAAACTCCTGCTGCTAGTCCCTATCCGATTCCTGGTAACCTTTTCTGGATTGTTTTCTTTTATGGTTCTGTGTTCTGTGATTTTGGTTCTTTGAGTAGGTTTTTGAGTGTGACCAATTCTTTTGTATTTCCACGATCTTTTCATCTTTTATGCTTCAAAATTTAAAGACCTTCAATCTTAGGTTTAGCTGACCAGAGAGTCTAACCTTATTCTTTCCTATCCAGGAATAAACCATATCTGCATTCCTAGCTGTTTATACTTGATTTCTGGTACTGATTGAAGTAGCTTATTGAACTTATTGATTTGAATTGGGTTTTGCTGTTCGTGGTCGTCCTAGATGCATGCTTCCAGAATATATGCCGGAGTCAAGGTACAAGAAGAGAACTTTCTTGAGGTTCCTTTTGTGCAGAATAGTCACGGAATAATGTCTAAAAAAACATCGTGACTGCAGAGAGTTGATTAGTTTTATCAGCAAGTTTTAAATATACTAGACTGAGACAGAACGATATGCAAAATGCTGATATATGAATCGAAGATAACTTGGTCTGAACTGATGAATTAAGTTTTTTTTGTTTTCTTGTTTATGTTATTGGTCCATTACCTTGTAAAGATTCGTGTTATTATTAGGTTGATTCATCTAGAAAGTGGAGGTCGGTCACAGAAAAATGTAAGCTGGTTTCCGGTAATGTTTGAAGTACATTGGTGTTGCTTTATGTGTTATGCAAAATGCCTGAAACACTGTGAAAGAGGAAAACGGTGCTGTTCATTCTTAATCTGGAAAAGGTGAGCAATTATGAAAATGACGAAATAAAATTAATACCATTGGAGGAATTGGCTTCTAGCAGTATGATACATGGCTGGATGTTGGCAACTAACTTGATCCTACTGAAGCCATATGATATATGTTAATTTTGGTTTCTTCCAGTTAAATAGGGCTCCTTTGCTTCATTTTTTGTTTTTTCCCTTCTTCCTCTTGAAGCATTTTGTGTGGGCTAGGCCCCACTGCTTTCGCTCCTCTCTCTCTTTCTCTCTCAAAATATAGTGATTTATTTTTCTCATGCAAACTCATCAAAATCCCTCATGGCAGTATTGCCTGCTATACGCAATACTAACAACCAGGGTAGAGGAAATTTCGGCCGTGGCCGTTGGCAAAATGACAGAGGAGGAGCAGGCCTCCTTCCTCGACCTGGACCTTATCCTCAGAGACAGAACTACGGTTATGGATCAAAGTTTATGAATGGTCGTCATGACGAACGTTTTGTTTCTGAACTGAGGCTTACAAAGAGTGAAGAAACATTATCAAGAAAATGTATTGCTTTTCAGGAGGTAGGAAAGCTTTCTTAATTCTGTTCCTTTCAACTTTTCTTTCTGTAGTTTCCTGTAGCAATTTTTAAGGTTTGATTTACGAGTGGCGTAAAAGGATGTTTTCCCTCAATAAGGGTACTCATATGTTCCTTTTAAAAGTTTTGACTCGTGTCATCCCGGATGTTTATTTTATATGTTCTGTCTTCCTTTTTCTATCACTCATTATGTGAGTTTCAAAGGGAGGAACACACTATCAGGAAATCTGAGATGGTGAAAGCAATTCATAATTGGACCCATTTTTCTGTTTGGTGTTTGGTTTAATATTCTTGGAGTTCTTGTTTGAACCAATTTGCATCTCCTTCCGGTGTGATGGGTAAGATCACTGTTTTAATCCTGAATTGTTCCATGAATTACATATTTACTTACGACAATATTAAAATATAGAAAGAATAAAAAAATCCTGCTTTGATGTCACTGATAGATATTGTATTTCACTACTAATAGGCATACTTTTTCGCAATATTAGGCATTTCTTTTTATGTAGGTTCATATGCTGCTAATAAACCATCGTTGTAGGCTACGTGAGATTACCTTGTAATACCTGTTGATTCGTATCCTTTACTGAATTTTCTAATTTAATCCCATAGCCGTGCGAACTTGCGTGCTATAGTCGTGTGGAAGGTGGACATGTCTACTTTGAAGATCTCAGCTTGGTAAGCTTTCTGGATCTAGAGCTCTAAATAGGTTTTTCTATAACAATATTTATTAGTCTACATATAATCGATGGCTGTGGATATTATTTCACATTATCTTTTATTGGTGTAATTAGAGGCTTTTCAAGCGTCTTATTACCGAAGATATTGGAGCTGATCTGAATCAAGGTTTCGATAGCTTTATTGAGAAAAAAGGTATGCTTGTTTCTAAAACTGCAAATGGCGATTAACATAATGAGATTTCTACTAGAAACACATGAGGCTGATGTAAGCCGGCAACTCTCTCTCTCTTTTCTTTCTTTTTCCATCTGATCCAGACTTGGGCTCTCAGGGATTTGGTGATCTTCTTTCTTGCATAAGAGACAAAAATATTCCACTCCAAAACATGCATTTTGTGGTATGTATCAGATTGTCCTCCAGATCATAAGCTTAAATTGTTTTTATTCAGGTTATTCACTAAATATGTTTTCTTTGTTTTCCCCTTTCCTATCTGGGGCACATTTGCAGACTTTCCGTAACAACCTAAATAAGGTCTCGTTAGTCGCTTCAAATGTCTTCAGTTCATTAAGCTTCCCCCCCCCCCCCCCCCCCCGGGGGAAATAGCTGCTTCGTACAGTGCTTCAACTGTTTTTCTCATTTTCAGATCTTAGCTACTGCTTATATTCGACATGAACCTTGGGAAATGGGTGTGCACAAGAGGAATGGGGTCATCTATCTTGATGTGCATAAGCTACCCGAAAGACCAAAAAGTGAATTAGATCGTCGAAGGTATTGGTTCACCTCTTCGTCTGTTGGATCCAAACAACACAGCTGTGAGGATTCTTAGACAAAAAAAAATGAAAGGTCCACAAAAGTGTTCAAATTTTGTTCTGATACTTGTGTGGTATGCGAGGTTTTTATTTTAGATACTCTGAACAGTTGTTCTATCATAGACAAGGTAATATAGATCATTGAGAAGCAAAGATATATATTTTGGGGCACTTATAGGGAATATCCCTTTTTTTTCGAGAAGGTGGAGGGAGATGAGGAGGGAGGGAGAGAGGGGAAGCTGAATCAATACATTTGGAGAACTTTGTGATGAAATGTATGTAATTTGTGGATAGCAAGAAAACTTGAACTTCATTTCATTATGATTTATACAAGGCAAGATGTCGGGAATCAGGATACAGTAAGGGAAGTATGAGGATACAATTAGCATTATTTTAAGAGAGACAAGACTATATATATCTAACAGGTAGGCATTAAACCAGAAAATGGTGTGCAAACAGAGGAGAATGCCAGTGATTACCAGAAATTTGTGAGCATTATATCATATTACTAATAACGGCAAACTCCATATAGATGATCCAAAATCTCCAAACATGTTTAGAGTATCGTGTCCTCATTTTGCTTTCTGCTTCTATTCGTACTTTTAGCTGAGCATTGCTTTATTTCCCTGTGTCTTGGTGATTTAGATGTTATTGGGGATATTGTTTTGAGAGCCTTGCCACTGAAGATCCAAAAAGAGCTGATGGAGAAGGGATACATCATATTGATGCCAATGTAGAATATTGTTCTGTGATTAAAACGAAATTAGGGGCTCATCGTATTTTGATGGGTGCTGAAATGGATTGCTGTGATTCAACTGATGATGGAAGGAGGTTCTATGTAGAGCTAAAAACAAGTCGTGAGGTTGACTAACAAGCTCATTATATGTGTCTTTCTTTTTGATTTTAACATTTCATGATCTTGACATTATCTTTACTTTGATGACCAGTAAAATGCCTTTCTTTTATTTCTTTTTCTTTTTTGCAGTTGGATTACCATACTGAGGAAAGATATGAGAGAGAGAAACTGCTCAAGTTTTGGGTATGTTCTGCATGCAGCGGTTGTTGCATTTGATGCTTCATATTTCAATCATGTAGAAGATAAAGCATGTCATCTCTTATCATGCATAATTCTCATGTTCTTATCTATGAGCATATCTTTTCACCCATGTTTTGGTAGTTAATTTCTACCGAATGAAATAAAACAAATGTTGGATTCAAAAACTAAAGCAATCGGCATTGTTCTCCCTGGGAAGAAGCGTAATGTCTAGAGATATGTAAATAACTCTTGATAAAGTGGTGACATCTTGAATTGTATAGCAGCAAAACTTCTTCACTTAACCTGGTGTTTTCAGGAGATTATGATGACCAAAACATGTTTCTGCATCAGTGGCAAACTTAACCTCTGTTGGAATATCCTGTTGATATTTTGTCTCTACATCTTTTCCTGATGACAAGTAATTCGGACCTGTTAAGTGCTGTGGTGTGGCTATGATGGGAATAGACGAACTGCCCTCAACCAGTCATGTGCACAAAAGAAGACAGATAATAGTGTGGCTATGGAGCTTATCTATTTTTTACCATTATAAATGTTTGTTTTGCTAAAGATTGGCCAAGTACGGCCCATGTGTTTCTCATATCTGCCATTATCATGGCCTACGTGTTTGGTTGAACCCAAGGACTTGGGGTTTTGAGGCTCTGTTGAGTTATTGTAATGTTCTCTTATGCCCTAGCTTTAGATTGTTGTCCCTACATAAATACATTTCTTTTCTCGTACCTTGACTTTTCAGAGCTCTTGCAAATAAATTCTCATTATATCTGCTTTGTCATTGGTTTTTTTTCCTCTCTACTTCGTATAAATTAATCAACATGGCTGTTTTAACTGTTGCAGATTCAATCTTTCCTAGCTGGCGTTCCTTATATCGTTATTGGGTTTAGGTGATTTTCGTTACTGTGAAAATCTTTTCCAGCTTTCGGATTGGTTCCCTTTATTTAGTGCTGGGAATCACATGAATGATAGTACGAGGCAATAAAGAGAGAGAGAGAGATGGGTTGATTGGAGAAACTAAACCACAATTTCACAGCTTTAATTCAGCAGTCTCTCTCCCCTCCTATATTCACCCCCCCCCCTCTCAACTCATGCTATTTCGATTCCATGGTGCTTGTAGGTTTACAGTGAGATTTTTTTTGCTATCTGCAGTTTTGAATTCTGGGATGTTCATATTTCGGTTTTGATGCAGGGATGATGCAGGCAGACTCGTCCGAACAGAGAGACTAAGAACCAAAGACATAACACAACGTGTGAAAATGAAGAACTATTGGCAGGTAAACCTCTTTCGCTGCAAAAGCATGCCCACCAAAACTTGCATCTTCGCTTCATACATGATAACGTGTACCATTATAATTTTTCTTTTTTTATGTCTGAGAATTACATTAAATATTCAGTGAAGTATACTGCTCTGAATAAAGAGAATATTACATCGTAACTTCTCAAGTAACCCCAGTGATTTTAATATCAGAAAATAATTACACATCATGTTGAACTAATTTATGTGTTGTGTACCTTTCCTCCTGGTTTCAACAAAATTGATTGGCAGGGAGGAGTCTGCCTTGCATTTGCTGACGAGGTTTTATGCTGGCTTTATGGCACAGTCAAAGAAAGTGAGTTTCTAACCTTTGTTTCTGCTTTGGGCCGGCCTTGTATGCCAGAAGTGTTTGTGTGATGGACAACAGAAAAACGAAGATTACATATTTCTTCTAGTTTTTGATAACCCTCCATGTTTCTTAATGGAGCATATTTGCAGATAACTGACTCTTTTTTTCGTGGATTTTTTGGCATCAGATGAAGATTACATCCTGCAGTTTGCGCCACCTTTCACCCGATTGGAGCTGCTGCAAGCTCAATCTTGCCCAGAAGCAGTTACGAAACATGTCGAGCAATTGCAAACGTTTTGTGATCCTACACCTATAGAGAGAAAGGACGTGTAGTTAAAGTTCTTAACTCGAATTAAGGCCTTCGAGTTCTGTCTGTAGTTTTGAGGGAGGTTCAATTGATCTTCTTGAGGTACTTCCAAAACGGTAGTCGAATATTTTGGATCCCTCGTCTCTAGGAGAATAGCGTTGACTGATGTAAAGTAACCTGAGGTTTTTATTTTTTGGTAAGTAATATGGGAAAATCATATTACTACCTATATCTTTGGTAAAAATCAATCTAACTTTTTTCAAGTTCAAAATATTTTATTAAGTCATATAGGAAGTGATGTAAATTGGTCGAAAATGTCTATTCAAAATAAAAATTTTAAAAATAAATAAATTAATGAAATCGAGTTTCAATATTTTTCTATAAAACACGTTATTTTATATTTTATTTATGTCATTTGTCAGAATCAAGGGTCTTGAATCTTTCACGAGCCTCTGGATATTTGATGTCAAAATGTCGTAGTAGTTTCACGAGATATCAGAGTTTTTAGTTTGAGATTTAACTTTGTAATTTATTTTATTTTAGTTAAATATTACACTGAGTCTACAGATTAAAAAAAGAGTCTGACACGTGATTAAAGATTATAATTCAAATGATAAAAAGTGGTAATTTTACACAGTACCTGATTGGAGGTAATTACTATATGATGTTAGGCTAACGACAACTGGGATACGGGTACGCGCGGCGATTTTCCATGCCAAACACAGGGGTTCCATATAGCACGTGAGACCCACGTGTGGATCCAAGAGCCCCAACGGCACCGACTCACACAGCGAGATTTTACCAGTGAGAGAGCGAGAGAGCTAGGGAGAGACTAGAGAGGACGACCGGAGAAGAAATGGAGACCATAGCGGAGAGGCTGTCGACGCAGGAGAACCTTTACTTCCCTCAGGCGATCCTATCCAACACTAAAGACCCCTGTCAGCGCAAGGCCGTCCTCCTTGACCTCCTCTCCCGAGACGTCGCCCTCTTCTTAGGTACGCTCGGTTATTTCTCGGCATCCAACCAGAAAACAGCTATGAAAGCCACAGAGGGAGTGGGAACTGGTAGATTTTGTCGAATGCATTATGCGAATGATCAAAATTTTATCTTTAAGTTGGGTTACTAAAGTTTTAAAACCTACTTACCCAAACATACAGTTTGAAAACCGCGTCATTCTTATGCCCTAGCACCTGTTTGGTCAGATGATGCAGGAAAGGTCAAATAAAAAGAAGACAGGAGAAAAAAAAAATTGTTTCTGTTTTTCCGAAGCTAAGTTAATTAGCTGGGAAATACTTTTCCTATTTGGGTGTGTTCTTGTGTTGGTTTTCTTAGGTCTAGAATATATTTTCATTCTTGTTTAATTCTTATTTTCGTTCATTTTATCCATATGAGGAACGCTGTTAAAAGCTTTGCTACCATGTTAGACCAATACATTTTGTTTGATTTCTTAGAAAAGTGAGGAAATAAATGAAGATAATTTCTATTACCTGTATGCTTTGCGTTGATGTTGTGTCCGTGATTAAATTTCTTGATAAGATAAGTAATAAAAATAGAAGAAATCTAGCTCAGTTAGATAACGAGGCTCAGTGACTAATGAAAAAGTAGGAACTTGGGTCCTATGTTTTGCATTAGTTATGGTTTCTTGAAAGCATAAAAAACCTTCGATTGACTAAGCTAAAACTTATGATCCCATCTGTTTTCTCTTTCTTTCCTAGACTTCTTGACTCTTATCTTTTTAGGACTTATTGTTCACTGCCTCTTTATACATGGGGCTTTTCCTTTTTATGAAAAATCTGTTTTCTATTACTCATGAAATTGATAAACAATCTCCTTTTATTGATGCAGAAAGATATGGGTCACTATTGACGAGTGATGAGCTTCATGAATTTGATGCCCTTAAAGAAGATTATGAAATTAATTGGCACTTGAAGCGCCTCAGAAGCATAATGAGTCCAACATTGCAGGAGTTGAAGTCAAAGTCAGTGGCAGTAAAGAACCGGAGACGGGCCTACTTGAATAAACTGATACATGATGGGCAGTATTTCTCAGAGGATGCAATGCGGGAAAGAGAGCCCTATTTGCATCACGAGTATGTAGGAAAATATCAGGATCCTAGCGGCAGAAGCATGGCAAGATCAGGGGAGCGGTGGTCGGAAACATTGATGAGGAGATCAGAGGAAGCGTTTTTGGTTGCAAAGATTAGAAGGGAGCAACAGAGGTTAGGTGTGGCAGAGAGGGACTGGATTGGTAATGATAGAAACCAAGGAGAAGAAAAGGAAGAAGAGATGGAAGAGGAAGAGGAGGAAGAAGAAGAACTAAAAGGGCCTAAAAGGGCGAATGACGCAACATATGGTGCAGAGGTAATTTCTTGGTTTATTTGAATGTGTGTCAGTAGATTACTTTCATTTGATTTATTTAAATCTGTTTGGTCGAGGATCTGTCTGGTTGCAGAAATGGAAACTTCATTCTTGGATGTAACACTATTTACTTGAGCAGCCTATCCTTATCTGAATATACTTGGGTTCAGATTGGTTGTGACATAATTGTGATGGTGGTACAGTTTTTATATCAATGATTTTACCTGGTTTAAAATTGTCTGTATCATATATCACTGAACTTCGCTCACTTTGATATATGGTATTTTTTATGAAATATTTTTGTCCTGGTCTTTCAACTGAACTCACCCTTCTTAACCCTCAATCCTTTCAGCTTGGGTGGCCTGTAGAGTTCCCATAAACTAATCTGGGTTGGCCAAATATGTGATCTTGTGCCGTTTTGTCCTCTATATTCGACATATTCTTTCCCACTATTACTACTCTTATTGTTTTGGGTCTCTCTACACCTCCTTTCACACCATCAATTTGACCTAAATCATTCTTCTTGGATTATTTGCTCCTTGTTGCCCATGCCCAAACCATCTTTTATGTGTCCGTCCCTCATCTTTTTCCTCAATAGAAGCCACCCGTATCTTTGAACAGGTACCTTCATTATGTTATTTCTCTTTACTCGTATTCAGCAGAAAGTGGCAATGACCCTTGGTTCAAAGGACACAAGACTCCTGTATAAACCAGCCTGGAGAACGAGATCAGGAGTTCAAGAATCCCCACGGGATTCGTTTGTAGTTTAACAATCATAAAGTTTACTATTTCTAGTTTCTTCTGCTATAACCTATGTAGGCTTGTTTTAAACTGACATTAGGAGATTTCTCCTTCTTATTTATAGATGGTCTTGGATAACCCTGATGCAACTGATGGTGCCAACCCCACCACAGTAAGACAGAGTGAGGAAGCGACTTTGTCTATGGCGGAGATCCAAGATCAAATGGAACAATTCACCAACATCATGCAGCAGAAGTTTCTACTAGGGGAAGATTACGATTACCTAGATTATTCCAAAATAGACAATGACGAGACCTTGGATGATCACTGGCAGAGGGAAGCCAACCACGATGCTGAGGAGAAGTATTTTTCTGAAGACTGAGGAGAATGAAAGCTAGCTACATTTACTTTTCTCGTTGTCTGTTATAGTATCTGTTTAATAGGAAAGTCTTCTTTTTTTTTTTTCCTAAGCAAAATGGGTAGGAAGGGGACCAGACTCCAGAGGTGGCAACCCTACTTGGGCGTTACTAGGAAAGTCTTTACCTTGCCGAGACTTGAGCATGTAATTAAATATCCTTTGTTCTTGTAAATATATGGGACCAGCAGCTTGTTTTGGTTGCTTGCTGTGTCTGCTATTCTGCAACCCTTAGATTCTGGCAGTAGAAAGCTAACAATTCGAAGGGCCCCTTTTATGAATGGGAGATCACCCCTAAAAGACACCTCAGAACAGTTTGCACTACAAGTTACGTGATACACTTAATGTGGTATATGCTTCCAAACCCACAGATTAAGGAGTTAAAAAGTCTTTTACAGGATGGCACTCTGGTTGGAACGCATGTCTGTGGGATCCTTGTATCCAGCCTCTT
Organism: Morella rubra; assembly: GCA_003952965.2. Classification (NCBI taxonomy): domain Eukaryota; kingdom Viridiplantae; phylum Streptophyta; class Magnoliopsida; order Fagales; family Myricaceae; genus Morella; species Morella rubra. Next base: position 6,994,491 of record CM025852.1, read on the forward strand.
TTTTATGCAAGCGTAGGGGCTTTTGCTTCCAAATGTATAGAAGGATTGTATTGTATAGTTCTTTGAGATTTGTTCCGCATTGTATCTAATCAAGGGCGTTTAAGAAAAATAAAATTGAAAATATATGAAACTTTACTTAAAAAATAAAATAAATATGAAAATAAATTTTATCTAAAATTATATGAATAGCCTTCCTTGCTCACAAAGTTTACCAAAGAGGAAGAACAAAAAAAAAAAAGAGTACAATTCTTCATATAAAAATAATTTTTGGTTCAAGGTGGAATATGTTGGGACGTGTTTATATAAGCTGCAAATAAAAGGGTTCCCACACCAGTTGGGCCGGATCTTAGTTGCATTTTAAGCATTCTGAGCACGTGAGGGTTTGGTGGGGGAGCAATTTTGGGAAACAATTGGACCCCTCCCCTCTCCCCCGAAGAGAATGTCAATGCGACGTCCCAATTTCCGAATCTGGTCCGGTCCATTGGTCCCCCCAACCAAGCTTAGTACTATTTTATTATTATTATTATTATTGGCGGGAAAAACATTATTAGATCGTGAGAGGCGAAGAAATATCTCTCTGGCAACAGCCTCGCTCGCAAAACGTTGTCCAATTATTCTGATTGTGCCCGATGACCGACGCGTGGAAAATCTTCGCACATGGTTCTGCCAATGCAGAGACGACGCGTGTCCCAGTATCTATTTTTGCCAAAACCAGCACGAGCGCACACGAGTAAGTACGATCTTGTTTGCCCGTGCCGATTTATCGGCAGCCTCACCTCCGACACCTTTTAGTTGTTAACGCCAATCCCTCCCCTCTCTCTCTCTCTCCATTGCTATTCCTCGGCGAAATAGCCAAACGAAATTCTCTGGACCCGACCTTGCTGGGCATAGAAGAAACCCTAAATTTTCCGAGCCCTAGGGTTTTTGTTTTTTTAATTTAAAGATATGAAGTTTTGGGTGACAGTACGATATTGAGAGAGGAGGAGGAGGTTATCGGTGAAGCAGGAGAGATGTATAGAGAGAGAGGAGTGGGTGGTTCGAGGCCGGAGGTGGGACCCGTCGCCGATCGGAAGCAGCGGATCAACGAGGCGCTGGACAAGCAGCTTGAGCGATCCTCGCCATCCACTTCCAGGGCTATAATGAACGGCAAGGATAAGGTCTTCATGGGCAAGGCAGCACCTGATCAGAGAGACTCTCTAGCCAAGAGTAACTTCTCCGATGGTCTATCTCTCTCCTTCTCTCCTTCTCTCAATTTTTCCTTGTTTCTTTTTTTGTTCTGTGTGTTTGCGTCTTTAAGTAATATATTGTGAGCTGGGTATGTGGGATGGGTCTTTATATCAAAAAGCCACTTCAGTTAATGATGTGCGAGGTTCAATAATCAGCAAGTCCTGCTGGTATTGTATTGAGTTAATGTTGTTATAGGAGGTATCTATTTGGGATTGAGTCCTATTATCGAGAATCTTAAGTTACGGAATTCAAGTCGAACTTTTATCAGGACAAGCAGGTCTTATTTACTTCTGCTTTCTACGTTTTCTTCCTTAATTTCAGAATTATTTTTGAATTTTAAGGTTAGGCTATATGTATGAACCTTTATTTAGTGGAAGCGTGGGGTACCATAAGAACGAATAGAAAAGGTATAGAAAACCCTAAGCCACTGTTGCTGTAATGAGGAGCTTAGAATTTTCAAGAGTCTTAAGTAAGCTCTTAAATAATAAGACGGAAAGAATACATTTTAGTTAGAGGCTAATCCTCCTCAGCGGTGATGAAAAGGAGGTTGATTATCCTTAAAGATGAAATATGGGGCTCACATTTTTTTTTGTTCTATTTGGAGGGTAACTATCGCAAATTTGTTTGGATCTTCGTTGGTTGTGATTTGTATTCCTTATCCCTATCAAATTGCAAGTAGGATATGAATATATTGTTTGAGTGACATGAAATGTATGATGCTTATTGGTGATTCCATTGATTTTTTGGGTGTTATGTCTTGGGAGGAAATTATGACCGACCGTTCTGGTCTTTTTAAATATAATATGATTGTTTACCTTCCATTACCTAGTCAAGCTGCAATTTTCTTGTAAGTAATTAAAATTCTGCTATCCCAAATCATGGAGATGGAAAGGAATGGGTGCTTGCTTTTTGCATTTCTTAAGGCTGATATGATCCAGCTGAACCAGCTCGATCATGTACAATATATATTACCATACTAACACCTGCACATATATGATGATTTTTGCATAACTTATATATTTCTTGAAGGACATAGATATGAGAGGATGCATTGGGAAAATTAACCTATGTCTTATGGGTGGGATATCAATGTTGGTCTCCGAATGTGCATTTGTCCTCCTGTAAGCAGCCTCACTCAGTTTTGTGTGAGATATTGCCCATACTTTTAACAGTTGTCCTTAAAAATCCTGTAAATATTCTTAAGGCCACCTTATTTGGGTACTCAGATTATTTTGAAAGAAGCTAGCAGTTTCCAAGCTGCAAGGTATAATGTTGACTTCTGCTCCTAAGCTAGGAAGCTGGTTAAGATTCAAATATTTTCTCTCCATTTCCCTTCATTTGCCTTCTGTAATATCTGAGTTTTAACTAGCTTATTGTTTGGCTGCCATCCAATCCCAGTATATGTGTCTCTGACCATCATAGTTAGTGGTTTAAAGTCCAAACATGACCGAGAGCCTGCTTTGATTCATGGAAAGTGGTTTAAGATTCTATCTCAATTGGGACCTAGGGGAAGGCCATGGGCTAAATGAGCACATTGCAGCTTAATGCTAAGTCATATATCGGGGGCGTTCGTTTGCCAAAATTTCGGGGAATATTCCCGAAATTTTGAAAATTTTTACTTTATTGAGATTTTATTGGGGTTTGTGAAAAGTAGAGTGTGTATGTGTAAAAGTTAGAAATTTTGGAGTTTGTTTGTTTTGTTGGAAATTTCCATACTCTGAAATTTTGGGGAAAAGAACACCACCATCATGATCCACACACCGCTTGTTGGTCTGGTTGAATGATAGAACCCAAATGTTTTATTCAGCGGATGTCCTTGCTGGTTAAGGAACAATGTTAGGAAAAGCAGTTTTTCTTTGGAATAAAAGAAGAAGATTGTTAATCTGTTTCATTTTGGGAACAATATCTGCAGATTGATTCTGTTTCTTTGGTTTATTGGTGTGCCTTATTTATATGGCTTCGGACTACATGCCAGCTTGGTGAATTTCATTTCATTTGCTTTATTTGGATAAGTTGTGTTTTGAAAAGAATTGTGCGTCTTTAATTTTTGTTTTTTTGGGGGAGAGAAATCAGGTATTGATAATGTGGTTGTTATGAATAGAGATTCAATAAATGGGAAGGTGCTGGATCATGGAATGGATAGAATGAGGGAACAGCATATGTGTCAAGCCCAATTAAGTAGAAGAGAATATCTCATTTCAGTTGGTTCAATAATTTGTTATCAAGGCTCGTCAACTTATGGAGTCTTTCGGCGAGAGTGCGTTCCGTCTCCGCCTTCTGCCCTTAGATTGTCCACCATCGTCACCGGCTCTGATACCAAACTCAGATCTGTCTTTCTTCAATGACCTATTTAGCATTGATAAAAAGAGATTGGATGGCTTCCTTTTTTCCATTGGTTTTTTGTTTTTTTGTTGCCCAATAACCTGTATTTTTTTCTGGGTTCTTGCTTTTGCACTAAGTTAGTTGACTGGTCCTTTCTTTTTCTATCTTGCTTGTGGGGTCCAATCTAAGAAGTGGAAACTTTACGTTGCTGCTCAATCAAGCGCGCAAATCGACATTTATTTTTGGGGGGGGGAATCAAAGGAGAAGACAGCCCTTGTACAGGACACGTATACAAAGGCTTGGGAAGAGTTCCCCTAATGAACCCGACTTTGTGCTGGCCAAAAAGAACCATATGCATGGCACGGCTCCAAGTGGGATAATTGTCCCCATTCAAGGCTTGTGAAAGAAGGACAGCTCCTGGCTTATCGGAGTGATGAAGAAAATAAGGAATTCTTTGAATGCGCAAAGATCAGCCTTCAAGTCGCCCTTGTGTGGGAGGGAGGGGTCAAGCTTGGAGACTTCTCATTTGCAAGGAATAAAACTATCACGCACCTTGCATTCTGGTTCTACATATCGAATTGGGGAGTCCTGGTTTTCTAAGGATTTCCTATTGCTGGCAGAGCAGGGACTAAAGAAACTTGCACGGAAATTGCCTGTCAGACAGAGGCCCAAAAAATTACACAATTCTTTATTAACGATATGGCTGTCAAAGATTCTCCTATCTTTTTTCAGCCCTCTGTACGCCTTCAACAATGAGATTTCAAAAGACAATTATTTCTCCACTGTTTCCTGAAGAATGATTGATAGGAACGGGTTGCCTTCCCTGCATCCAATCGACTCATACCTCCCAGCCCTGTCTCCAAGATCTCATTCAATAGATCCAACTCATTTCTAGGGTAGATAGAGGAGTTCGTCTCCCACTTCCTTTGCTTTGCTCCACTGTCACCAAAAATCAAGAATTCGAGATAGAAAGAAAGATTGATTGGTGGGCTGTTAAGCTCCCTAATCACTCAAAAGGCAGATAGCAGGAAAGGTGAGCAGCTAACATGAATAAGAATTCCCCATCATACTGCTCGATTGGTAGCTTAGGGAGACGAACCCAAACCATTGTTTTGGAGACTTTCTCCATTGATGGTCTGAAATTTGTGGTCCATTTCTGTATAGTAAAATTATGTTCCGCAATGATCCTCGGGCCTCCTTGCACAGTTTTAACATCGTCCTCTCTTTTCTCAAACTGGATAAGAAATAAATCATGTCACACTTTTTATCATGAAGCTTTACTTGCTTATATAAAATTTCTTCCCCTTCCTGGCTTCCCCCCCCTCCCTCCCAAAAAAAAAAAAAAAAAAAAGAGAAGAACGAATAGATAACACATAAGGACATTTTGGTAAACATTCTCCATGTCATGATTAGTTGATGACCCAACATTGCCTTGATTCATGAAATAACAGAGTTTGCAGCTGAAATGATATCACTGTTTAAACGGTTAGAGGATGGCTTTCTTATATTACTTGATCAAGTCAAACCTTTAGCCTCTGCCTCAGAGATCTGAAGCATGTTGCACGTGCAGAATTATCTCAATGCAACTTCCATCCTTCTCTTAAGTGCGACTTTTTCTTTTGGAGTTGTCATCTTTAGTTGAGTGTTGTTTTCCCAATATTTATTCCTGCCTGCATGAGAGGTAAATTATTCAATCCCAATTAACTGGGGATTAGATAGTGTAACACTGATTGTCTTTTGCTCAATTTGCATGGCTGCTAAGATAGTTACTTCCTTAGAGAGAGTACAGCTTTGTTGAGTGTATATTACTGCCAAACAATACTGTGTTTTATATTTTGTACAGGTTTCTTTATTGTTTGGTTCTGTAAGTTTTTTGTGTTTCCTATCACGAGTCGTGTTTGTCAGCAACCACGCTCATCAAAGTTTGCTGATTTACATCTTATCCATTTTGTAGAGGAATCTGAAACAGACAGCGAAGAATCTGATGTTAGTGGTTCTGATGGTGATGACACCTCTTGGATACAATGGTTTTGCAATCTGCGAGGAAATGAATTTTTTTGTGAAGTAGATGATGACTATATACAAGATGATTTTAACCTTTGTGGGTTGAGCGGTCAAGTTCCTTATTATGATTATGCTCTTGATTTGATTTTGGATGTTGAATCCTCTCATGGTAAGCTTTTGGAATTTTTTATTCACGTGTAATAAATATGATTTCATTATGTTTTAGTTGTTCACTATAACATTGTATTGTTTTGTGAGTGCTCTTCTCGCACAATTGAATTATCTTTTTCCTTTTATCCATTTTTTAATTTTATGATGTTTAAACTATCTGGTGACGTGGGGAAACAGAATCACTTGTTCTGTTACCAATTTTGAATAACAGACACTTTCCCATGGTTGGAATTTGATAGGTGATATGTTTACAGAGGAACAGAATGAATTGGTGGAATCTGCAGCTGAGATGCTCTATGGTTTGATCCATGCCAGATATATATTGACAAGCAAAGGAATGGCTGCCATGGTGAGATTTAGCTCTTGGTATTGTGTTGACGTTTTCATTTATTCATAGCTGCGAAATTTGGGCTTTTGGTGGCACTCATGCTTTTGGGATTTCTTTTACAGTTAGAAAAGTACAAGATCTACGACTTTGGGAGATGCCCAAGAGTTTACTGTTGCGGACAACCCTGTCTCCCTGTTGGCCAATCAGACATTCCTCGGTCAAGCACGGTAAAGATATACTGCCCCAGATGTGAAGATATCTACTACCCTCGATCCAAGTATCAAGGTAGTATCCTTTTATTCTGTTGAACTCAATTTGCCACTGCTTACTGCATACGTCAAGGTGTGTCACCATGGAACCTGATAGGTTTCCCTCCCCCTCGGCCCCGCTTTTGGCTCATCTTTTCCATTAATCATGCTAGATTGAGGATTTATAATTTATGTGTGTGTGTGTGTATAATCATTAAAGAAACAACATTTAGTCCAATTCATTTTCAGTGGCCCAACATCACGCCCTGGGGTTTGGATGTTTCCTAAGTTTCTTTAACTCTTTCTAGACATTGACGGAGCCTATTTTGGAACCACATTTCCTCACCTCTTCTTGATGACATATGGACATCTCAAGCCTCAGAAGGCATCGCAAAGCTACGTTCCACGAGTGTTTGGGTTCAAGACACAGTGATGCTGGAATTCCAATCCTCCATCGGGTTGGAACTTTGGCTTCCTTTTTGAAGGAATGTTTTAAGAGATCAGCGGAGTTCATGTGTCTCTCAAATAGATCACGATTAAGCTTCCCCAATCTTATGTGTTCTGGAAAATACAGCAAAGCAATTCGCGACCATGTCAAGCAAGTATTTAGTTTCAATTTTAGCTGCTTTTCAATGATCTTCGCTAGAACTTGTACTTTTTGGTAGTGTAGTTTCCGAAATGGCTCTATAGTGAATTTATCCCTTCGTTTCTTTATCTGTTCCATTGTTGGCTTGGAATTGTGATTGTTTTTAGTTAAAAAGCTAGTCACTTAAATTCCATAATACTCTCAAGTGACAGATTTATCACTTCATATTCTCTTTTTTACTTAAATCAATGACTTCAATCTTGAACATCCTAGTTGGATGCACATACTCAAGTTGAAATCAAGCAGTATATACCGATCTGAAAGTGTAAATACAGGTTTTTCTGCATGCTTAATGTAGGCTCTCTTGTAGTTGGTGTTTGCTTTCTAAACATTCTGCCTGTTAATTCCATGTACTGGACTGAGAAAAACATGAGAAAACAAATAGACCTGTCCAACGAGATATATTGGGAGGGTATTTGAGGTTGAATCGAATTTGTTCTCCATAATTTAAACTGCTATCTTTACCTAAGGGAACCTAGGAGCCTGCATGGTACAATCGGGTGAGGCGTTGTCACTTCATCAACAGTCCAGAGGTCTCTTCTTATTTCTCTTGTTTTTCTTTGTCGTTGAATCGAGTAAGACTATGAGCTATACAATGTGCAAGGCTTTCCAGAAGGGGAAAGGATTCCTTTCGGACCATACTCCTGTTGCCACCGGTCTTTCCTCCTCTTGGGAAAAGATGCTTGCATGCCCCGTGCTTTTCATAGAGAGCAACCGGTTGAAGGTATATATCGATTCTTCTAAAATTTGACAAAAATCTGTAAGACATTGCTGATGAGCAACTGGGCGAATAGGTTAGGTTCATAATTTCAGGCCCTCTTTTGGAGTAGGGACGCGGTCACTTCACAACTCTAGATACCTCGCCTCCTTTTATATGTCCCTTTCAGCCAAATCTTCTTAGAAAATCATATCTTTGTGCCTGTAACCATCATTTTCCATCAAGTTGGCTTTATATCGCATTTGATTGACTCAGCGACACTGTCGTATGTGCTACAGGCGTATTTGGCAACATTGTTTGAACTAGTATGTACAATCTTGGCCGCACAAATTTTTTTTTTTTTGGGTAAGTATTTTTTTTTTTTTTTTTTGAAACCACGGCCGCACAATTTATTTCTAAAGCATAAAATAGCAAGATTCCATTTCTATCGCAGTCTCATACATGTGTACTGGTTTTTCTTCCTTATCTTCGTCCCAATCTAGAATGGACATCAAAAGGGAAAGAAAGCGCCGCATTCAGAGAATGTGCACCTTTTTTTTTTTTTTTTTTACTTTTCATTTCTCGATAGCAAAAACTGACAGGACATGAACTCACTAAGATATGTGTTTGTGTCCTATTTGAAAGATCAGGGGACATGGGGGGGAGAGGAAGATGATAAGGACAAGGATGTGGCTTCTCTAAGGCCATTTCAAGGAGAAGCAAAGTTGGATAAGAACAAACTGAATCCACCCCATTGCGGATTCATGGATGCTGAGGCTTCACCCTTGTTTTGTTTTTTTTCTCAGAAATTAATAAAATAAATAGAAAAGTAGGTCAAGTAAAATAATGGTACCAACTACCACGTGGCATAGTTTACTCAAAAGCTAGATAGGATTTATTTGTTCCAATCCAATTATGTGTTATCATGTTTTTTTTTTTTTTCCCGAGTGACTAGGAGAAATTCAATTTCGCAAATTCATCTGAGTGGAATTTACCTAACAAGTTGATAAATTTCGGGTCGGTACAATCTCGAAGTAACACAGATCAGGTAAATTCAGCTTTACAGTAAAGATAACCTCAAGAAATTATTTGTACCTAAGGGAGAATTCAAACCAGAGATCTCATAGGGGAAGCACACTCCTAAATTCTAAGTCTTGATTACCGAGGGCAACTCTTAGGGTTAATTATGTTATCATGTTTGAAGCTCGCGAAACCTTATCCTTTTTGAGATTTTGCCCCAATGCAAAGCCTACTCGTTAGATGTCCCACAGCTTTGAGCCTGTCTGGCTCAAATTGTGCTTGCTTAGGCTCTCTGTATTCCAACTTCTTGTGCCATTGCTGACTGGAATATGACATTTCACCGCATGCATTAACCAGTTAATTAGAAAGATTAGGATCAGCATTGACCGGCCCTAAAACTTTGACTTCATAATACAATGACCCTGTGGAACAATGAACCTGGTAGGAAAAGACTGAAGATTCACAAACAAGCAAATCTCAGCTACCAAACGGGGAGAGTTTTGACTACCATATCTTTTTCTTAAAACCCAAAACCAAAACGTTGAATGCCACTCTTTTATTATTATTATTATTATTATTTCCTGCAAATCTTTTTTTTTTTTTTGTTTTTGTTTTTTTTCTTTGGCCCTCTTCTAATCTGAACACTCCCAGTCCGAAGGAAAGGTAAGACTGACTTTTCCGTAATTTTGGTACGGCAACAGAAGCATACGCTTCTGATTAATTAGTGTGGTGCACGTCGATTAGCGCCGCGGATGGTTAACTACTGGAGCTCCAGTTTTCGTAACGGCTTATTGTCGTTACCCGCAGGTATGATCAACCCATTGTCTCTAAGATTTCACCCTTGTACGTTCCTCAATTACAAAATTGCCCTCCTTTCTGGTTCTCCCGCAAGGTGTGATCATCATTGATCGATTGTGTCTAAAACTACGTGTCTAAGGAAATTAGGGCATGTTCGTTTTAAGAAAATTTTAAAAATTTTAAGAATATTATGAATATTTAAGTGATATTTAAGTTTTATTGATAAAAGTGTATTGATGTATGTAAAAAAGTAATGTTGAGTTGTATTGGAATGCGTATTTTTGTGATGTTAAGATTATAAATATAAAAAATACGATGCAAATCTTAAAAATTTGTAGGAAACGAACATGTCCTAAAGTTTAAATTTCTCACACATGCAACTATATTTTGAGGGATAAATTATAATTTTCTCAAATTCCTGAAATTATAATTATTAATAAGGGGTTCTTTTCAAAAGAGTATGTGATCAAGTTATGAACATACATTGATTACGTTTGTTTTTCGAATATTTTGGGACATGAAAATTTTCAAAAAAAAACTAAAATTTTTAACTTTTACACATATACATTCTAACTTTCACAAACTATTCTCCAAAATTTTGACAAACAAACATCCCGATTATCTCTTTATTGTTAGAAATTTTTAAATATTTCATAAATAATCTTTTAGCCTTTTTCACAAGAGACAGTGGAAGACTCTAAAACGTTGCACTCTCAAACTTTTCTACCCAACCCACCAACTTATGTGCTGGAAGCCAAAACGTCCGGTTGTGGCATTATCAGTAAATTTGTTAAAGCCAGAGTCTTTTATCAAAAACAACCCCTATTTCTCAATTCTTACAGTATCTTTCCCACGCACCAGTTTCTTCCACCTGATTTGGGTTCTATCCCCTCTCTGTGTGCAGAAACCAGAGATCGATACCTTTCAAAACCGGAATCAGCAGAAGACACGCACAGATTTTCGAACTGCTCAGAAATTTTGCTCACTCGGAGTAAACGAGAAACCCACCTCTTGCACGCACACAGAATTGCCACATTCCAATTTTTTTGTATGTAAATGCATCAGAAAAAATCTGAAGCTCAACAAATCGGAGAACAAAGAAGAGGCATCGCTTCCGATTTGAACCCAACCTCCCCACTTTTAGTTCTCCCAACCCACGAAAAGCACCGTCGAATCCAAACCCAATCGAACCCGCAAAGCACCATCTCCCACTTCATTCCCAACCAAACCAAAGCCCACCCCCATCTTATAATCCAGAAGCAGTTTCACCATGAACCCTTTCCCAAAAATATCTCATCTTCTCAAAACATTGATTCGACACCCCATAAGAGGCCTACAATGATCCAACCACCTTCCAGACTTTCCTACTCTCCCACACTATCATCTCTCAACAATTACCACCACAAAACTTTGAATGTACGATCTTCATCACCGTCTTTTTCATGCTCGAAGACTTCATACTCAATTCCTTTTGCCAAAAGAACGCTGGCCCTCTCGTTTTTGCGACATTTACGATCTTCTTGTTTTCTTCGAGCTCGTTTTCGCTTTCTTATCCTCCTTTGCTTGCCTTCCCTCTACTACTACATCTCCAATCCTCGCCGCTCTTTTATCCTCGACTTCCTTTCTTTGCTAGCTTTCTCAGCAGCCCTTTTGATTTTTCTCAATCTTGCAGTCCCGCGCCTTCCCTCGATTCTATTATTCTTTGGCCGGTCGTTCCCAGTTACGCTTTTCTCATCTTCTTGTGCCTCGAATTCCTGTCAGCCTGTTCTTTGGTCAATTGGGTCGAAGTCCAAATCGGTAAAGAGGCCGAATTCGGGGTCTTGGGTGCAAGTTTATAGTAATGGGGATATTTATGAGGGTGAATTCCATAAGGGAAAGTGTTCAGGAAGTGGGGTTTACTACTATCACATGAGCGGGAGGTATGAAGGGGATTGGATTGATGAGAAATATGATGGATATGGGGTTGAGACGTGGGCCAAAGGTAGCCGGTACCGCGGGCAATATAGGCAGGGCTTGAGGAATGGAATTGGCTTGTACAGGTTCTACACTGGCGATGTCTACGCCGGAGAGTGGTCTAACGGGCAGTGTCACGGATGCGGAGTCCATACTTGTACGGATGGGAGCCAGTATGTAGGGGAATTCAAGTGGGGTGTTAAACACGGGCTTGGCCGTTACCATTTCAGGTGAATTCTCGTGATTTTTGGGTTTTAGATAATACCATTAATTAATTGAATCGGGATTTGGGTAATATTCTATTTGGCACAATATTGGCGTCGTGAATTTTGGCTTATCCAAATTACAGGGTAATTTTTTAAGAGGATTTTATTAGGTTATAAGCATGTAGCTTTGTCTTCACTCAGATAGGGTGCAAATTATGTTGTCTCTGTGTTTGTATCCTGCAATAGTAGAATCTTGTAATCTGGAGTCAGATTTTCTTCCCTATCTGATTGAAACCGTTGTAAAATGCCTATTTTCACCTTGGACTCGAATGTTCAATTCTTACCTGTGGTCTTCTTACCACCAAATATACTTCAAAAACAAGAACTGACAAAATATGTATTTGCATTGCGTATATAGGTGGAATTACATCGGCTGAATGAATTAATCAACCCTATTGTGCATGTTTTATTCCTTCAAATCTTTCCTATAATAGTTAAGGATGTTTTTAGTGAAAAATACGGGTAGACTGTTTAGTTCAGTGTTACAGAGCTAGGAGGTAGCTGGTTTGGTGAGACATATAGATTAGGATCTGGATCAGCTAAGATTGTTGCTTCCATTTGTGAGCTTTTTAATTTTCCAACAAACATGTTGTTATCCTTTGGATTTTGTTAGTATATTGCTTCCTGCTCATACTTCGTAATCTTCCCTGTTTAAATAGATTTCATTTTGAAAATCAGTGGTCTATCAAGCAGCACATACATTTGAATATTGTCAGATTTTAAGCATTCCTATACTTTTTGTTAGCTGTTATTGCTGCTCTCCCAACATATTCTTTACAGGGTCTGTCCAATTTTATTTTCTTTATGAAGTCCCACTTCATACTTATTGCTTAATATTGATAGGGTAATTGTTTGAGGTTTGACTGGTCGCTGAAGTTTCAATAAGTGTCATTTCATCTATTTAAGCAATCTTTCAATATGTTGTCACATGATAGGGAAAAAAAATGAAGATTGTTTCACTGTGTCAAAATTTTAAATCTTATTTAGGTTGTCAGTAACCCTTATCAGGTGATTTATTGTCTCAGATAAATCGTAATTGAGCAGCAAATATTTCCTACTGCCAATAAGTACTTAAATATTCTTGTTCAAAAAATAACTAGAAGTCCTTCTAACCATCATGCTCTATTCCTATTTGACTTGCCTGATGCCAGTTTCTTACCAAGCTTTTGCTTTATCACAATTCACTAACAAATAAAGAACTCTTTGGAGTTCAGACCTTATTTCATCTGTTAGCACTCTTGTTAGTTTGTGTATGTTCTCAAGATTGTGCATCAGACAACTTGGTAGTATGTGAATACCAGCTTCTGCCTCATAATCCTCGTATGGTTGGTCTTGACCAATTATGCTTTCCTTATACACTTTTCCTTAACAGTGGTGACCATTATTGCTCCAGCATGAAAGTTCCATTTCAGGGAAGGATGACATACCATGATTCTTTCTGTTTTGTCAAGCCCAGCTTTTGTCTCGTGTTTGATGGTTGCATATGCTAAAAGTCTGGTTATATTCCGTTTTGTTTCCCATCCCAGTCTTTTTTTGACCCTTCAGGTTTACTTCTTTTGTTAGGTCTGAACTTCTCCACTATTATCTTCCCAGTAGTTCATAGAATAATCGATAGCCATGCCATTTGTATTCGTTGTTATTATGCCCCATGCTCAAATAGCAGAGATTCACGAAGCAGGAGTGCCCTATTTATCAGCGAGTGGTATTACTGGACTGTTCTTTTGGCAGGAAAAGCTTAAATACTATAGATATCTTTTTTACATAAGCTATAAGCTATTGCATATGGGTTTGTACTTGGCAATATGCTGAATGGTACGTGCACTTAACTCCTGTTGGCTCCTGGAATTTTATAACCAGCTTACCTCAAGGGCATATGTTTCCAGCGTCGTGCATAGATTTGTAGGTGAGCAAAGCTGGAGAACTCTTTTAAGTTATATATTTGGAGGGGTGGGGGTACATCTGGAGCTAAAATGATTGCAGTCGAAAAAAGAAAATTGCAGATATCTTAAACTTCGACTTTCTTGGGTGATTTAAAGAACGTGAAATATTTAGTTAAATGTGAATCACGACAATTAAATCTCTTTTTTTTATTGGCTTCTATTTTGAAAAATCAAAATTGGACGAGCTGATAAACAGGTGCATCATATTAGCAATGCATTGACTGATAGCTAAAGAATTCAATAATCAAGTAGGTATAAACTAGACGTTATGGATAGGGTTTGAAAATATGGCCGCTTATTCAGTACACAGAGATTAGAATTACAGGGTCCATTTAGGCTTCAGGAAAAGTCGAACATGCATAAGTTGACATGAATGAAGATAATACTAGGATCGCATTGCCTAATGCATGGACAGTATTAAGATAGTGTGAAGAATGTTCTTGACATAAATGTAGATTATACTAGGATCGGATTGCCTAATGCATGGACAGTATTAATATAACGTGAAGAATGTTCTTGATTGACCCTTCAAGAACATTCTGTTGAAGGTGCTGATTTTTCCTTCATAAGAAAATCAACAATTAATCTGATTGTTGGTTCTGTGACAATCTGCTTTGCATACTGACTGATTTGTCATCCAAATGGACTACTGGGTTATCTTCAGGAATAGCTCTCTGACATCTTGCGACAGTTAATCAATGATTTAGTCTCCATCATCTCTCTGACGTCTTGTGACAGTTAATCAATGGTTTAGTCTCCATCATCTCTGTTGCACCGTATAAATTTAGACACCCATGGCCTTTTCATTGGGATGAGATTAGATCACTACCGATGGAGGTGCAATAAAAACTCATGGCCTGATGCAACTTTTAGTTTTCATGATGAAGCATTCTTGCTAATGTGCTTTGTATGATAATGCAGGAATGGGGACACTTATGCTGGGGAGTATTTTGCAGACAAAATGCATGGCTTTGGAGTTTATCGATTTGGAAATGGGCATCAGTATGAGGGAGCCTGGCATGAGGGAAGAAGGCAGGGACTTGGTATGTACACTTTCAGGAATGGAGAGACACGATCTGGTCACTGGCAAGATGGGGTTCTTGACAGTCCTTGCGCCCAACTTTCCCATGCTGGATATTCCCATGCTGTCTACGATACCAAAGTTCATAATGCCGTCCAGGTAATTGTGGTTTTTACCCTTGTGCGTAAATGATAGTCCTAAGGATAAAGCAAATTGAATTTAGACTTATGAAGGTTATCACCATTTGCAATTACTGCCAGTATTAACTTGAAAATAAGCCAGTTAGGTCCTTTCCCTTCTGTGCCTGAGGGAGTAAAAGCAATCTCTCTTCTCTCCATGGAGCACGTGAAACATTTTAAAGAAACTACAGTCGGCCAATGCCTCCAACTAGTCTTGCCAGTAGTTATCATGTGGAAAATTGCCAGAATCAGAATGGTGCCACTCTGACTTAAAACCAACCCACCTATAAATTCCTGATCATACATTGAAAACGCCTTAACAATATGGAAAATGGCACACTGCCTCATTGGAGGGTTTTGTTCCCAATGAATGTTAGAGATTATCTAGTTATTTTGTTTTCTTCATATACCCTCAAGAGTTGTTTTTGTTTTTTTTTTTTTTTTTTCTCTAGGCATATCATTTTTTAATTTATAAATTTCTTTTTGCCTTTTTCCGGACTAGCAAGTCAACCATCCATCTTAGAGGACTTAAAACACATGAACTCATACTTTCTCCATTCTTATGGGGAGGAAATACCGTCTGGCCCAAAAGCCGTTAGTATTGAAGAGATCAACATCATTCCCATTCTCCATGATTTTCACCTCTTCTGATATCTGCATCATAGTTTTTGTACATTTGGAGTGGATTTTCTATTAATGTCCACCATTAATTGCGACTTTTTTTTTTTTTTTTTTTAAGCAACGAAGTGTCATTCAAACCAAAACCAAAAACAGAGTATCAAGGAGGCTTAAAGAAGCCACAGAGTCTTAAGCAAGAAACTGGTAAAATATTAAGAGGAATGGCCCCAAAAAAACGACTAACAGAAGTTTTAACTGTTATCCATTTTGCCATCAAAGATGCTGCAAGTGGGTGGACGAGACAGTGTTCCCTGGCAAGAGACTTCTTCAGTGAAAGGGCAATTTTGATGTTTTATTCAGTAGGGTAAATTCTGGAGGACAAGATCTTGGGGGGAATGGCACCTCCCTAATTAGGATAGAAGCACATGGTACATGTTGGTCTACGATCAGAATCTTACGAATGCCCATGTTCCTTTTAGATATAAATGATATGTCAACGATAAGCTAATGGATGAAGTCAGCTTTGCTTGCTTAGGATAAAAAGCCCTGGCCTCTACACAGTAGCTGTCTGCCTAGAAAAGAATACAGTTGTGGTTTTCATCTGTGGTGCTTGTTCTTTTCGATGGACATGGAACCTACAATATTAGCAAACACGAATAAACTAGATCAACTACATTGTCATTTGTTTGCTTCGTGACGAGCTTCATGTAGCTGACCACCTGTTGGCTGCGGAGACCAGCTCAAGGCCAACAGTGCTAATAGAACTTAACAGGCATGTTTTGCCATGGCATATTTGTCAGGATCTGTCTAAATATGTTCAACTGTAGTTACTAAAACAATTTAGTAGTACTAATGGAGGTGTATTATGAGCAGGAAGCAAAGAGAGCTGCTGAGAAAACATTCAATGTGGGACAGGTTGACGAAAGGGTGAAGAAAGCCATAGCAGCAGCTAATAAAGCAGCAAATGCAGCAAGAGTTGCGGCAGTAAAGGCTGTCCAGAACAGAATGCATCTTAACAACAAGTTTGATGAGGTACCAATTCCATCTGTCTGATCCCCTCAGACCTTACCTCATCAACATCAAATTTGCACTATAATATGCCTAGCAGCATATTAGCTCTTACAGCAGAGTTATCTTTGAATGCGGCAAGGATACACTCTTTGCATAGGCCAGGTACCTGCTTGGAACCACTTTCAGTCATTTAGTAAATGGCTGATTGAGGAGCAAATGGGTTCCTCCATTTTTCTGTCTCGATTACTATGTACATAGGGGATATGAAGATCAGTTATGAAGTGAAGAAGGGCACTAAGGTGCCTGAGTTTAGCATAGGCGTACAACTTCGGAATTGCCCTGTAAAAATATGTTGTGGCGTTGTGGCATAAGCTGGTGTTTGGGAAAAAAAAAAGAAACACCCAGCCTACTATGGGTACACCATTTTTTTTTTTTTTTTTAGACGGGCCTTCATTTTTCCCTCTCCTTTGATGGTTTCCCCGATGTTTTAATATAAACATCAGCCAAACGCAAAATGCGAACTTAATAAGCGGATGTTTCACGTTTGATATCATTGTCAAGTACGCATACGTTAAAATGGTGCAGCACAGCAAAACGGGCTGCCATGCCTGCAACGAAGCACGAATTAATGTCCTGGCAACACCATTTAATCGTTCTAACATTGCCAAGAACAAGCTCCACAACAGAACAAAGGGGAAAATCTCAAATTAACTACAAACAACTTCCACAGTAGAAATAATAAGCGGGGTAAAGAGTGCGAGCTACAAATGTCCATAAAGTAGACTTTTTATGAAGGTAAGGTGCAAGTATCGAAGACAAGCTAGAACAGGCTGATTGCAGCTCAACTCTCCGTTTGCTCCCTCAGCCTCCGAATAGTGCTCCTTACAGTCACAGCACTAGCAGTGCTGTGGAAAAAACAAAAACCGAAAAGGAAACCAGCAATTGGTTAGAAGTCTAAAAGGTGCAAAAATGAAGAGGAAAATAATAAACCATTTCACTAAGAATATACTTCATCGGTAACACCGCCCGCTTTGACCTTTCTCACAGTCTTTTGCAGCCCCAAATTCCAACAGCTTTTCTTTCACCGCATACTGTGACAGGGAAGTAACGTTTAGGAAGTATTAGACTATTTTGTATAAATGAAGGTCAAAACAAATCCAGATTTAGTTATTCTCTTTTTTTTTTCTTTCACTCTAGTGCCAACATCAAAAACACTCCCGTGTTTCTAATTTGGAGATCCACAGAAAATTGATAATCAGACTGTAGCCCTATTTCATGTTCAGTTAAAGTATAGGGGGGAAAAGACCGAAAGGCTTTTGCATTTCGATTTAGAATGCATCGTCGAAAATTAATTTGGATATCGGAAGCAAGGCTTTTTCTTAAAATGAGGAATTCATTTAAATATGAAAGGGAAGGGCATACAACGAAAAGAACGGTCACTTATTTTTATTTTTAACTAAAACTATTTTCTTTTGATCTATGCTCCTATCTTACCTGGATACAAATGGATTTACATTTGTGTCTTATTTGAACACAATTAAATTTGTGAAAATGATATAATTCAGATGAGAATTAATTTCATTATAGAGAGAAAAGAATCGTTTTGTATCATTATTTATTATTATGCGTTTATATAAAAAGAACAAGAAGTTGTTTAAAATTGTAAAAAGATAAAAGATAAGCTTTTATTCTGATATAAAATCAGTATTCTCATTTGGAACACATGCCATTTGAACGAAGTGGAAGGGGGGAAAAAAAAGACTTAGACACCTTACCTTGCCACAGAACTCGCAGAAATATTTGCTATGCTGACTAACCTCCATCTTCTTAATCTGCTTTCGTAGACTAGCCCCATAACGAGTACCTACAAAAGAGGAGACGTGCAATTTTTAATACTCTTTCACAGAAAAGCTACACTACATTTGGAATAGTTTGTAGCTTTGCCCATTCTCAGTGATAACAAAAACAAGGGAATATTTCAAATCATAGTATTAGTCACATTTAGTGCAAGTAACGCCGCCTAAGTGCAGATTATTGGCAGGCATTTTACTATCTAGAAACTTGTCTTATACACAGAAATATGTAAGAGGAACACAGATAAAGAGAAAAACCAATGTGGAGAGCAGGAACATGTCCCACTATGAATGACTAATAGGTTGACTGAAAGTATTTAACCTGACCGCAACCAAAAAGCACTATATACCACATTCAGAAGTTCAACAGTTGAGACTGCAAAACTATGCTGCGTTTTGTTTCAACATTTATGAAGAAACCAACTATTCGATGTTACAACAGTAGTATCCATATACTCCCAATGCCAAACAAGTTCGTAGCCGATAACTCTAAAGCTGAATAATATCGTAAAATAAAAGGTTCTTTTCTAGCTGGAATGATTGCATTAAAACTTTAAACAGAAGTAAAAGTATACTCCTGAAAATTTTCACTTGTTCATTGTTTGTTAAATTCTTAGTTCAGCCTTACTACCATATGGAGGCACTTTCGAATTGATATCCGTGAATAAAAATTGCAACTCTCAAACAATTTTTTTTTTGGGGTGGGGTTGGGGGTTGGGGGGGAGGTGTTTGAAAATCAATATCGGTGGATGTCTGATTGAAGCACAACTTCTTTGTGCATCAATACAAAAATTGAACAGCACGTACCATATTTCCCAACAATGCCCGCCTTCTTTGTTCTCTTGGTCTGCATCAAAACAGAGGCATCAGCATAAAGAATCAGTCCAAACATAGGGGGATAGAGACTAGGGGTTTTAGCTCAATCAAGAGTTAGACAGATTACCGATTAGTTAAATCAGGCATTGGGAAGGGATGTAGCATTTTCTGATTAGCGACGTTTAAGAGAGAGAACCAACTAGATGCGGGATAAAAGGAGGGCATTAGCTGCCCAAATCCGTTGGCCAGACAAATCGAGATAGCTCATAATGGGGTTTGTACAGAAAATCAGACCAGGTATCTACTATTAAAAATGGACGAAACCAATCCTGTATCATGAATCTTAGACACATTTAATTGTACAACACCTCTACGCTTACTTCCTTCCAGACTATTTTTGGCACAACAACAGATAACAAGAAAACAAACATAAGGAAAAGAATAACCAACAGGAGTATAACATGAATCTCTCAGTCCCTAACACCAGAGCCAGCTATGGGGAAAGCATATTCTTTTCACGGAAAACTTCGACGGGGCCATTTCCCGAGCAACACCCACTCTAAGCTTGAAAATATATACCAGTCAAGATAATTAAATTTCATACCGCATAAACATGTCAGCCGGCGATTCAATTTTTTGTCAAAATAAACAGACGATCAATGAACATATATTCTACATATTACTACAGCTAACACAGAAGCAACACTAGGGCGGGCAGGGAGAGAGAGATTACCATCCTGGTTGGAATTGAAGGTACTCACTGCCTGCGGGAGAAGAGGAGCGGCAGAGTGAGGAATTGCAGAAGCCCTAAAGTCTAGGTATTAGGGTTTTTGTGATTAGACTTTATATATAATCGTGGTTACCTTTTTATTAATGTATTTATAAATTGTTAATAAATGCAAGGGCACATTTCCGTTGTAGTCTAGTTGGTTAGGATACTCGGCTCTCACCCGAGAGACCCGGGTTCAAGTCCCGGCAACGGAAAAGTATAATAGTTTTTTTAAAAAAAACTTATAAGTTTTTATTTTTTTTAAAGGTTCGGTATCCCAAGCGAAAGCCAAGTCAGCCCCACCTGTCTCTCTCTCCGTGAAACCTCTCCAGAGTGTGCAGGTATTTCTGGGACGGACGTGCGGCAGTTAAAACCGAAGTACTATTATCAGAGATAAAGGAGAAAAAGAAAATTAGCGACTTTCGGTGATGTTTCTTTTGATTGCCAGAGGGATTAGATAAATACAGAGAGTTCGGTTTGCTTTGGTTTGGTACATGGTTTTCGGCCTCTGAGGTGGGAGTGAATGGTGGTGGAGTGTGTTAGGGTTGTTGGGTGAGGTTTTGGTGGATTAGTTAATGAAAGAAAAAATGCGCATGTCTTTCAAGGATTCCTCGAAGGCGCACTCGAAGCTGATATTCAGTTTGCTAATACCCTGTACATTTGTCTTCCCTCTCAATTTCGCTTTTTCGCCTTTCTCTGTCATTGGTGGGCTTTAGTTTACGTGATCATTCTTTGAGATTGGGATTAAGATTACTGCAATTGTCTGCTTTTTTTTGCCTTGTTGTTTAGCTGCGATCAATCCTTGTTCCTTCTCTTTATGCATTCAATTCCTCTGTTTTTTGGGTTTCTCTGTTTTCCTGGTTTTAGCTGCTTAATTCCCGTAAAAGGTTTACTAAAAGTTTATTTCCCCATGAAAGAATCGTGTTTGGAACTGAACTTATAACGTTGGTGTGTGCAGTATACCCAATTGGAAGAAAGTTGTGGTTGATTCCAATTAGTGTTGCTAGTTCTGCATCGAATGGGCCTTAAGGAGTTATGTTATGCTGCAGTAATGAAGCTCTGGAACTTCTGTTTGTACTAAGCTTATTTCTTCTTGAATCCTGAAGATGAATATTGTCGTTGCTTTTACAGTGATTTGTGTTGAAATTTTGTGGTGTGCTTTATTGGGGTGTTGGTTTTTTGACGACGACGCAAAAACTGGAGTGACACCAGAAATTATTAAACTGGCGTGCAGAAAAGATAATTATTGAAGGGGAATCCATAGAAGTCACAAAAGCTAATTCAAAAACCGCTGGAAAACTGCGAATGCAGCAACCATTCGAAATATGGTTGGGACATAAGAACTCATCTCTCACATTTCTCCTGCTGGGAGGTGAGGAAAATCCCTCGTAGTGCAAATGTGGATGTGCACGAATTAGCTAAGCGAGCAGTTGATTTTGGCACCCATGCCGTAATACCAGCTCGCAGGTTTGAAGTCCATGTACCCAGAATCGAGCAGGACAAAGGATCCTCCTCTGTAATAAACATTTGTACTCTGATGTTTGACATGAATGGAATGGAATCGAAAAAGTCCGTGAGAACAAAAACAAAACCATAAAGCAAAACATTGAGGAGCTTTTTTTCCCTTTATTTTTCTGGTTTATCTTTTCCGATTTGCAGGGCAAGACTCAGAGGATGAAGAGCCCCAATAGAACTTATGCAACTCCATCTCAATCAACAAGCCCAAAACAAGCTCCCTTGGTTTGAGTTACATGAAGCAAAACATAATAGCATGATCTCCGCTCTAGTATAGTACTCCTGTTGCTCACAGAAACGAAACCCAAAGGAGCAATAATACTCCTGTTGCTCTACTGTTGCACCAAGCAAAATGCTGTTAAAGGCTGAAGCCAGCAGGTAAAAATGTCCGTATGAAGTTTTGCAGGTCAATTGGTTGAAGTCGATTATCTTGTAGTCTTAAAAAGAAAAGACAGAAAAAAAGGGACAACAAATTGACCCTTATTTCGTAATGGCAAATCTGTGTGGCTGTTGGGGGTGACTCAATATTCTTCTTCTATGACATACTACCTCCTCAACACTCTCCAGAATGACAACCCAAGAGTTAAATGAGTTCTGTATGTAGTGTAAACAGAAACCATTAATCCCCATCCAGTTCAATACAAGACTACATATTGGTCACCACAGGCTTTGTAGAGTTATTTACTGATATGCTCCATTAGCTCCTCATAGTCTGGAGATTTAATTAATGGTTCTGACTGATCATCAGACATTGTAACAAAAACTGCTAAGTAAACCAGATCTCAAGGAATTTCTGAGCTGATGATGAAAAGGCTACATACCTGGCACAGGAGCACAAGTGGAACATGCTATGCATCAAGCCTTAGAACTAGCTCTAATGACAATCCCGTTGAATATATTCAAGAAGAAGGATCTGAGAACCCGCACCTGCAAAATAGGTATCAAACATGCCATTTGTATTTTTCCAGTAGTTAGTTACAAAATCTTTACAAAGACTTTCGGAAGCATTTTGATGCCACCAGTGTTCTCTCTATATCTCTCTTTCTTTTTGTTGCCAACAAAATTTGCAAACAAAACAAAAAAGTGAGTTCAGCCTCAAGGATCTGATGGTGATGATATAGTTCTCCAAGAAGGTACAAGTCTCATTCAGCCTAGAACTTTTCTTGGCATACAGATCTTTTCAAACATATATTTGAGCTCTTCATGTTTAACCATTTCTTCCAAAATTTTATCCTGAAGGCCTGAAGGTGATATTTTCTGCTGCTCACTGCTCCTATTTGATGAAGAGAATACCAACTCAGACAATAAGTCTTTCTCAACTTGTCGTTGATACTTCTCCTCTTCCTTCGTCCCGGATACAATAAGATGGTAGATATATACAACTTTTTCCTGCCCAAGCCTATGCGCACGACATATAGCCTGTCTTTCCACTGATGGGTTCCATACCACATCCAGTAAAACAACTCTTGAAGCCCCAGTCAGATGAATACCTTCAGAGCAAGCCTTCGTGGATGCGAGTAAAACTCTTGCTTCACTAGTTGGATCATTGAAGACATTAATGGCAGATTGGCGCTGCTTCATGTCGTCCTTTCCATCCATATACAACACCTCGTTCCCTTCAGTCAAATTTAAATGACATTTAAGCTGGTCCCTCACTAAGTCTAATGAAAGAAGATATTGACTGAAGACCAAAACTTTTTCATTCATAGCCTCACTAAGGCGGATGAGTTCCATCAGAAATTGCAGTTTGACTCCAGCCTCAGGATTCAATCTTTTTAGCTTCTCCCTGTCAGAAGGAAACTCTGCTTTGGAATGCTTAAGCGAGAGTGAAGGATGTACAGAGATCAAGGACTCCCAATACTCAAAATTGAAATCGTGCCTGCTCATATAACGACTGAGTTCATGGAAGAGGCTCTTCTGTAGTTCAGATGGCTGTAATATAACCACAGAATCCCTCAAACCAGGAATCTTTTCTTGTAGAATGGAACCTTCATACACATGCACAAATGGCTCAAACATCTCTCTAACCTTCTTCACTTTCTCACATCTCAGTCGTTCATCAGAGGATTTGGTAATGGAACTTGTAAGTGATTCCCATTTATGTCTTTTGTTTGAAAATTCCGGCCTCGCCAAGACAAGTACATTATAGAGCTCATCAAAATTATTTTGAAAAGGAGTTCCTGAAAGGATAATCCGCTTTTCAGTTTTGATATTTGACAAAGCCCGCAGGATACGGGTGCCAGTATTGCGAGCTTTGTGCCCTTCATCAAGGACAACAAGACCAGGACGCTCAAGCAGGATTTTCCGTATCTGAGCAGCATGTTGCCTGTCTTCACCTTCCCCCGTAAGTTTCACAAACATCTGGTAGCTTATGCCCAGAATGCTTCTTTCTCTAATCCAGGAATACAACTTCAAGATACGGATAGCATTTTTGTCCAGGCGTCCAACTTGCGTGATAATGGAGTCATCTAAGCAACTTTCCTTGCCAGACAATACATGGTTTTTCAGATTGTGGAAAGGGATGTCATATTTCCATTTCCGAAACTCCTCTTCCCAGGTAAGGAGCATGCTACAAGGAGCAACAATGATTGGCCTGCATGTTGGATTTAATTTAGATATGTCTGAAGGAAAATAATGGTTAAACGGGTTTTCCCAGTCCCAGGAGCATGTGAAATAATGCACCCACTCCCACCAGAAAAACTTGTTTGATTCTTCAACCGATCGAGATAAATTCCTCCAGCTATGTTCTTCCAAAGAAATTCAAATCCATCCCGTTGATGTGGAATGAGGCTACTTTTTATCTCAGGAATGATGTCCCACACTGTGGCTCCAGCATGTAATCGAGGATCACATACAAAATGCGAACCACATATGGAATCTTGAGACAGCTCATCAATGATGGAGTGCTTCATTTCACCACCTAAGTCCCTCCTTCCTGATTTTCCACAAGGATTTTTACTCTGCAATATGCAACCACGTTCAAAGAAAGGGAAAAAGAGATATTGAACACAAAAGTCCTCTGTTATCTAGATGAGACTATATGAGGGGGAAAAAGAGGTAGAAGGTATAAGATGTCTAAAAATTTACCACTATAGTCGCAAGTCAGTAAAGTTAAACTAGCAACTAAACCGAGCAAAGCTTAAAAGAATTAGTTTTGACACTGGTCATTGCCTTCATCTAGCATCATACTTCTCATTGGATTCATGCAATTAACATGAGGCACGTTATGTTTCTGTGTGCATGCATGCGTATGTGTCCTGCTAGGCAATATCGATGAATGTCTTTCATCCAATATAATGCACTCGCATTTTAAAAGGAAACCATCATCAAGTTAACAGCCCATAACGTTCTGTCTTCCCAAATCAATGCAAGTATCGCAAGAGCAAGCCCATGTCCAAGAGTCAAAAAGAAGTTTGAATTTGGTACTTCCACTATCACTGATCGTTTAACCCTCAAATATATTAGTGCAATGCTATTTCATGGAAGAGAGACAAAGTAGAGAGACTAGCATAAACAATCTTGAACATGAATAAGACAAAATTGAATGGCTTACAAAATCTGGTAGAATATGCTTGATCTCCCTTTCAACAAATGAGCAAAATGCACATATAAGTCCAACTTCTTCATCAAGAATCAATTGATGCTTCCCCAGGTGACAACGGATACCACCATTGACATCATCCTCTGGAGGAAGGGCAACTTCATCTTCAACCTGTTGATGAACATCTAACTTTTAACTTTCACAGGAAACAATTCTCTATATATAGCCATATAAGATGGAAAATGAGCAAAGGTAGGTCAAAAGGAAACAAAAGGAGTAGTCACGTAGAGAAGAAAATTGGAAAGCATATAAAAATGGTAATGTGTGTACAATTCTGCCAGGGGAGGGGCTCTGAAACTACATTTATCAAGAAATGCTTCTGGCTTAATTCCAATGTACAGAACCCAAATACTTTTTGTGAAAACTTTAATCCTACATATGGCCTTATCCATGGTGCTATGTTCATTTACAAATCATGTCAACAATACAACATCAAAATTTTCAGAAATTTCTCAACATATTTTTAATAAATCCCTCTCTACCCTTAAACTATCACACACAAAGGCCAAGTGGCTGTTGTGTTAACTACACCTTAAAGAAATTGAAGAATCGGGAGGACATCCTATTAGTTCCCTAAAAGGCTATGTAATTTTTATGGTGTGAAATTTCTATAGTTATCTCTATATCGGTGTGTGTGCACGCTCAAATCATCAACAATAGAAGACTGCCATAACTGCCTCATTACGTGGGTATGGACCTGTATGAGTGCAAGTGAGTGTATTTGTATGTCTCTACACGTGTGAACTTCCAAATGTATACCAAAGTCAACAATGGCTAAATTTCATAAACTAAACATGATCAGTCGCCAGTACCAAATTGATCAACCAGACATGTTTGGCAAGATCCTTTGTCTGCCTATTATGGAGCATATGTTTGACTGTATGTATTCAATATGTAATTGACATAGTATGTTGTTGAAGATGGTATACTTTCTAACAAGCCAATATTATCATCCTCCTCTTCTGAAACAGCATGAACAAATGTAGAGCATTTATAAATGACAACCCCATGAATACCTCTAGAACATCCCATGTACAATCTTGAGAATATGAGGATGTCATAGGTTACAGCCCATAAACATGTTCATATTCATGAAGACCACATTAATAGAGGGTTGTTAAAAAAACATATGGAGTTCATAGCTAGAAAGGGATGGATAGAGGTTACAGATGTGAGTCAACTATGCACCATTGGCTACAAAGTTCAGGTCTCCAATATAAAAACAAGAGGATATTAACGGACACTAGGCAAAAATACATGCATCTGCGCTCCGTAGATTTTAATGGGTGCAGTCCATCAATTGAGGAATTAAATGCAATCCCTTTTTGCAGTTGATAACTATCACATGGAAAGGATTTGAATGCTAAATACAAAGTGCTGCGAACTAATTGTGCAATTTAAAGCAATTAGTTTCAGTTTTAATCAGACATGACAACAAATAGGAAACTAGGCTCTCTATGGCGTGGCGAGAAAGTCATGAATAGTTCTACAAGCCAAAAAAATAGCTTTCCACCACCTGTTGAAGGCTGTTTCCATGTACCATTTACAAGCATGGATGTATTCAAAATTATTGTCCAGCAGCAGAACATGTGTTGTTATCAAAATATGATATGTGGCCAAAATTAAAACAAAATGCTCAAATTCCTAACTCCAAACAGAGGTCTTTTAGATATGATACGCAGTTAATAATCTATCATACAATAACTCCCCATGTATAGTGTTACACAAAACAGACAGAAACAAATGCTACTGTGGCGCTCATGAACAGGTTTGCAGCAATTTAGAGAAATCCAACGAGTTGAACTGAATATATACTACCTCTTTACACTACCAGCATACCTTAGCAGAATCGAATGAACCAATCTCACCAACTCTGAAAGCAAGATCGAGCTGAGCCCAAAGTTCATCCATTTCTATCTCGTCTTTTGATTTCTTTGGTGGCTCCGACTCCTCAACTCCAAAATTGAACTTCAAGGGTAGATCCATCTTGGCAACAGGTAGATTGCTTCCTTCTTTGCAACCACCGTCTCTAAAAGAAGTCCACTCTTCAAGAGGAACTTCTGCCTTCTCCAAAATGGAATCAACAAGAATCTTCGTGATATCACACCCTTTTGCCCAACGGGTGCACTTTCCCTTGGGGGGCATCCGCAACTTGCCTTCATCCTTCATATGTGCCTTATGCACCCATTCCTCAATTTTTCCTTGGTTACTCTCAAATTTTCCTCCACTAGACATATTTTTCTTCTCAACATGATTAGTCTCATCACCAAAGTCATCAACACATAATGGGTGGCTGAATGTTCCCAGATTCCTTTTCCTCTCTCCCAATTTTGAAGTAGAATGAGAACGGGTTCTTTGTGCAACGGAATTATATCCTTGATTACCATTAACAGAACCATCTTTGCCATCATCTGAATCAACCAACATATCCAAACCATATTTTCGCCTCTTGAACCCGTGCCAACTCTTTTAGGCCTTTTGCTTTTACGACTTCCTTTCTCCACACCCTCGCTTTCCTCGTCATCTTCCTCTTTCTCGCTGTCACTCAATTGCTCAAAATCAATATAGCTTTCCAAGTTTTCTGCTTCATAATCCTCATCCTCGTTGTCCTCTTCACTGGAGGATAATTCCAAAGATGTCTCTAGCGAATCTAAATTGCCTGAACCGGCATCAACACCACCATCCTCATTTCTTCTCAATCTATCTGAGACAACATTTTCATCACCATCCCCATTGTCAATCCTTTTCAAACCATCTGAATCATTGGAGGCACCATAATCACAATCATCCTCATTCTCATTCTTTTTCAAAAATCCTGACCGTGACTGACTCCTGCAATCCACGCTACTACTACTATCATCAAAATTTGAGCAATTGCTCTCAACATTTCTTTTCAATGATGAGATCAATTCGTCAATATCATCCACATCTTCCCCGCTCAAACCATTCTCATCATCAACATCAATACAAAAGATGCCCTCATCACCT
Organism: Morella rubra; assembly: GCA_003952965.2. NCBI lineage: Eukaryota > Viridiplantae > Streptophyta > Magnoliopsida > Fagales > Myricaceae > Morella > Morella rubra. The sequence goes on from CM025852.1 coordinate 7,022,482, forward strand.
TCTGGCCTCTCGGACTCATTCATTTTCATACAACTGGAGTCCACACCATCGCTATCCTTCCTCACCTTCTTCTTCTTTATCTCCTCATTGTACTTCTTGAAAAAAAGGTCTGTCTTTCTCCTCGTTCTCGTATATATTGGCAATTTACTGTTCATCATTGTTCCTCGACAAATAAAAATACGACCTTTTTCAATGAAATACCCAAAAAAAAAAACAAAAAAGAGATGATCAGCACGAAGATATCCCTAAAAATCTAATACATATACAAGACGGACGTAGATACAGAAAATGTAAAAAGTATACAACATATAGTGAATATAGTGAGAGACTAACCTCTAACGCCAACGTCCGAGTTTCAGAGAGAGAGAGAGGGCGCCGAGACACAGAGACAGGAGCGAAAAGGAGAGTCAGAGACAAAGGAGAAGGCAAAAGAGTGCGAAGCGTGCATGCAAACAATGGCGAAAAGGAGCCAGACCTTTCGTCTCGTGCCTTGCGACCCAAGGACTTGAAACTGACAACTGGAGTACTCTGACGGAACTTTTGCTTTTTCCACCACATTGCCGAAACTACCCTTTTAACCTTTTTTCTAGTTATATTTTATTTTATAAGTCTCTGCAAATAGCCCTTTTTTACAGGGGGAAACAAGGAGGAAAACTCGCGCGTGAGAGAGGAGGACAGACTTTGGTGCTTGAGAGAAGCCCTGCAGTGGGATTGGGATCGTCTGGATATTTTTGATTGGGGTGAGAATGTCGTCGGCGTGGAGGATTCTTTGTTTTTTTTTTCCCTTTTCTTTTCAACTTTTTTTTTCTCTCATTTTTCTGTGGCACAAAGAGTGGGTACAGTAACGGCAGTCGTTTACTGGTTTAGAGTGGTGACTTGATTGACTAAAGACTGGAATCAACGCCAAGGACAGTGAGACACTGAATATGGGAATCTCACTATTAAGGAGTTCCATTGGGTGAACCCAGTGTCGTACATTAAAAGAAACAAATCAACTGCTTCTTGATTGGTTGGTCAAAAATGTTGTTCCGGGAGAATGGATTTTTTTATTTTAAACAAAGCAAATGATATTGGAAAAAAAACACATTAATATATCTCATTGTAAATTTTTTATGGCCATATAAAGGAAAAGAAATACACTAAACAGAAGACCATATATATATATATATATCACGTGATCGAATTTGGTTTATAACATACCCACTTCCTCCAAAACGATTCAATTGAGCATACAAATCATGTGTGGAATATGTTGCATTAAATTTAAATATATGTTATAGAGCTATATCTTTTATTTTATTTTATTTTTTATTAATTGTTTGTACAGACTCTAATCATTAACTGTGACTTATTTTAAATTATTAAAATTCATAAATATCTTTTGAAACATTCAAAAACTTGGTATCCCACGACAAAAAGACAGGTAGTATGTTATAAACAGGGCAACAAAAGTTGTGGCCAGAAAAAGACAAAGTCCTTGATTAATGCCAATATGATCCACCACTAGAGTGGAAGAATAAAGGAGTTGTTGACTCAACCATGCACGTGACTTTTTGCACATCAAATCTTTGGGTGGAAAAAGCTCTAATAAAAACATTTTGTTGTACAAGCGACAAGTTGAAAAATGGTAGAATCTTAGTGATGGTGACCCGTATGACCTTTAACTTCGAAAAAAAAAAAAGAAAGCTCTTTAATTGGTCAAAATCTTTTAATTCAATTTTTAATCAGACCCAAATCTCGGCTTAGGCCTTTTTTACTAGGGCGGTGACTGGTGAGTTTTCTAGATTGGCTAATTTGAGGGCTCAGTAGAATGGCATTTCTGTAATTAAAACCCAATGGCAGTGGCAGATGGGAAAACCCAGTTAGCAGCCAATAAGCAATGGGACAAAGGACTCACCCACAAGTATGGCATGCTATGCCTCTGCAGATCACAGGACGAGAGGACCTGAGCACTGAGCCAGCAGTAAGATGCTCTGTAGTCAAGGCCAGACTCAGAGCAGAGCGTTACAAAAATGGGTGTAATTAAAGGTAAAAGCTGCCTGATAAGGTAATTTTAGCCGTTATAGGTAGGGGGCGGATGGTTTCAGGCTACCGCTTACAGCTTGCGCCTTCATTGGAAAGGAAAGCTGAAAGTGGAGAAGTCTGAACAAGGGAATTTGTTTTGGCAGCTTAGCTCCTTTCGGCTTTCCCTTCCATTTAAAGGCCGTTTTTTAAGGACCAAATTTATTCCACTAATTTATAGTCATTAATGCTTAGGTGTGGCCCGTGGGGTTTTGATATATATATATATATTATGTTTGCTTTTACAGTGGCTAGCGGAGCGTTTGTTAGGGAGACCTCGTACAACGTGCAGAGTATTATAAGTTTACAGTGTTTGCAAGTCAATAATTTTTTGAAAATTTTGAGAATATCGTAAAGAGTGATGTAAATTAGAATTTTATTGAATTTTGAGAAAAAAAACTTATTAAATGGAAAAGTGAACAGATTATTTAAATTAATTTTTTGTATTTTTTGTAATTAAAATAGATAATTTTGATGGAGAGATAAATAATTTTAATTTTTTTATTATTTTCTTAATAAAAAATTTGAGTTTAGTGACTGTGTACTCAAAAGTTTAGCATCATTTGTAAAAGTATTCTGGAAAAATATCTAAAATCACAAAAAAAAAAATCATACAAAAATCCAATATTTTTTTTTTAAAAAAAAATAAACAAATATTCTCTCTTCATACCTTTTACTTTTAAACTTCAACAAATTTTCACACGAACTCCAATACCTTTTTTTTAAAAAATAATAATAATATTCTCTCAACATGCTTTTTTACCAAATTCAATAATTTTTTTATTAAAAAATTATATCAAATCATCTTTATTTACACTTTTTTTACAACTTCAATAAAAATTAAATATATTTAAAAATTTTCACCAACTTTCACACAAAAATATATAAAACTTTAATCTAGTAAATATTCACAATTTTATCAAAAATTTTAAAATCTTAGAATTTTGTAAAACAAGGGGGATGTTAGTTTTGGTAAAGTTTTTGGAATTTTAAGTGTGATTTGAATATTTAAGTGATGTTAAAATTTTATTGCTGTTTGTATAAAAATTGTTGAGTTGTATTTATATTTGTGAAAAATAATAATAATGATTTTTAAAATTGTTGTTTGTAATGAATGAAGAAGATAAAATATAAAGTAATATTTTAAGTTGATGTTTATTTATAATATTTATTATAATTCCAAATTTTCCTTTTGTGTTTCTATTTTTGATTGTGATAAAAATATTTGAAAGGTATTTGAAGACGATCTGGGCTCCCCGTTCGCAGGGGGTGGCTCCCCTATGGCCACCACTGCTAGGGAGCCCAGATATGGGCTCCCCGTCGCCGGGGTGGGTGGCTCCTGGCCACCCCATATCAGGGGAGCCGCGGGGGTGGCTCGCGGCCACCACTTGCGACGCGAGCCACCCCAGCGACAAGGAGCCTAGATCTAGGCTCCCTCCGTCGCGCGAAGGTTGGCCTCGCCTGATCTTTTTTTTTTTTCTATGAAGATGCCAACGTGGACAGCTGAGTTTTTTTTTTTTTCAAAATCATACTTGTCGCGATATTTATTGAGAGTGACGTGTCCCACCATTAGTTAACTGTGGGCGGGAGAGACGAAATTGGACAGGAAGGATTAAATCGATAAATGAAAATAACCTAAGGACTAATTTGAACAAATTTAAAATTCAAGAGCCATTTTAATAAAGGGCATAAAACTCACGAACTAAAATGGGCATTAACCCTAATATTTATTATAATTCCTAATTTTCCTTTTGTTTTCTATTTTTGATTGTGATACAAATATTTGAAAGGTATTGAATAGGTCATTTAAAAAAAAAAAAAAAAAAGATAAATGAGTGAAGTTTATAGTATTTATTATAATTCCAAATTTTCCTTTTGTTTTCTTTTTTTTTTATTGTGATATTGTCTAAAGGTATTGAATAGGTAAAAAAAGAAAAAGACAAATGAATGGAGTTGGCATAGCCTCCCTGGGCAATCTTAACCTCGTCTCCCAAGATAACGGTAATCGCAACGACTGTTGCCAGGGCGCCGCCACGTCATCGTTCTCCGACGACGCGTCCTGCAGCCATTGGTCTAGGCTGCCTTTCTCCATGAACTCGTATACCAGGAGCCTATCCGCCCCTGACGCGCAGTACCCGAGAATTCTGACGAGATTCGGGTGAAGGAATTTACTCAAAGAGTCTCCATCTCGGCCCGAAACTCCCGAAACCCTTGGAAAGCATCCTGGTCAAGCTTCTTGATGGCGACTCTGTGGCCGTTGGAGAGCTGGGCCTCGTAAACGAGGCCGAAGCTGCCGTCGCCGACGATCAGGTCGGAGGAGAAGTTATTGGTGGCGACGACGAGCTCGGCCATGGAAATTTGGAGGGAGGGGTCGAAGGAGGCGCTCTCGTAGTCGTCGACGCAGATGGCGGAGAGCTCGGTGCGTGAGGTACGGATGGCTCGGGTTCGGGCCTGCAGGTCTTGGGCTCGGACGTGCCGGGAAGGTTTCTTGGTTCCTTTACAGAGTAGAACCAGGAAAGCAAAGAGTATGGTTATGACCATGAAGCTGGCAGCGGCCGCAATAGTCGCCTGGAGAGCTTTCTCCATAAGGAAAGCAGAAAAAAATAAATAAATAACAGGAATTCAAGAAAGAGAGAGGATGGGTTTGAGGTGAGAGACGTGATGATGGGCAAGTGTTCTGGGGTTTGGGTTTGACTGAAGAGGGTGGCGAGTGGGGAAGACAGGAAAAAGAGAGCCGCCATATGCGGTGGGATGCGCGGTTTCAAGGAAGATGGGACAGTCATCAGTGTGATCTTTAAGGTATTTTTTGAAACTCTCTGCGAAGAACGAGTCAACGACTCATCATAATAGATTAGGGGGCAGGGATTGTGTGCGGACTGGTGGAGGCGAAGTTGATCAAGCACCACGCGTTAGAGTTTGAAGACTAGAGAGTCGAGAGGATTAATCATTTATTTATTTCTAATTTAAAGTTTTTTTATTCAGTGAAAAATAAAAATTTCTTATGTTAGGATATTGAGGAAGTAGAAATATGGTGACAATTTCTGTTATTTATTTATTTATTTATTTTTTTATCTAACAAAATGGTCAGAGAAGTATTACAGACTTTCAAAGCGTCTAAAGAGACTAGTTTTTATCAGTCTATGAATTATGGTACACAAAGATGACTACCATTAGTAGATCTCATCATTTAGACTCACCTTATCAACCAAACTCCAAAAGAAACATTAAAATAAAGTCAAAGTTTGAGTTGAAACATGAATATATTAGGTATGAATTAAGATTTTTTACAATTTTTTGTACAAGACGTACATAATAAATAGATTTTATATTATTTAATATGGTTTATATAATCAAACGTCATCAAGACTACAATTAAATCTAACCGTGTTATCTTTCTCCAAATTTAAGCAAAAGAATTACCGAGGATGCTAGTAGTTTCGGAACTGCACTTCCCATTAAAATATCAATGATCAATGATTGACCTAAATACTTGACGGTTCCAAGGACAGGCTGATTTGTATGGGGTATACTGACAAAGCGGTGGAAAAGACGAAAAAGTTAGTAAATCAGATTCCATGGGAGGACCCCACACGGCATTGCCCAAAGTTCCCGAGGTTTCATTCTCTTCAAACGACTTCTTTTTTTTTTCTAAGCCTTCAAACGACTTATTAAAATAGGATAAAAGAGTCAAAACGAGACCCTTTGGCATCCTGGAAATGTTAGCCCAACAGAGATGTTATTAAACGTTTCAACCAAACATTTTGAAATCAAATGACAGACTTTCTCTACGTTGAAATCAAAGGACATAGGACAGACTTACTCTATGTTGATTTATAAAAGGACAGGTTTGCATCCTGGAAATGTTAGCCCAACAGAGATGTTATTAAACGTTTCAACCAGATCCACTCATTCAAATTTGAAACCAAAACAAATCACAAGTTTTAACGATAATCACATAACAAACCCTAATTTCAAGTTTCTAACACAATTCACATATTCACAAATAAAGAAAAATAAAATAAACAATAGCACAAATGGAGACTAGAAAGAGATTGGCTAAGATAAGCTCGATTGCGGGCTAGGTCTCAAATCTAAGATTGAGAGTTGAGATTGAGGGGTGAGAGATCAGTGGACAGTGACGAGAAAAGCGGCGAGAGACTGAGGAGAGACGAGATTCAAAAGGAGAAAGAGAAGTGAGGTTGTGGGAGGAGGAGGCAGGGGGGTGACATAACTAGTGGTTTAATTTTCTAAAATTAGGTTGTTTTGGACCCAAGTTAAAAAAAAAAAAAAACTGAAATTCCGGGCGATGAAGGCAGAATTGCAAGTTCCGCATTCAATGTAATATCGTCTACCGCCTCTGGCTCCGGTTCCCAGTGGTAGGCGGAACCGGTACTAAAAGCGAATTTCCAATACCCGCGGACAAAATGCCCAGCCCTACATAGGACAGACTTACTCTATGTTAATTTATAAAAGGACAGAGGTTCTCCTTGTTACCAAAAATTGTAGTAAAAGAGGGTTAGTAAATTACACTACAAATTAGACATTTGTGCAAAGGCAGAACACAAAAAGCTACCCAAGACATCCGGCCTGTTCCATATCAGTGATCAATTGAAGTTGTATAGCTTTTCATTTAATAAAGCCACGTTTGACAGACCATTGGCCTGCTACGAAGTGGTATAAATTTCGAGCTGCCTCATGGACATAAATTAATTTGCTAAATGCTTTTGATCCCATTCTCGTCGTCTCCTTCGGAAGGTTTTGCTTGCCCTTGTGGCCTTCGGGGAGTGCAGGCAACGTTTTTAACAATTGAGGAATAGAGATCAAATTCTGCCTTCAATTTTAAGCAGCAAGCGGCTATCCACTTCTCAGCTACACTGGTAGCTACGCTGTCTTGGCTATCTCTCTCATGCTCTTCAATGGCAGGCCGTATTTCATTGTATAAGGAATCAAGCTCGGAGTTGGCATCCTTCTTTATTTCCTGCATTGAACCTTGTTGAGGTTAGAAACTAACTAGTACCATGAAATATGATATATCACAGGTCCCACAAAACAACTTGAGAAGAAAATGTTTTGGTGCAGTAGGATGATGTATTCATCATTACTGTGGGTATATGCTATTTGCTCATATAAGTAATACATCAGACAGAAAGTCCAAGTCATTGGTTTCATCGACAGGGGAATTTTTGTCACCCAAGCTTTTACTAAATAGAATGTGGCACGGTTATACTGCAAGACGCATCAACCATTCCAATAATTTTCAATATTTCTATCTTTCAGTTCTCTGTTTTAGCTTTAAAGAGAGAGAGAGAGAGAGAATATAGTTCTACCTAAGGCGGTCAAGAGGAAGAAAGATAAGTTGTTCGGGGAAACAGAAGAGGAGAAAATAAATGGATGTGCACCCTTAATCTAGAACTCGAATAAATTAGAAGACTGACGAGACATTCAGAAGGGTGCATGATGTATTAAATTTTCGGCTTGTCCAGATTAGCACAACACATTAATTAGTTGTACATCCACATGTACGTAGGTACTGTGTGCAGCATACATGCGCACAACACCAACATGACTTATATTGGGCTCAAGTTAATCTCAGCAAACGTAATCAGAAAAAACCCATGAGACCTCAATTATTTGACCTCAACTGCAGAAAATAACCTACAAACCAAAAGATCCCAGCTTAGATATCATAAATTGGTGGAGAAACACAAAAAAGCAGCCCATACCTCATATCTTAGGATTTCCTCTTGTGCTTCCTTTGATGTCAAAAGCAGGGCAGCACATTTTACATCGACTTGCTTCTGGGTTAGTTGTTTCAACCTCCCATTAGAAGAATGCTTAGATCTTTTGTTTGACAAAGACCTTGGTCCTATGTGATAGTTCCGGCATGCACTATTACTTCGTATCCGAGATATCATTGCATTTTTTTGTGAAAAGGCCTGCTGAGTATCTTGGGAATATAGCTTTGTCTCCTCGCTTGCTTCAACTTTTATTTCATTGACAACTGCATCCTCCATGGGAACAGGATCAGGAGGCTGGACAACAAGAGCATCACATTCCAATTGATGCTCGGATCCTGTTGTAGTCATCATCACGGAGCATTTATTTTTACCATCAACATTATATTCAGAGTTTGAGGAGTTCACGCTTTTGAGGAGTTTAGAGGAAGGCTCATCCTCTGCAGAATCATAGAGTGGAATTTTCTCAACTGAATACCTGCAACCAAACAGGAATCTCAAGTAAATACATTTCCACAAAATGGGAAGGAAAACTTGAAAAACAAAGATTCAAGGCACAAGAAAGGCAATGACACAAGTGCATCAGTTTATTGAACTGATAAAGTTGGGCAGTGTAGATACTATAATCAACCCACATTTAATATGTATCAAATCAACTTTTTCAATTATAAAGGCAAAAATTAACTGGAAGAACCTAACACAAGTGACCAGGATGTGGGGCTGGTAAATGCTAGTATAACCAGAAAGGTTGATAATTCATTGGGGTTTAGGTAATGGGGAAATTTTCCCCTGCAACAACTTCCAGGACTTGAGTTAAGAAAACCAAGAAGCACAAGACAACGCTCAGAGCCACAGAAATTAACATATTCTGATAATCCTTGTGAATTAAGCTACAATTTTTATCTGAATTCTTGAGCTACGAATTTCCAATTTGTAAAAGTTACTATTTTTCTTTCAACTCTAAAACACTCAATCTTTGATCCATGGACTGTTTCTTCCTTTCAACATTGTCTTCACCAGATTTTATCTGGTGGCAGCTGTGGGTTGTGGTGGCCATGAGTGATAGAGATTGGAGATGAGTTTGACAAATATATTTCTTCATCAATTTCTGAGTGTTTTTTTTTTCAGTTGATATCAATATACCAAACAAATAAAAGCATAAAAACGAAGATAATATGACACATGCAATGTCAGCTTAAGCCAACTTGAGAAAAGATTGGAGGACATGATAGCACCAAGTTTAACTTGGAGGCCCTTCATATTTGAGGACCAAATAGAAGTTAAGCCAGAAAACAAAAACTAAATAGATAAATAGAAAAAACCAATAAAGAAAAGACATGTGAACAAGGCCACACACAACCAGACCTGTTTGAGCATAGTCCAATGACTGCATTCTACATTGTGAAAAGGTTGTTAACTTTTTTCTTCTTCTAGGTGTAAAAAGGATTTAACTTGCTCTATAGGGATAACCTCAAAATCATCACTTCTAAATAATTCATGATTGAATGCGCCCAGTAATTGGGAAGAAAGAAAAGTAAAAGCTGATGTATATGCATCACAAAATATGAAAAAGCCATTACCTGTCATCATCATCTTCCCAGAGATAAGTATCTTCCTGTTGAAGAAGTCACACGACAAAGCAGACATAAATATGTTAACTATCAAAAAGCCAGCAATATAACAAAACCAGTTCCCACCCAAAAAAAAATGTAAAGAAAACATCAATGCATTGAGAGAACTATAGCTGGACGATGCTAAAAGAGTTCAAACAAAAGATCATTGGGAAATGTATCGTACAAGGCAAGAAATTATTCTAATCAGATTGAAGTCACAACAAATAGATAAGTCCACTTTGCACTATGTAAGAAACTGATTCATTCAGTCTTTAGGCTACCATATATTCTGGGTCTGCAGAATTTGGGTTTGCAAGTAAATTTAATCCATGAAGTTCAAATTGGGTCAATTTGACTCCTGAATCTTGTAGTTAGCATCAATTGCAACCTTTCCGTCCAAATCTGTTAGCCTTTCGCATGTTTCATGAACAACAAATACAAACTTGAAGGACCAAATTGGCCAAATTTGGGACTTCAAGGATCAAATGGCAGTCAAATCAAACTTGGAGGGACCAAAATTTATTTAAGCCAAAACTTTGTATATAGATGCACAACTGTAGCAGCATCTCTATGGTATTAACATACTTGAAAGATATGAATGGTTAGAAACACACAGTGATTGATTATTACCTTCACATGGCTCGCCTAGCTTGTGAAACTCTCAGAATAAAAGAAACATGAATCTAATGGATAACACCACTCATTTTTATTCAATTACCACATCAAATTTTAGTTATTTGGTAGTTATTTGGGAGGTTGAATGGGTAACCTTTCTATGTCCTTATCGCTTTAAGTGCAATCCACACAATCTTACCTTATAAGTCAGGTAACTCCTATCTTGACTCTCAGAGCTTGGATGCCTAAAATTGGATAAGCGGACATCAAGAGAAGCCACATCAAAGATGCCTGCTACCAAAGTCTGTCAAGGACGGTAACACAGAACTAAGTTTAAGATTTCTTCAAAAAGCTTGAAGAGCCTCATTCTTTACAAAACACTACCAACTAAGAAGTAGCCATTAGTTCAATACCCATGTGTATCTAACTCCCTTTCCTTCTACAGGTGACTTTGACAGTCTTGACTTCTTGGTTCAGTCCTCCACTTGATCGAGCTTGTCAATTTATTCGAACCAGGTTAGCTCCAAAAACTATTGTTCATTTGACATGAGATGATAAGGCATTCCCTTCGGTAAAGGGTGGTAAACAGAACAAACGAAGGACACCAGCAGCATTACATAACTGGCCAAAAACCGCAGATCATTCAGCTTAAATGGACATGGCACAGCTATAGCGATCTAAAATGATTAGAGTTGTCTCATCCAAAGTTGGCTGATTTCCATGGATTTGTAATTAATATGGCAGCTGAAAGTAAGATACAACAGAAATTTCAGTAAAACGAATGCCTATGACACCGATACAAACTGGGGGCATCTGTAGTGTTAATCCCTTCAAAAGGCAAAGAGGGTGTGCAAGGTGATAAATCCTGAACAAAAGCCATTGAACATTTATATCTGCCTTAGACCTTCTAGAAGACAATTGAATGCAGGATAATACTAATCAGAACTCCAAGAAGAGTGAAATGCTTGAGCTTTGACCAAAAGCAAAAGCATGTGTTTCTGGAAAAATTGGTACTTTATCCTAGATATCCAATAGCCCTTCACAAGATGTTTCTTGCTTTTCTATTTTTTTCCAACAAGAAGGGGTAAGCCAATCTCCAAGAATAGGGCCCAAATGGGCCGGAAGAAATATCAGCTACTAATAGAACACCATAACCCAGAAGAAATACAAAGGATGTGCAATTGCCTTTTTTCAAAATTATAACTTTTGACAACCATTCAAGACGGCCTCTTGAAGATTATCATCACCTAGTTGATCGTAAAAAACACCAATATCAAGAATTTGGGAAAAAAAAGCTTCTAGTTGTATTCCAAGCAACATGAACTCCAAGCAGGTTGAAACACAACATCTATTAATGCTTGAGTAAAGGCTTAAAGCCAAAGCTTGTAATTTCCTTGAGAGATGGGTATCTTGATCCTAAAAAGTTGACAGCCTCCATGAAACGGTGACGAAATAATGTGGATCAACCTCTATCTTTCCAATCAGCATTCTCTCTCTCTCTCCCCCCCCCCACCCCACCCAAAATAAGTACCAGAATTGTTTGTTCATTAAAATAGGATCCCATAGGCTAATCTCCATCTACAGAGTTGGTTGATGATGACAGAATCACCCAGTTGATGTATTCCAAATTAATCCAAGGGGAACATCATAGTACGCGCCATTTCTATAGGCAAAAAACAAATTGGAACCCATAACTTTTAATTTACGCCCCATAAGTTTAAAAGACATCAATCCACACCCTCCATTCAATTTGGCTAATAAATCAGACGATAAGTGGTTGGATTGACCTTTACTGTTTACCTCAACAAGCTCTGTTGATGGAGATTAGCCTATGTGATCCTATTTTAATGAACAAAAAATTTGATTTTTGCCCATAGATATAAGGCATACTATGATGTTCCCCCTTGATTCAATACATGACCAAATCAATAATTTGACAATGCAGCATCGAGTGAGAAGGATATTCATCTCCTTTACCAAGCCTTAATGCCCACATGAAATGACATCTCAATCCCCCCCTTGGTCAAATCACCCTTATACCCAACAAGGGGTCTTTAAAATTAGGAATGAACACACTTAATTCATGTTGAAGCATTCAACATGCAGGACTCTTTGTCTTGAGAATTTTTATTCTGTATGAATTTTGAGCCCCCTACAAAAATTAGTGAACCTAGGCCCCCTAGGTTCAATTCCTAACTTCAATGCACAGGGTATTACTTATTATCACCAAAACAAATGCATGTTTCTAAAACCATACGGGATTGAGAGAACAACAACATCACCTAAAGGTTAACTTCAAATGTCATAAAAACATGGTTCAGTTATCTTTTTCCTATTTCTAATTTTACATTCTCTAAGCTGAACATAATATTCACAATCTAAACTCAGTGCTACAGTAATTTTATCTATCAATACTTACCTGGAAACCACGAGATTTTGCCCCAAGAAATCCACAACAGGTAGGTGCACCACAAAGACACCGAACCTTGGCACCTCCATACCATTCAAAATTGTAGTCATATCCCAGTTCAGTTCCCTTAGCTATATTTTCCTTTGCAAATATTCCAACCCTTACTTCTCCCAACACAGTCCATTTCCTTGTCTCACAATTTGGTTGGCTGCAAAGATGGAGAAAGAACTTAGCTAATGTGAACTTCAAGCATACGGAGCCAAATTTTGTCTATTTACATATTTTTCTCAAGTTAAGCTTGTGTATCAAGTGGCTAACCATGAATGATTAATAAACCTAGCAAGGCTTCCCTTTTTAGTAGCATCAATGGATTCAGAAGCGTTGAGAGAGATGATAAATGCATCCCTGAGACCTGCATCAGCCCACACGATGCTGAAATGGATTTTCAGATAAAAGTAACAAAAACATCTGTGTATGTAAAGAAATTTATGCTTTACCCTGAATTGCATAAGCTTGGGATCTTCGCTTAGCTTCTCTCCAAGATATTACTTCTCCACAGTACTCAATAATAAACTGTCCCACCTGATTTGGAGAAAATCATGTATATGAGAAATGATAATTAAAATCCTCTCCATTGATTCCGTTGTCACAAGTGAACAAGGTGAATAATGCTTGTTGACAGTTATAAGTTCAATAAAAAACAAGGTGTTACAAGTGCCCAATCTACACTACTCCCAGCACACCATGTAATACGTAATTTTTCCAGAGGTGGATACTAAGCAAACAAAAATGCCACATCTTTGCACATAAACAAGGTAGAAGCATAGGAGCTAATCAAAAGAACATAAAATAGCAGATACCAAGTAAACAATGAATGCTTATTATGCGATAGCAACAGGTAGTATGAGGTTGGCACACTATTACCTTCATATCCTCATCAGCTAGAAGACCCCACCCTCGATCTTGAGTTTTAAACAACCTTGTTTTCGCATATTCACATTTTTGAAATCTCTGTAAAATGGACACGACATAAAAAAGGATCAAACATCAGTTTCATCACATTTAAATACAGCTCCAAGATTTATCAAACTTTCAAATAGTCATTCTAAAGACAACATTCTCTGAGGTTCGCAAGAAAAAATAAATGACGCCATAACAGTTCATATAGCCTAACTTAAAGCATGTGGGGTAAAAAACAAGTGGCATACATGCACATATGTGTTAGTTTCTTCCCAAGTGGGTGAATATATGTAGACATGAATAAATACTAGCAAGATCACATATAAAAAGATGATGTCCAGTTAAAAGTGGGGTATATATAGATCAAGTGAGCATGAAATCCATATATGTACATCCCCCCCTTTCCCAAGGGCAGGTAGTCTCATAAACACCTGATTCTTGCAGAAGAAACCACAAGGGCAATAACCAGGAGTGCATTCTGTGCTGGTTAGCACATTCCAGCACCTCTCCCCACAAGCACTATCAAGATCATTGGGATTATATCTGCATTCACAGATGGGAATGTCCTCCTCCTTTTGCTTCTTGTGCCTAGAAACAATCCAGAAAAGAACTTAGCATCATAATTATTAATTAGTATAGACAAGCAATTAGACTATCACTGCATCCCCCTCCCTTTTTCTTTTCTTTTTCCAAATAGCTGCATGTATTGCCAGAAATTCAGAAAAATCGTCGCTTAAAGATAGTTGGTTGTCATTGAAAACACCAGAATAACTTTTGAAGCTCCTTCCAAGAGGTCAGCATATGTTTCTATTTTATTATATCATGCGCACTGTGGTTATTGTGACAGAAAAACTTTGCCACTAAATAAAGCAACTAAACTGCTGAGGACCAGAAAGCAAAATCCAGCTCAACCACTTAGGAGTATCCTTCATTGGCAGATAAAATATTCAAAACACTATGATGTTATGGATCTATATCTACTCTGAAGTCCAGGATAACAAATACGCTTGCTAATAACATTTTTAATGAGAAAACAACATTAATCATCAATGTACACAGATAAGATCATTGAAAACAACTCAGTTTCTATTGATCACTTGACCATAGAGGAAGACACCCTAACTGAAAACAAAGAACCAAAAACATGAAATCTTAATTCACATACAGAATCACTGCCCTTTATTATCATATTTTCATCTCTTCTATTCCATAGACATTAGAGAACCCACTATGTAACTTCAAAAGTAGAAAAAAACCCTAAAGTGCACCTCAATACTCCAGAAAATGTCTTAAAGCCCCATGATGCTTTCCTTAAAGAAGAGAAGACTGAAATTGTCTTTTAATGTTCCAACAAATGTCTTGGATCTATTTCAAGCCTATACTAATCCTTAAGACTACCGTAAATGCTCCACCACAAACATCTTTTTCCCAACACTCCACACATCCTTCTAGGTGGGACAGAGGTTAAGTTTCATAACAGAATAACAACATAAATCAGCTAATTGTATGTAGAGATCTAGTAAAACAAACAGAATTACGTCAAAGTGAACAGAAGACTGAAATTGTCTTGTAATTTTCCACACAAATGTCCTGGATCTGTTTCAAGCCAAGACTAATCCTTTAGACTACTGTAAATGCTCCACCACAAAGATCTTTGTCACAACACTCCGCACATCCTTCTAGGTGGGACAGAGGTTAAGTTTCATAATTCAAAATAACAATGTAAATCAGCTAATTGTATGTAGAGATCTAGTAAAACAAACAGAATTACAAAGTGAACTGAAAGTCTTGTACCACACCAATCCTTTAGATACTGTAAATGCTCCACCACAAAGATCTTTGTCACAACACTCCGCACATCCTTCTAGGTGGGACAGAGGTTAAGTTTCATAATTCAGAATAACAATGTAAATCAGCTAATTGTATGTAGAGATCTAGCAAAACAAACAGAATAATGCTAAAGGCACACCAATTTGTGGAATCAAATTTGAACCATGTTTGAACGTTAGTTCTCTCAGAAGCTCCAAGGCGTTAGAGGATTCCTTTTGTTCCTACAAGTTACATATTTTTATTAAGGCTGCATGCCTAGTACATACAAAAAAAAAATTGAAAAAAAGGGGGGCCCACAAGCTACCATCCCATTACCATTTGCATCCAAAACTAGCATTCTTAGCCTTTGACCCCTAAACTACAACTTTTTTAATTGGTTAAGATCTTGCTATTGAGATTGTGCCAAATGACCTATCTTGTTCATACTAATAGGCAGATCTGAACTATAAGCTAAATTGGGGGGAAAAAAAAAATTGGGGGTCAATTGCCAACAAGGTAGTTCAAAAGCAGATTGCAAATGAGATGATAGTTTATAGAGTAATTATAATTTTTCATCAAAACACAAAAAAAAACAAAAGCCCTAATAAGTCACTAATATTCGTGTCAAAACAACTGTGGATAGATATTTGTTTCACCTCTCTCTTGTGAGGACCATATGTGCACAAAGAATTGGTTCACAAGATATGACACAGTTTCCGGACACCTATATGGGAACCTTTGCAAATACAGTTTCCGGATTATGGGAGGGGAGACCTATCTACTTGGGTGTTGCGAATGGTGTCTTCCTTTCGTCATATGGTGGGGATTTCATGTGAGGGGTATGAGAGTGAGTTGTTGGATTTGTTTGTGGCCTTGGAAAGGGATAGGGGTTCGGTGGGTAGTTTATCACCAACTCGTTCGGGAGGTAAGATGATGCGGGAGTTGAAAGGGTTAAAGTCTAGTATCAATTATGATGGAGGGGACGCTTCGTCTAGGCGTATAGCAAGGGTGGGCGGGCTCCTTTACTTTGTTAATGAAGCCAAAAATTTTGAGTTGGAATGTCAGGGGTCTTAATGATCGGGTTAAGTGTCGTAGGATTGGTAATTTGATTCGGGAGTGGAAGCCTGATTTAGTTTGTTTCCAGGAGACTAAAATTGGGATGATCTCGGGCGCAGTGGTGAGGGCTTTATGGGGGGGCCCTCATGTGAAGTGGAGTAGTGCCCCGGCTGATGGTGCTTCTGGTGGTATTCTTATCGTGTGGGATTCTCGTGTCTTAGAGGCGGTGGATTTTTGTGTTGGCCGGTACTCCATTTCGATTAGCTTCAAAAATGTGGATGATGGGATCCAGTGGGCTTTTTCAGGGATTTACGGTCCTAATGATGATTCTCATAGGAGACTGTTATGGGATGAATTGTCGGGAGTGTTCTCGTGGTGGAGTCTCCCGTGGTGTCTTGGTGGTGATTTTAACGTCTCCCGTTTTCCTAGTGAGAGGACGGGGATTGGGGGGTTAGTAGAGCTATGGATGATTTTACGGACTTTATTTCGGATTGTGGATTATTGGATCTTCCGTTGTCTGGGGGCTCGTATACTTGGTCTAATGGTCGGGCATCTCAATCTTGGTCTAGGATTGATCGGTTCCTTTTTAGTATGGATTGGGAAATGTTGTATCCGGATGTCGTCCAGCGTCGTTTGCCTCGTATGTATTCTGATCACTTCCCTATTATGTTAGAGAGTGATACTTTTGGTAGAGGGAAAACGCCGTTTCGCTTTGAGAATATGTGGTTGAAGGAGGAGGGTTTTGTGGAGCGTGTTAGAGGGTGGTGGAGTAGTTATGAGTTTTCGGGGTCCCCTAGTTTTGTGCTTAATTTGAAACTGAAGGCTCTGAAGGGTGATCTTAAAGTTTGGAATCGGGAGGTCTTTGGTGTTATTCACATTCGCAAATTGAGATTGTTTAGCGAGTTATCTACATTGGAAGGGATGGATGAGGAAGGGGGTCTAGATGAGGCGGGTTTGGAGAGGAAGTTAGTAATTAATCGGGAATTAGATTCTTTGCTTGATTTGGAAGAAGTTAGTTGGAGACAGAAATCTCGAGCTTTGTGGCTTAAGGAGGGGGATAAATGCACCAAATTTTTTCATCGTGTTGCCAATTCGAATCGGAGAATTAATTCCATTTCTCATTTGGTGGTTGAGGGTGTCGAGGTGGAGGATCCTAAGGATATTTCTGACCACATTGTTCATTTTTATTCCTCCTTGTATACAGAACCTTATTTGTGGCGTCCCATGTTGGATGATTTGGAGTTTGACACTATTTCTGAGGCGGAGGCTGACTGTCTGGAAAGGCCTTTTGAGGCGGAGGAGGTGTATGGGGTGGTTAGTGGTTTAAATGGGGATAAAGCCCCGGCCCGGACGGTTTCTCTATGGCTTTTTATCAAACTTGTTGGGATGTCATTAAGGAGGATGTGCTCTCTGTATTCAATGAGTTTGCTAGATGTGGCCAGTTTGTCCGAAGTATGAATTCATCTTTCATTGTCCTTATACCTAAGAAGCCGGGAGCTGTTGAGCTGAAAGATTTTCGTCCTATTAGTCTGGTGGGAGGTGTTTACAAAATCCTGTCTAAGGTGTTGGCTAATCGGCTGAAACTTGTGTTATCTACAATTATCTCCTCCACTCAGAATGCTTTTGTGAGGGGCCGACAGATTTTGGACTCGGTGTTGATTGAATGAATGTCTTGATTCTCGGTTGAGGTCGAATGAACCGGGTATGTTGTGTAAATTGGACATCCAGAAAGCTTATGACCATGTGAATTGGCAGTTTTTGCTCTATATGTTGAGGCGTTGTGGTTTTGGGGAAAAATGGTGTCGTTGGATACAATTTTGCATCTCTTCTGTTAAATTTTCGGTGCTTGTTAATGGATCGCCTGAGGGGTTTTTTGGTAGTACTCGGGGATTACGCCAAGGAGATCCCATTTCTCCTCTTTTATTTGTTATTGTCATGGAAGCCTTCTCTCGCATGATGGAAAAGTTAGTTTCTAATGGGATGATCACTGGGTTTAAAGCGGGAGGTGTTAGTGGTGAAGGTATTGGTGTTTCCCATTTATTGTTTGCTGATGATACTCTTGTTATGTGTGGGGCGGATGTGGAGCAGTTTAGAAACTTCCGATGTTTATTATTGTGTTTTGAGGCAGTTTCGGGCTTGAAAGTCAATCTCTCTAAGTCGGAGGTGATTCCGATTGGGAATGTTACTAATGTGCCAGAATTGGCTTCGATTTTGGGGTGTAGAATTTCTGCTTTACCAATTACATATTTGGGCCTTCCTTTGGGAGCTCGATCTAAAAGTGTGCATATTTGGGATGGTATTTTGGAGAGGATGGCTCGGCGTTTGGCTGGATGGAAGAGCATGTATCTTTCTAAAGGTGGTCGGGTGACGTTGATTAAATCTACCCTCTCTAGCTTACCTACTTATTTCTTATCTCTTTTTCCCCTTCCTTCCTCTGTGGCTGCTAGAATTGAGACATTACAAAGGAACTTTCTTTGGGGTCACGAGTTGGGAGGTCACAAATTTCACCTGCTGAATTGGGGGAAGGTTTGCTCTCCCATTCCTTCTGGGGGGTTGGGTCTTCGGCGATTGTTGGTGTTTAACAAAGCTTTACTCGGGAAATGGCTCTGGCGCTTTGCCAATGAAAGGGATAGTTTATGGAGGATTATTGTTGCAGCTAAGTTTGGCACTCTGGTGGGAGAATGGTCAACTCTGCCTTCTCGAGGAACTTATGGGGTGAGTTTGTGGAAGCATATTCGTCAGGGATGGGATTGTTTTGCTACGTATACTCAGTTGGTGGTGGGTAATGGGTGTAGGGTGCGGTTTTGGCATGATGTTTGGTGTGGCGATAGTCCTCTTCGTTGTTTGTTTCCCGTTGTGTTCTCTTTGGCCCGGTGTAAGGATGGGCTGGTAGTGGACTACTTGTCGCCTGATACTCTTTCTTCAGCTTGGGAGATTCAGTTCTTGAGGTCTGCCAATGATTGGGAATTGCCAGAATTTACAGCTTTCTATTCTACGATTTACGCTATGGTAATCCGTCGCGATAGTGGGGATCGTTTGTTTTGGATGGGAGCTAAGGATGGTGTTTTCACTGTTAGAGATTTTTACGTCTCTATTTGTGGTGGTGCTTCTCAGTTGTTCCCTTGGCGAGGGGTTTGGCGGACTAAGGTTCCTATGAGAATTTCGTTCTTCGTTTGGGAGGCTGCGCATTCTCGAAATTTGACAATTGATAATCTTCGGCGGCGTGGAGTTTATGTTACGGATTGGTGCTATTTATGTAAGAGGGATAGTGAGTCCGTCGACCATATCTTATTGCACTGCTCTATGGCTAGGTCGCTTTGGGCTTATGTCTTTCGTATTTCTAATCTGCATTGGGTAATGCCGCCACGGTGTTTGATGTGTTGTTTTGTTGGGAAAGGAAGTTTAGGGATCCTGTGGCTACGGCAATTTGGAATATGGTTCCATCTTGTGTTTGGTGGTGTCTTTGGAGGGAGCGCAATAATCGTTGTTTTGAGGATCTGCCTCATCGTTAGTTCATTTGCAGGGTGTTCTTATGCACTCTCTTTTTTGTTGGGTTTCTGCAATGTGGGGGGGTCGCTTCCTAGATTTTCCAGATTTTCTTAGCTTCTTTGTTTGTATGCTTTAAGTGTTCTCCGTACAATCTTTGTACTGTTTTCACTCTTTCTTTTTATAATATTGATCTTACTTATCAAAAAAAAAAAAAAAGATATGCCACAAAGAAAAACTTCTAAAGAAAAAGAACCATACTTTCGAAATGAGAAATCATTCTGATTGATATCAATGAATTCTGGCAGTTCTTCCATTTGTTGATCCTTCAAAAAAAAAAACAAAGTCCAAGTTACTTACACATGGACTTCCCAAATAGGAACAAAAGGGGGGAGGGGGGGGGGGGGGGGGGGAAATAGCCCACTCTCTACAGCGTGGAACTATAAACTAAGATAAAAATATTAATACATTGTGAAATTGAATCTAGAAGCATAAACAACAGACAAAGAAACATTAAGTTCAAAGATAGCCACATAATTTGAATCCCATAAAACAAAAAAGATAGGTACATATAACCTAAATGAGCTTAAGTTCCCATACTGATCCTCGCTTCCAAATCCCAACCCTTCCCCCCCCTCCCACCCCCTCCCTGTGGGTCATCCTCTCAATTTAACACCCCACATATTTAAACTACTAATGAAAAAATTTATTGTGTTCATAAGTACATTTTATCTTAAACCACTCCTTTGGTGCTAAAAGACGCTTCACTCTATTGGACAAATTTTCCACCAATGTCACCATGTATGGTGACATCAAGAGAAAGAACATGTAATTTGAAAAACATATGCAATATGAAGTGTGTACCTTAGAGATGAATTAATAAATAAATAATATGTTTGTAAATACAAGTATCGATATACCATTGGATCAATACATTCAAATTGGAATGTGCCGTAAAGAAAAGAAACATTCACAAATCATATAAATAGCAGCAGCCCCTTGTTATAACAATTCATTTGTGGATACATATATGTAATTTAAGTCTTTTTCCATCACTAGTACTATAAGTTTATGCACAATGTTTGATAAAATTATGCATTCAAATACTCTCTGCAGCCTTTAATTCTGTTTAAGGAAACTGGATACATTTCACTACCAAACTTCATGAAGTGCCACACACGATTCACTCTAGTTTGCGATGGAAAATAACAATTCCTCATTGTATTATAATCAATACTACCATAAAATAAACTAATGCCCAAACTCATATTCCCAAGTTAAAAGAGCATGAGAAGCACACCATTGTGGTTCCAAACAAAATTATTAGACGCAATGAATCATGTTGGGAGGTGAAGAAAATGCTGAACTACAAGCCCTTTAAGACCAACGTCCACGTTGGTCAAGCACTATGGGGCTTCTATTCACCAGACTGGAGCCGTGTTCGTACTACCGGATCCATGGCCAGCCGTTCCGTAAGAGCGGCGGCGGAGTAGCATAAGAGCCCACAACCGACATTGATACCATTTATAACAAACTCACATAAGCTTAGAGATTCACACCTTGAAAAACCGGCTTGCCAAGTGGAAGTGCCTCCAAGCTCTATAAAACCATTACATATGTTTCCCAACCAATGTGGGACTGTTACATTCTTACATTAGTCATTAAAATAGCAAATAGAAAGAACCAAAACAAGATAAAGAAGAGGGAAACTATGAAAACAAATTCTTGAAACACATGCAGTTCTCCTATTCATTTCACCTAATAAACATTCACTCTGAAGTAACAATTTTGAATTTAAAAAAAATAAAAGAAACTATTAAAAAAATGGATAAATGTAGCAGTATAACCAACCAAATTATCCAGCTTATGGAGTTTTAAAGATTTTGTGAAATTATCTATAAACACAAAAGGAACAGTTACGCTGTCTACGTATTATTAATTACTAGAACGGCTAATCAAATGAAATTCAGTGACTCGAGGATCACAGAATGCAAATTGGAGTGAGGAACTTACGTGCTCTTGAAGCCGAATTAGACTATCAAGACTATTACGGGACTCCCAGCACCACAGCACGCTTGCGCACAGAGAGAGAGAGAGGTTGAAACTGAAAGAATAGGAAGACAAGTACTAAAATGACACCGTATAGAAATTACAAGAGCCGAGACTTTGAGAAGAAGAATCGCACCACTTTCTCAAAGTCTCGGCATCATCGCTCTTGAAATTTCTATACGGTGTCGTTTTAATACTTGTCTTCCTATTTAGAGATGTTCACCGGTACCGGTTACCATGTTCACCAATTATCGGTGAAAATGGCGATGGCAGTGAAATCGCCCACCACTAAGCGGTGCACTGCCACAACAGTATTTTTTTTACACGGTGTCGTTTTGTTTAGTGGTAGTCTTAGGGTTTTCCCGGCCCCCCCGACTATTTCACATTGGCAAAATGCAATTTCGCTCAGCCCCCTACCCTAAGACTTCCACTAAACAAAATGACGCCGTGTCGTTTTCTTTAAAACAAAAAAAAAACACAGTTGTGGTGGTGAAACCACCATTGCCATTTTCACCGCTAATTGGTGAAAATGGAAACCGGTACTGCCCTCGCTACTAAGCGAGGAGTGGTTACCGGTGCCGGAGGCAGTGCCAGTAAAACGGTCCACCACCAGTACCGATGAACTCCCCTAAATAGAAAAACAAGTACTAAAACGACACCGTACAGAAATTTCAAGAGCGACGACGCTGAGACTTTGAGAAGAAGAATCACACCACTTTCTTGAAGTCTCGGTGTCGTCGCTCTTGAAATTTCTATACGGTGTCGTTTTAATATTTGTCTTCCTATTTAGGGGTGTTCACCAGTACCGATTACCATGTTCACCAATTAGCAGTGAAAATGGTGGTGGCGATGAAACCGCCCACCGCTGGGCAGTGCACCGCCACAACTGTGTTTTTTTTTACGCGGTGTCGTTTTGTTTAGTGGTAGTCTTAGGGTTTTCCCGGCCCCTCGAGTATTTCGCATTCGCAAA
Source organism: Morella rubra (assembly GCA_003952965.2). Lineage (NCBI taxonomy): Eukaryota > Viridiplantae > Streptophyta > Magnoliopsida > Fagales > Myricaceae > Morella > Morella rubra. The sequence continues at coordinate 7,045,246 of CM025852.1, forward strand.
ACGCAATTTCGAACCCCCAACCCTAAGACTACCACTAAACAAAACGACACCGTGTCATTTTCTTTTAAAAAAAGAAAAAACACGGTTGTGGCGGTTTCACCGCCACTGCCATTTTCATCGCTAATTGGTGAAAATGGAAATCGGTACTGCTCTCGCTACTAAACGGGGAGTGGTTACCTATGCCAGAGGCAGTACCGATAAAATGGCTCATCGCCAGTACCGGTGAACACCTCTAAATAGAAAGACAAGTATTAAAACGACACCGTATAAAAATTTTAAAAGCGACGACACTGAGACTTTGAGAAGAAGAATCACACCACTTTCTGAAAGTCTTGGCGTCGTCGCTCTTGAAATTTCTATACGGTATCGTTTTAGTACTTTTCTTCCTATTTAGGGGTTTTCACCGATACCGATTACCATGTTTACCAATTAGCAGTGAAAATGACGGTGGCAGTAAAATCACCCACCACAGGGCGGTTCACAGCCACAACCGTGCTTTTTTTTACATGGCGTCGTTTTGTTTAGTGGTAATCTTAGGGTTTTCCCGACCCCCACGAGTATTTCGCAAAGCCCCCCACCCTAAGACTACCACTAAATTAAACAACGCGGTGTCGTTTTTTTTTTTTAAAAAAAAAAAAACACGGTTGTAGCGGGTTTCACCTCGACACTGCATTTTCACACCGCTAATTGGTGAAATGGAAATTG